>KZ506074.1:321195-377989 GCA_002844005.1 Limosa lapponica baueri | reverse complement strand
ATGAGACAGGCCGTGTGTTTGCTTCTATGTGTTAGAAAATTTTCTTTGACTCTATTACTTTATCTGTGATATTTCCTTAAATTCAGAATGAGTCTCTTACATTTCAGGGCCCATGCTAATGCTTAGCAAAGGAATACTTTTTATACATGTGCACATGGTGCTCCAATTTGTCTAAAAGTATAGATGGAAAAAGTAATAAATTTGCTAAAACAACAAAAAAAGCTTTCAGATAAATGAATGTGGGTAGACCTTTGAGGTCTAGAGGTCAACAGAAATGAGATCAGACAGCAAAATCAATGACATGCATTTTCTGTGATTCACATAGAATGTGTTTATCTCAGTACAGAAATAAAAATTCTCACTAAAGAAAAGTAGATGTTTAAGCCCAACATAAAAGGAAGGAAAAGATGGTCTTGCTGTCAACGCATGGTCAGAGGAACTCAAATTGCCTGGACTCAAATTGCTGACTTTCCTACAGACTTCTCACAGGATTGATGGCAAATCACGCAGGACGTGTCAACACCATGTCCTGGAGGGTGGCTGAGTGGTGTGTGTTAGCAGCGCTGGCGCCAGCTCTGGGAATCGATAGCTTGCCAGCACATGCCAACACAGCTGTTGCACCATGGGCTGGGTTTGGGGTCAGACAAGTTTGTACCATACAACACTGCAGCAGGAGGACCAACCCACCTGGGTCAGCACTAGCTTGGACAAATCCTTCTCACCTCCTCAACAGAGGACCAGGTCCTCTGTTTCTCTTTGTCTCAGCTCCGCTATTGTACAGCAAGGTTAAGTCACCACACAGTTATAAAGCACTGTAGAAGGAATGATGTGCCACTAATTTCAAATTTACTGACAAAAATTTTTTTTTATCTGAATAAAATGTGGAACAAAAAGAGCCAAAACCTTCAGAATAGTCATATAGAAATGTGCCTTCTGCTTAAATCTGGTACTATGAAATGAATGACTGAGTCTATAAAGGCAGACTAGTACATGAAGATAATCTGGACACAGGTAAATTTACCTTGATGTGGAACCGGATAACTGAACAGTATGTCTCTCACTTATCTTCCCAGGATACAGGAAATAATTACTTTTTGCTTTGTTTGCAAAACTAAACCAAATTCAGTTGATAATATGCCACTGACGAGTTAAATCTGTGTATAAACTACTGTAACAATTTATTAGAAAGAAGGAGAAAAAAATTTCCTGGAAGTGGAAATTTAGTATTTTTGGTGATCTATGGAGAAAATCAGTATGGAACAGTAAACTGCAGTGATATCATAGTATGCAGTCAGAAAAATGGCAGATGGCCAGTTAAGTACTTTGTTGTTGTTTCGGTTTCTCCATCCACATATACAAGTGCATATACTTTTTATTGCGCGATGGGCAAGAAAGCTGTTTACCAGGTTTGCAGCTCTGAGCACTTCAAAACTTTAAATTTCATTTCAAACAATAAAATAACTGTTATTCTCCTTTCAGACTGACTCAGAAACATAGTGTTTACTTGCAGCTGTTAAAACCAAAGAAAATGGGTCATTCTAGTTATTTTCATAACTAGTACGAAAGTGTATTCCCACGCTAACAATTCTGAAAAGCATTATGTATAACTTGTAGTATGCTATTTTCAGATGCAAGTATTCTCTGTGAAATAAGCATTGTTGATTCATAGTAGGTTTTACTTGTATTAGAGACATATAGATGTTTGACTTCATTTGGAGAAAGCTAAGGGGGCTCAAGAGTCTTGGAAACTGAAGTCGTTTATCTCTACTTCAAGGAAGGCTGTGAAACAGTTTGTGTCACCTCAGTGACTAAAGGACTGCAAAACAAACGTAACTTTCCAGTACCAAATTTGGATTTTGATATATTCCACTAGAAAATTGCAAGCCTCGCCTACCAAGAAAACCACTCTTTGACTTATCTCCATGCAAGTAATATCAATATATCTCACCTAGTTGTTGGTGCAGCTGGGTGGCCAGAAAAATAATTTTTTCTTCAGATTACATTGGTCTGTTTTCTGGAAAGTGAATGGTCTTTATAGGACCCCTAAAGACCCATAAATATTTGAAAACACTTTAGAAATGATCATCTGTGGATTTTTGGCAACTATGCTGAGGTATACATTTCACAAACTATGTATTCTCACAGCACCTCACAATGGCTTGCTAATCATGCATTCCCTGGCTCATTCACACACATAAAACTACTGCTGTACATTTGGATGCATTTATAGCACATCTATAGAATGGATATTATTTGTAACATATGTGCAAAAGAAGTCATTTCAGTGTGAAGAGGTAATGCCCACTCAAACATTGACACTTTTTCACAGTCTTTGGAATCTGGAAAAACCTGTTTTTCTACAGTTTCAATAGAATAAAACTGATTTGTACTATGCACAAAATAAAATAGATTTTGTACAAATAAGTACTATAACAGCTTTATAAAGAGAACCTGTACTGTAACAGGTTAAAAAGCATCCTGTTTGGATTTGTTGAAAATTTGGTGGCTATACCTCGTTAGGCAAAGTTAACTGTACATGTATTTGTAGTTAACTTGGGACCATCTCATTTAAAAATGGATCCCTCAGTCCTGTCATTATTGAATCTGGAAGCATAAATGTAAGCAGCTCAGTAATTAAGGGATTTTAAAGTACTTCATTAAAAAAAGATACATTATGCAATCTGTTACAAAGTTAATACATCAGCCAAGTGTACCTCTTAAAAAAAAAGAAATTATAGAATTTTGCGATTCAGCTGAGTGAAGCACACTATGCCTCTATTTATTGCCAAGTCCCAAGGTTGAGAATCTGCCCAAAAATTGTGGGATTATACAGCCTTTAACAATCTTTCTTTCTGAGTATTTCCTTATTTTTTAAAACCCTCTTTTTTCCAATGTGTGCATGACAGTGAGTTTTATCAGCTCTAAAAATGTTACCATGAATAAATGATTTCAGTTCCAGCTGCAGCAGGGAGGCTCGCTCCCTCCCTCTCCTTCCTGCCAGTATAATCATATGAATGCTGCAGCTTCATACACCACAACAAAACTGCTTGCAGCAGAGACCAAGTTTGGAACCTTTTTGCAAAAATGGACTGCACGGTATCAAGCAACTGCTCTGGTTACAGCTGTAGGAGCATTTACACCAAAATGTAAAGACTGATAGATTTTATGATTGTACTCTCTGTAATAAAAGTCCAGGAGGGGAGAGGAAAGGAAAGATGATCTTACAGTCAAGGAACTGCATTCAGATGTTTGAGCTGAGTTGGGTTCAGTTCTTAAAGACTCTGGTGGAAACTATTTGATCACCTTGTTTCCTAAACAAGGATAAAAGACTGGCTTTGCATGCCTTGTCTATCTAGCAAATAACTGCTTGAGGAGGCAGTAATATCTCATTATAGGTACATTTAGCACACAGCTTTGTGAGATCCTAATCTCACTGAGTACCCTTCTAACATAAAAATATTAGGAAATCTTCTTTTGCAAATCATGTATTTTATAGCGCTCTGAGGGCTGTATGTCATCTGTTTTCAGATTTCTACTCATTAGCTTTTACAGATGCAGAGTTCAAGCCTGAGCTTTAGCCAAGTACGATTTAGAGAACCCCCCCCTTCCCCCTGCTGCACCTTGGCTGCCTGCTTGGCTCTCTGACAACAGCTAGTGCCGTCCCAATTTCTGCACGCAGCGTATGGCACCAGAAGACTATTAAGGCAGCCAGGCACACTCAGCCAACATCCAGGCAGACTCTTTTTCCTAGCCATGAAGAGTTAGGCTGATGAAGGAATTGCTAGCCTACTTATCTACCATGCAAGGACCTCCTATAAACACATCCTCCCCAGCCAGGCAAATATTGAGGGAAGAGGTTCACACAGTTTTTTAAGGAGATAGGTTTTTTAAGGAGATTTGCATGATTCCAAAGCCTCAAAAGCAGACAAAAAGGGCAGCCTGAGGTGCTCCTCTATCAGTAAGAATTGTTGATTTCTTCCTTTCTGACTAATTCTCATGCATGTACAAGCATAAAGCACCAGCAAGCAAATCTACAAACCAAACAAATCTTCCCTTCCCTGGTGCCAGCTTTGCCGAACTTCAGCTGCAACAGCAGAAGACCTTGACACCATCCAGGTGTCCGTTCTGCAGTGGTAATCCCTACCCGTCAGCCAGAGGGCTTGCAGCAGCAAGTATCAGCAAGAAGGGAGGCCAACTCCTCTTTTCTGTCTGTCTGGTCTCTGGTGAGGACTTTGATGTAGATCTGATGAGAGCTGGGGTCTTGTAGGCTTTGCCTGACAAAACAATTCAAAACAATCTCAGAGCTGGGAAGCAAAATGCTACTCTGTGCCATTGGCTGTTGTAACGTCAGATGCAATATTAAGGACAACATTTACTTCTGAGTCATTTTAAACCCAAGACGTTCTCTCCTGGTGTGCCTTCCTTTGGTTTTAGGTAGCTATATAACCCCTGTGGTGGCAACAGGCCCTGAGGAACTGGGACAGTTCATTTAGCTGCATCAAACTGACAAACCTATTGTGCACCGGAAAAAAAGGGAAAGGAAAAGAGAAAGGGAAAGATGCTGTGGTATAACACTTCCTAAATGTATCTGTATAATTTATTATTTAACAGATTGTTACTCAGGTTGCTGAACACTTGCTGACAAGTTTATCTTGCTACGTTTTGTTTATCCAGCCATATAGGTCACTTAAAAATAAGAATCACCATCTAGGAATCTGACTACAAATTTGGCCTGTTTGACCTGAACACCAAAAGAAATTTCTGTCAGTAAAATTATTTTAATAACAAATTAAATAATGACAAAATGTTAAATACATTAAAAGGGAAAGTATTTTTTCGTACTGCAGAAGGTATGGAGGGAGGAAATCCCAATGCACTCTAGGTACTGTCTGCTGCAAGACTGTAGTAACTTACTTTTATTAGAAGAAGAAGGTTCAATAGTTTCACCTGATATGAATTACTCATTAAGATCACAAAAGTCTCTTAAGCAGGAATTTCTTCAGTTTCATAAGTGGACAAAACCACGAGAATGCCAAAGGAGAAAAGCCTGTGCATAATCCTATAGGAAGTTCCTACAGCTGCTATCATCCTTCTAATTAAATACTTTTATATGTCCTTGTTTTGTTGATCTGGGAGGCTTCATTCAATTCCTAGATATTATGAAGTGGTATGATGGAAAGATTATGCTTGCCCCCAACAGCTCCTGATCAATTTTTACATGCATACAAATATAGATGTATATATACAATACATTCATATATATATACACACACGTGTATATATATAGACATGATTAGAACACATTTTATTAACATTGTATTATCTTTTCTTTTTCTCCCAGGTTTTCTGTATGAACGATGAGAATGAATTCCCTTTTCACACAGCTTTGCTTCAACTTTATACCCGGCCTGGATGTGACAAACTGTATTTGAATCAGAATGCCACATGTTGTTGTTTTTACTTCTTTGCATCACAATAGTAAAGAACCAGTTCCCAATGGGTTTAACTCAGGTTTGAACTTCTATTACAGTCAATATACGTTTAATCTCAAAAACTAGCAGATTGTTGCAAAATGTTATTTAGATTACTAGCACTTTACGGATGGCAAAGTGATCCAGTTACATAATTTTTACACATACCATAATCAGAAAAGGCTTGACTGAAAACATCTCTAATAAAAAACTATAAATCTTTACACATTTGGGAGATTCATCACAGTTGAAATGAGATATGCTAATCTGAAAATGTAATGAATCTGGAAAAGAAGCACACTTTTCTACAAGCAACTCTTTAGCTACTTTTTATTCCAATTACAATTTTCTCCAGCCATTTGTCCCTCCCAAACATCAGGACCAGAACTGTCTTAATTTGACACCAAGAGGGAAGGGTCAATCTTGAAATTTGCGGCAAATAAATTTAAAGCAAATCAAAGAAGTTAATCAAATACTAGTGTCACTGAATATCAGGGCACCAGCCCTGTTACAAGTGTGGCATACACATGCTCAGTGACATTGTTTTTCTGAGCAGCACCTTAGACACAGTCTATGGGCAATATGATAAAAAGAGACACTGCACACATTTCTTCACCCAACTCAGGAAAGAAAAGCATAGGAATTCACCTCTGATACTGCCTGTTGGAAATGCTAATCAGTATCCAATATGGGTAGTCCAGCAGCTTGCAATGTGATCCTAAATCTTTATTACACAAAACATATGTTCCTAGGACCTGAAAACTTCAGGGTCAGCAGTGTGGTAAGAGCAGCAGGTAAAGGGCACATCAAGACCTCACCAAGAGCACAACTGGTCCTGTGCTAAGCTCATGCCTTGCTGGAGCAGCAAGGTGCACTGTAGTGACAATTTTCATAATCCCATCCTCATAATGTATAATCAGGCGCACAAGCTTTGATGGACCTCTCTTTATCCAGAGTTGGGTTTTTTTTTTCATATATAAAAACATAACATTTCCATGACCACCTAGACCTGACAACCTAGATGTATTCAGAAGAACAAATCGGCTCTCAAAGAATAATTTTATCCTGTGGGAAACCATGAAACAAGACATTTTACTCAAATTCTGGAATAGTGTCCCATCACATAAACAAGGCCACATTAACCTACCATGTGTCCAGCCTTTTCTTTCTTGCAAATAGAGAAAATAACCAGATTGTGTGGTTTGCAGGGGATTCCAGCACCGTATCTTCCAGGGTCTTATTTTTTTCCCCTAAATGGTTCATGGATCATGCGAAAAAGCTTATGGGAGGGAAATATTTCTAAGCTGGGCTTTTTTCCAGATGGCCCCAATACCAGTGTCCAGACCCTTTCAAAAATCAACAGGTAAAGTCCAATGCAGGCGACAGTTTGTGCCTACTTGTAGTGATTCTTGCTACGGAAAGTTAAATGCTGTAGTCTGAATTTTAAGAAATGCCCAGTGACTCCATGTGTAGTTATACCACCCACAGTCATATTTCCTGGTGTAGGGGATAGCGGATTATGAGGAAATCATCTGTCAGGCACAGCATTAAACAACTGACCTGCATACTGCTTGGAGTGCAGAAATAGGGCATACTTATATGCACCTTTCAGGTTCAGAAGAATATTTGTTCTGAACTGACAAAGCTTATGTGCTGTAATATGACTAATTTATGGTCTAAAATAGATGAAGGATAAGAGAACATGAAATAGTAAATGTATGCCAAATCAAATGCTAAATGATCTATTGTGATGGACTGTAAATATACAGCTGCTGTATTTTACCTGACATGTCCAATTGTAAAGTTGCCTGACTCAAATGTATTACAATAATCAAGAGAAAAGATAAAGACATGTAAATTTATGTAAAGTATCCAGAGCTCCTGGTAAGTTTTCAGCCACAGAGACTCAGCCTCCTTGTTGGTGAAGTACAACTACTTTTGAATTTCCATATGAACTGCATTGCTCAAATCTAGTTCTGAATCATTCAACTTTAGGCATAGGTGGGAGATGCTTGAAAGCTACAGCAAGTTATAGTACTAGGATTTTCCCATCATATTGTCCTGCAAACACGGAAGCAAAGAAAGTTACAGTCTCTCTCCTGTTCTTGGAAAAATAAGAAGGATTTAACCTAAGTTTCTCATGTCTTGCTAGAGTGCAGAAATGTGGAACAAGACTTTGGATGTAGGCATCCAGGAAACTGAAATGGGCTTATTTGACAATGCAGTGTTTGGAGAAACATTCATATAAATGTAGAAAATTGTTTTCTCTACTTCACGTGGGTTAGTGATATTTATATCGTTTATAATCTAGTATCTAATCTGGCTTTCAGGAAACATTGTGTGCCACACTGCCTTTCTTCTAAGCAATTTCCTGCTAGAAAATTAGGTAAAATGTGAGTCCAAGTAAGTCAAAGTGGCAGAGGTTTTCCACCTTTCTTATGAAGGTACAGGTAGGTGAAAAGTAAGAGTTCAAAGAAACAATACAACATAACGGATATTATTTTTCCCAGTCTGTGACTGTGTTCAGAAGAGACAAAGACTGAAAAGGGCAGCCCAAATGTTAAATGAGACCTAATGCATGAGAAGAGAAGGGAAACCTGAAGCTTTCCCAGAGCAGATATTTCCCTTGTCTCAGTGTTCTTCCTCCCTTGCGTGGGTCTCTATTAGTTAGACATCAGCCAAGTTGTAGCGATGAATATGAAGAGAGTCTACCTTGAGTTAGTAGATCAAGAATGGGAACCCAGCAAACACACAGCAGACCCAGATAAACATCTGGTGGAAAAGGGTGAATGGATGGCTACCCACAGAATTTAATTGATAAATTAGTGGCCTGCTGTTTAAATACTTGTCTTCCACTCTTGCATGTCTTGATCTAGCTAAATATGGGCCATGATTTGGCTTCTTCCTATGATTGGTTTAATTGGAAATATGTCAGTTTCTATTGCCCGTTACCCAGGATAGTGATCACAATGAAGATTTAAGAACATATAGCTTAATTAAATTTAACAGAGCATGCTTGCCCAAACAAAACTTGCTTTCCATTTTCATGAATCAAAATAAAGAGCCAATCTATTTCTTGTGACTCATGTGCTGATTTCCACCTTTAAAGAAACTTTGCCAAAAGTACTGGAATGTGAGCCATCTGTGTAAATATTTTTCCCACTGTGTCCTAAATTTTAAAATAAAAAAATTTGTAGATTATTATACATTTTTGATTCAAGTAATTTGTCACTTCTTCAAGGAATAAGAAAATTTGTCTTGTGTGATTTTCATTGCTTTTAATAGCCTTTGTATGTGTTCTGAAATATGAAGTTTCTTATGTAATTCAGTACCAAAGGGCAGTTTCCAAATCACTATACCTAATTAGCATTTAAATCTTAATCAGAAATCCACAATTTACAGCTTTCCATATCATAAACTGCAATATAACTTCAGCATAATCAACTATTCTAAAATTTTTTATTCTATTTTATTCTAAAGGTTTAGACGTAGAAATCAGAGAAACAAAGTAGTAAATATATACAGTAAGTTAAGTTTCAAAGCACAGTATATTAAAGGCAAGCTCGAAGAGTCAACAGTCATAGATAAGTTAGTTTTAATGGATAGAATACTTTGGGATATTTTTCTGGATTTCTTTTGTACTCCCATGAGGATTTAACAGAGAGTCATAGCACTTGAGATTCCCCAGAGAATATTTATGCTTTCTGCGAATGTGTGACTGCTTGACCACGGGCTCAATCCTGCTTCTACTGAAAAACATGGCAAAATACCTATCAACATAAAAAAACCAAGTGGAATAGTATCCAATAAAAAGGAGTTATGGGTGTCTAAGAGCTGGCAGTATTTTACCTTTAAGAACTATTTCTTACTAATAAAAAGATTTTGTCCCCTTCCCCGTTCCAACACACAGAGCCAGGTAAAAATCAAATCAGGTACTAAATCAAAGTGGTCTGTACTTTGAGTTAGCATTAAAATACTAGCATGAAAGGTGCTGTGTAAGCTGCAGATAGGTCAATTACTTTTAGTAGTGTAACACTTTCATATACTTCTTCGTAATTTTTGGGGCTTTCCAATCTGGATTTAAGATTCCCAATGTTATTTTGAACAAATGTGTAGAAATTCCTTAGGTTTTGTCTAGTAGCTGCCCAGGGGCGTGGTGGTGTTTACCATTTATCCTATAGATTAGACAAGAAATTACTTTTAGAAACTTTACTTGTTCCTGAATCCACTAGCAAAACCTTTTCATATTTAACACCAATATGTGGATCTCCACTGATCCAATCACATCTCTGTTCTCAAAGTAGTGCTATGATTTTTTATGATGCAATGACATTGCAATGCAACATCATGGCTAAAAGTAATAATCCTGTAGCACAGAAATATGACTATAAAGACCGTTAACACTGGGTATGGCATACAATTGCAAGAGAATAATGCAAAATGGAACAGGTACAGTGAAAGAGTACTGGAAAGATTGGGGAATGGAGATCTTTCCTTAGAAGAGGTACGTTTCTGAGCTCAAAATACGTCTAGACATAGATGTGTGTATACCACACTTCTCCCTGTCTTTCATAGATGGTCCCAAGCTCTCTCTGCTCCCTCCTCCTCCTCCCCCTGCCCCCCCACCCCCGCTGTGCCCAGGCTGACTGGATGCACACTAAATCCTATCCAAAAGCCACAGGAGTGCAGCACCGTGTTGGACCTTATACAGACAGGCTCTCGGCAGGGCTTGCAAACCCTGGCACAGAGCAGCTTCATGCAGCTTCACTGCTTTGACTTCAAAGCCACCTCACCCTCGGCCAGGTCAGAAGAAAAGCAGAGCAACCTTGGGTCTGTCTGCAAAAGGCTGCATAGGTAACCCTGTACGTGCCTGGCTTGCTTCCTACCAAGGCTAGGAAGGTTAATGAATGCTGTCTATATGTAGGCAAGTCAAAGTATATTTCAGCTATTCAATCTAAAGGAGAACATCAAAATAAAAAAGTCTCCTCAAACCAAGCTAGCCTGGAAAATAAAAGGTTCCTAACCTACAAAGTTGAAGGCTTTGAGATGATCTTTCAATCAGAATAGTGACGAGCAAAGAACTAGCTACTTCTAACAAGTAGTTCCTGAAGGAGATTATAGAGTATGATTACAGGAACTGCATTTAATAACCCACATAGTTCCTCCCAGGCATGTGCTCCTGATAATTACTTTGACAAAGCAACAATAGATTATGTAAAATCTATAGCAGAAGTAATGGGAAATCTCTTCGCATTCTGCTGAAGAGAATGTGGATGAATCCTTCCTCATTGAGGTTTGAAATGCTTAATGGTGCAAGTGTCCCGTAAATAGAAATGCAGAGTAGACAACTTTTGATGTATTCAAGGCTTTGCTTCAGGGAAGCATTCACACTAATGGATGCCTATTTGTATCTTCAGAAGCTATCTGGTCTCAGAAAAACTGGTCTGGTAGTTTTCTGAGAATGCATCTTGCAAAATTTTTAGTATATCCATTAATGTCTGATTAATGTAGATTAATGTAGATTAATGTCTGTGTTATTTCAGTTTTCATTTGAGCTAGACCGAGAAAATTTATAACAGATGACTAGAAATAGCATGAATTTCTGGAACCTATTCCTACCTCTCTCCAGATTTATTTTGAGTAAGTTTTACAGAGTTTTCAATTATTTCTTACTTTAAAGCCTAATTTTAAAAATATTACTACATTTCAAAAAAATATCTTAGCTGCAGTTTTGAAAAAGCTCTGAATTCCGAATATAAAAAGTATGTCTTCTTTTTACTATAAGAAAATCTCTCCAACAACTCAATGATTCAACCTGTCAAATACCGTGTTGTCTATAAGTGTGGCCAGCAGCTTTGATTTATTGACTTGTGTATTACACTGATTCCAGGGTATGGATGCTGTAGAAGTAATTACTAATTCAATAGTTAAGGAAATACTTATTTGATTCTCACACTTTAGTCCTGAAAAGAACTTCTTCAAAAGTTTTAAAATTAACATAGAGAAATAGCTTTAATTTGCAGAAATGTTGTAGACCCTAAAGCATCAAGTCCTGCATCACATTCTAAGATATTTTTGAAAGTTGCTGCCCTTAGTCTCCATGTTGCGTATGTACAAGCTGCGTTTCAGCACTCTGTTTCATTAACAGCTTAATGGTGGAAATACAGTGAAAAAATTTATGCAAATTTGAGTGGAACTTGTGGACAAAATATAATTTCTGTTAGCTTGTGTTCCACATAGAAAAAAATACTTTTTTTTTCATAATGCTTTAATGTATAAAAAATCCCAAATAACTGAAGGTGCTTATGTGGGTAATATTGTAAACTTTTTTAAAGTATTACATAAGGGGATAAAAGAACTACTTGTGATTCTGTTTTTAATATGTGCTAAATCCACTGCACAACTGAGATTGTAAAGTTTCAGCATTCCAAGCAGTTACAATAACATGCATTTAAAATTTCATATTAACAGAAAAAGTTAAACAGGAATGTCACGACAAATACTTGTTGGCTTCCTTACAGACTTCTTAACTCTGTATTTGTTCCACCGCTGTGGTTGAGATAAATGGAATGGGCTGGAATTGTAAAGTAAAAGTGTTTCTATAGATGCCACCTCTTAAAAATTATATTAACTGTACCTCAGTCTAAGTTTTAGGTTGAATATGTATTTTTCTTCCATTCTAATTTTGACAAAATACAAAGTAATCTACATGCTACAGAGTAATCATCTAAGTTCTATTGAAACTTTAAACTTTCATCTAGAGAGACAAAAGTGTTTCTTCAAATGAAAAGACTATAACCTTTTGAGGCAGTCTTGAGAGGCACATGAGGAGCAGTAAGCACGTTCATAAGAAAGAAGAATTCCCCACTGGTAACTGTGTTGCTCAAGGGTGTTGTTGCTGCTAGTACAGTAAAACCCAGATGTGTAATTTCAGCTCTGAGGGAACTGTCTTGTCTTTAATGTGGAAGACTGCTTTATAACTTTCTCCAGTATGGCCTAGCATAATTTAATATTACTTGAGGACCATCCTACAGGTACTGTCAACCACTGTTTGCAACACAGTCTTCCACAGCATCTCAAATGATGCAAATCTGGGTAATCACTTCTGTGGGTGAAATTCCAGCTTCACCAAAGCCAGTGAGGGTGAGACCCTCTCCCTGCCTCTCCCCACCTCCTTACTGAAAGGTTCCTGTTGTTGGATACCAAAACAACAGCATGGGCTGGTTTAGTTATGGACACACCCTCTCCTGAGTTCAGTTTGAAGAAGGAAATAGGAAGTGCTTCAGTTTTTGCCATTTGCTTTGTGGGATTTGTCCAGGTCTCTTCCAGCAGGTGTTCTGCACAATGGAAAAATCACAACCTGCTTTTTCTTCAGAGAAGTGAGAGTCAAATCCTTCTCAGAGGTACACAGTACAGAATCACACAGAACCACAGAATAATATGGGGTTGGAAGGGACCTCTGGAGATCATCTAGTCCAACCCCCCTGCTAAAGCAGGTCCACCTATAACAGGTTGCACAGGAACATGTCCAGGTGGGTTTTGAATGTCTCCAGGGATGGAGACTCCAAAACCTCTCTGGGCAGCCTGTTCCAGTGCTCTGCCACCCTCAAAGTAAAGAAGTTCCTCCTCATGTTTAGATGGAACTTTCTATGTTTAAAAGATATTATTTTTCTTAGAAAACAGATATTCTTTTTCTTAGAAAAAGAGGAAGGCACAGAAAAGATTCTATTTGATTTACAAATGAAGAGTCAGACTTAAAGATTTGTTTGCCCAAATTCCCCAATGTCCTAGGAGTGGGTTCATTGTGGGGATCTCAAACCTTCAGAAGTGAACTCTGGAGGGGAAAAAACCCAACAAAACCCAAACTGTTGAGCAAAAAAAGCCACCTACTCCAGAAAAATAACCTGTATTGAAAGACCCTGCTTTGAGTAGCATGTTGGATCAGGTGGCTTCCAGAGGTCCCTTCCAACCCAAATTATCCTGTGACTCTGTGATTCATACAGTACTCAAAAGGCAAAGTCCATGACAAACCACTCTGAGTGGTCTACAGTGTCTGCCAAACACTGTAAGTCAATGCAGTGACCTATGTAATGAACTACATTACCTTGTGGTTAATATCAGGCCCAGCTGTGATTGCATAGCATTGACACAGAGGATAACAACAGTATTGCAAGCCAGAGGCACTCTCTGTACGGCCAGTGGAGAATCCTCTACCAGAAGATGAACGAGACTCAATTTTATCATTATAAAAGCAAATGAGATAGTTACTAAGCAGGACTAGCTGCGCTAGTGCCAAAATCAACAAATAACAAATCTAGCCTGGAAGGAAGGAAGGAAGGAAGGAAGGAAGGAAGGAATACATGAATAAAACTCAGAGCTATAAGGTTATCCATACTGAGGGAATACAAGTTTTACTGTATCAGTAAATAACTCAGAAAAAAAATATTTAGGACACAAACTGATACCACTTATTTTTCAAAGCATGATGAAGGTTCTGGAAGGCATCCTTTGGAAAAACAAAGACCCCATACCTCTTACTTAGATTTTATTTCCCATTCAAGACATACAAAGGCAAAGTAAATAAAACTTGGGTAGATAAAAGGTGGAAGAGCCATTACATCTGAAAGGGAAAGTGTAGACAAGTAACAGCAGAAGCAACAAACAGCTTCTTGGAACTATACTTTGGAAAACATTAGAGGTACCTTATAGCATGTTTGAGGCCATCAGCAGTATTCCTACATCAACAGGCAATGAACATATATATATATTCTTGAAAATGATGAACTAGGTATGCACCTAGTGCACTGCAGCTGTGGTTGACTTTTAATTTGTGGGACCAGACTAGCTGAAAGGCGATTCCCCACACAGGGAGCACATATAGTGGGGATGTCATGTCCTCTGCAGTGACAACCAGAGCCGCTCCTATTGGTCTGCGCTATTTGATAATGCAGACAACATCACTGGTGTTTCTGAAAAGGGTCCTATCACAGCTGTTCTTCACCTGTAGAGCGCTGGCTTATAAATTATGGACACTAATGAAACTAGATGTCAGTATGCTCGAATACAGAATGAGCTTTTGTGTTCATTTTTGGCAGACTTCTTTGGTCATGAACCTATCAGTGCTACTGACAAAGGGAGCATAAAAATATCTGCCAGTCAGGAATGCAGAGATAACCTTTTCATTTAGCAATGATGTGAGTACTGGGAAGACTATACAGATAGATTATACATATTAAAAAAAAAACAACTAAACCAAAACCAAAAAACAGGAAAAAAATTTTTTTGCCAAATACAGATCATAACTTCCAGAGTTACTGCTGCTGAGACATGGAGAAAGTAAGAAAGGCTATTAGCTCAGAGTGCCTAGGCCAGCATGTTTTAAATTCCAGTTAATATCGTCAAAGGCCTCTCGGTATTAATTCGGGTTTTATTGCAAATGTCATAAGAATGTTTCTTGGTGCGCTAACAATAGCAGCGAAGGCACAGAAACACACACACATGAGTTTGTGTACAAATATCTAGCACAAAGGCTGGGGACACTTGGTAATTGTATCAAGTGATAAGCTCTTAAAGTTTGCTGTACTGACCAGAAAATACAAGCCAAGCAGCACATGGAAAGCAGAGGAGAAATTTACTCCCTTCTTCCACCATACCTCCAGCAAACTAAGTATGTCTCCTATGTTTTTTTTGCTTAGTTCCCCAGTGTAGGTTTAGTAGCCAATAACGTTATAGATAACACCCATATCAGAACCTTTTTCACTTGACATAGTGGCATAGAGTAATAGGCTGCAAATAAATGAAAATAAATTTAATTTTGCATGAAGTACAGATTTAGATATATAATCACTGTTGCCTTCGCTGAGTGTAGAGGACCTAATAGTGATTATGTTCCCAGCTTAGGTACTGCAGTTTAGTAAAACATCTATGTGGATTTAAGCCAGGGAGTTATGCTCACACGCTGAGACTTTGCACACAGATGAAGCACTTGCAAATGTGTGTAACTGTGCTCTTTAGCAGATCTGGCCCCATGTGACTAATATTTCTTTCCAGAATCTACTATTCTCTCCTATTCTGTTATGTTCAGTGTTAATTTTCACTTGATTTTAAAGTATATATTTACTTCTTGGATTGTTAGGCAGTACATTAAACTTTCAATAAATGCCACTAATTCCTACACCCACAGAAATATAATTTACTCCAATGTTTTAATCCAATCTGTACTGCATTGACGAGGAAGGTTATTTGCCAATGTTTTGAAGTCAGGCAGGGTGAGAGGGAAGAGTCTTTACATTTTCCAAGTTTATATCTAGGCCCCAGATGGAAACAATTCTACAACAAAAGAATGAAATCTGGTAGGATATTCTTGCGATCTCGTAAGTTCAGCAGCACGTCACTGGCACTGAGGCCAATTTTCCAGAAGACTGATTTGAATTGCAGAAAAGAGGAGGGGAGGAAGGCCAAGTGGTGTTCTAAGTTAACCCATAATGTGCTGCATTCTAGCATTAAACGGGAACTTTATATAGTGTAATGCACATTATATAATTAACTCACATTACATTTTTTGGCTCAGTTGTTAATATTGGCTGATAATATATGTGTCTGTGGTTTTTAAAAGGGAAAACCTTCAGCACTTTAGGGGAGGTGAGTGAGTGATGGGAATTTCTGTTACTGATTACAGTACTTACAATAGAGGATCTGTATTTCTAAACCTAACATTTATCTTTGACATCAGAGGCTTCAATCCACAACACTTAAAAGCTTCATACATTCTGTTGCAAAAAACTACCATTGAAACAAATAAATGATACCTCCTATCGGCCCACATATCTTTCAAAATAGATTGTTATACTAATCAGTGAGTGAAAACAAAAGGCCTTTTAAAGCCTGCCAGCAAAGATGGAATGAATTACTTCTGAGATGCAAGACTGCAGAGCTGGTAGCTTGCTAAGTAATCATTCTTGGAGAGTATTTGCTTTTTGGAGTTCCTAAAAAAAGTTTCATGGCAAAATTAACATCCAATTTAACATCTGTTTCCTAGCAGAGGAAAGATGGTCTTGTGGATTAAAGCTGAGGACTTCTGGACTCAGATTTCCCAGGGAGTTTGGCCAAATCACTTAATCTCCCTCTACTCCATTCTACATGGTAAAATGGGGGATAAAAATATTTCCTCGGGCTGCCTCTATCACTTACAGTAAAAGCTCTTTTGGTGGAGGTTGTGTCTTATATGGGGACATACACCTCTTATGACAAAGTGGCTCTGATCTCAGGTCTTTTGGGCCCTATTGTAGAACAAATGAAGAAAAGTAGTCATACAATAGGCTGATGTATCACGTGCTCAGGGAGTTACACCAAATAGACTAGAGCTGACAGAAAAAAAGTCAGTAAAATAAGATATGATTAATGATTTTGGAGTTTTTTTCATGAAAATACCAGGAGTTTCATGAGCTTTGTGACTATTTTTTTTTGGGAAAAAACATTGTGACACACAATCATCTTCCACTCAGGGTTCAGTGGCTCAACTGAAATTACCAAAACTAAAGCAACTAAATATAATTCATTAAGTTTGAGAAGAGATTTCAACTCAGAAACCTTTTGATTTGAAAAGTCTTAAGCCTAGGTAACTTTTAGACATGAAGCCCAAAAAACTAATGCGGATACTGAATATTAACAATGGTAACTTGAAATAATTTGTCAAATTATTGTCTTCCCCCAAAGCAAGGGGATTTTCCCATATTGCCTATAGCATCAAACTTCTAATT
Organism: Limosa lapponica baueri; assembly: GCA_002844005.1. Lineage (NCBI taxonomy): Eukaryota > Metazoa > Chordata > Aves > Charadriiformes > Scolopacidae > Limosa > Limosa lapponica. The sequence continues at coordinate 360,759 of KZ506074.1, read as the reverse complement.
TTTAAAAAAGTACTCTCATTTTTTTTTAATTTGTCAAATGTCAAAATTGAAATGGTTACTGAGTGAATTAAGAGGTGTATCAACCATCTTGAGACTGTTTGAGATAAAAAACTAAAATAAATATCCAAAAGTTCTTAAATGTGAATATATAAAAAATAATGTGTTTTGAACCTTTCTACAGGTTACTTTATATAGAAGTTCCTTGGCTTTTTTATACTGATAATACTATCTTTCTACAAATGTGCTCTCCTGAAGGTTAAAATTCTTGGTGGGTTGAAAATGGCATTTGATTACCTCCTGTGCATTGCAAATTTAGGTTTCTTCAATCAACCTGCCAATCAACTTCTTCCATTGAAAATAAATTCACTGAACAAAATGGAAGTAAAAAAGAAACACCAAACAGGGAATTCTTTAAAGGTAATCATTATTTTCTCTCATTCCCTCCTGTATTCCTAGCAGTGCAAGCAAAAAGGCATGAAAGCCAGAAGTCAGGGAGCAGTGAACTAAAATGAGGGCAAAGGGGCACAAGAACACACACAAAATGGAGAAAACACAGCAAGCTAAGTGAATGACCATCTTAGGAATTTTCATGTTTGTGCAGGTCTTCAGAGCTGGTTCAAGCAGAAAACAGTTAAATGGAGCATAACCAGAAATGAACTAATCAGTTGTTATGTACTTATTACTGCTCAGGTCAGCATAACCTTTCCATATTTTGATACATTTTTAATCTCACTTTTCAAGCAAAAATAATTATATTCTTCTGACATAAATCTCACCCTTCTGAACTAGTTTTTTTAAATTAAAAGGTTACACATTTTAGAGAAGAAAAATAAGACTGTTACTAGAGCTAAGCAGATATAAAAAGATAGTTTCCATAAACATTTATCTGATTGTTTAAATTACAGCGTTTGAACTTTGATACTGCCAATATGTGCATCAGCACATATGTTATGACCAGGAGTGTATTGCAGACATGTTTATAAAATAGTTTTAAATGTATAGTCATGGAAACATTTGTGATCAGGAGTGTTTGTGCAGAAAAAGTTTTGAGTAAGAGGGGGAACCATGTGACCTACAGAGGATTCTTCCAACCTAAATTATTCTATTCTATTAAAATAAATTTCTATGAGTCATTCTTATCTAATCAGTATGGAGATTCATCTCATCGGACTCTTCTAAAACAAAAGGTCTTATCAAACACTGTAAGCTACTCAAAATCAAACTACAAGCAAAGAATTCTCCAAAATAAGTTTTCCAGTGACTCAGTAAAGCAATGAAAGTATTGGTAGAAAACTAAGAAATCACAATCAGGACCGAGAAAAAAACAAAACCAAATAGATAAATCACCACCATCGGCTTATATGACACAGTTTGTGAAGAAATGGAGAAATTCTAAGACTTCAGAGCCCAATTTTTCTGCTTTTCTTAAAAAGTTTCTGCATTTCTGTGAGATGCCAAATTATTCAGCTTCATTATTTACACCTTTTGCTGATTTGTGGAAAGTTATGTCAAAAATAATAAACTTTGTTGGAAAAGGTCCATATTTTTAAACAATTTGATTATTATCTATTAATTTAAGTTGCCTCACTGAAGTAGGTGAAATTGTTTTTCTCAGTATGTGTTTGCAATATGAAGGCAAGCTCTAATAAGAGCTTTATTTCTCCAGACTTTTCTAGTGTATTTACGTTGTGTGTTTCATCATGATTTGAGTTATAAAGCAATTTGTGCTCAGGAAAAGGTTGGCATTGGCTGGCAATGAGCAGAAGCTGATATAACATCTTGCACAAAAATGTTTGCAATGTCCTTATCTTCTCTTATTTCTTCTGTTCGTAAACTATAAAGAAAAATAATCGGGAGAGCAGAGAAGATAAGACACTGAAAGACATAGTGGACACAACGTGTGCTTAAAGAAGACTTCCATGCATATAGTTAAAGCTGTTGGCTGAAATGTGCTGTGAGTCATGTTCCATTATAGCAATGAAGTATCAGCTAATGATTTCCCCTCCTTTAAACAGACTGTAACCTAAAGAAATTAAAATGTATATAGAGAAGCTAGATCAAAAGCACAAAAAAAAGAATCATGGAGCCTTCCACTCTAAATAGTTGAAGAAGATGTGAAGTGCAATGGTTCGGTTCCTCTTGAACCCAAGGGAGAAAGGAACACCATCACAGAACTCAGGCTGAACTCTGAGTTCATGAGCTTTTGCACTTGGAATTCTCCCTGGCATATGGAAATTATTGCTCTTAACAAAGCAATAAAGGCTGGATTTTAGTCAGAGTCCATTCCATTTCAAAAAACTTAAATAGTTAATACCTAACATTCTGTAGGAACACTAGTTCAATTGAACTTTCCCCATGAGCTTTATGAATATAACTATTTGCCTACATGTATCAAAGTGTACTTTGAATCAAGTCTAAATAAAGGATAGGAAAAAATGATACTAAGATGACGAAGGTAGGGATGGGAAGTTAGCCAATGGTAGGAATGCATAGTTTACTGACATGATGAAAATTCAGCAGAGTATTAAAACAAAAAGTGAGGTGAAAACCACTGTTCTGGGCATATTCTTGAATGAAGCAATTCAGACCCAGAAGACTAGAGAGAATGTCTATGATGTGGATCCATCTACAGTTTGGATTTTCCTCACTTTTCAAAACCTGTTTACAGCTGTCTTTACAGCTTAGATTTCTTTACTGAATGCTTTCAAAATTCTGAACCTCAGACTATCCCTGGGAAGGGAGTAAAAAAAAAATAATTTCCTGATCTACAAGGTACTCTATTATTTTTTTTCAACTAAAAATTAATTACTATCAGCCTCCTTTCCATATCCGAACACTTAATTTTTTAATCCCTGTTTAGTTAGTGCTTGCTCATGTTTAAAAATTATCAAACATTTTCTTCAAGTATAAGCCTTTTTCATCCTCTTTGTTAACGATCCCATCTTGCAGAAAGTCTTTACTTCAAGGCTAACAGGCTGTTCCCTCCCTCCCTCCCTTCCTTCCTTCCTTCCTTCTTTCCTTCCTTCCCTAATTTGAGGAATGTTGGATCACAGACATATTTCATTTCAAAATTCTCTGTTTTAGCCCAAAATAAAACACAGCAATTGAGAATCATTCCAAATGTTATTTTTTTACAGTTTAGACTGCCATAGCACTGTATAATGCATGTTAAAGAAAGTGGTTAAGTGCAGGCTTTCTAACACCCTTCTATTATTTCTACAACACTGACCATATATTAAGGGCTGTGTATATTAAGCACAAACACACCCCTCAGCCATATTTCCTTAAAAATATAAAGAGACAATCACACCACATCAGACTTATAAAAGGTTGTTTCCCAAATTATAAATAAAGATAAGTTTAAAACAGATGTACAAACTTTGAGGCCAGCCCTCTTCCTTGCAATATCAGTTTTAGCTAAGTTAAACTCCTGTCATTTGAATTGTATTCATTTAAATTTACCTAGTCTGACAATGAAACACTTTATTGGCAGATGTTCTATCCTTCCTTCTCGGAAAACTGTTTTATTGCTTTTCTTCACAGAATCTATATATTATTTATACTGCAGTAGTCTCTGGAGATTCTGTAATGGATGGGGAACTGGTTGCATCCAGCATCATGGGACAATGGGAGAGTTGTCCCATGGAACATCAGAGCAATGAACCTTGTTCCCTGAAACCGTAAGTAATAGCAGACATGCTATTATAAGCTTTCCCGAGAGACAAGAATGAATGAACATGGTCAAAGCATTCAATCCAATGATAGACTCATGAGGAGAAGCCAAGGCAGCGTTTCCAAAATAATGTCGTATATACTGCTGAAGAAGAGACTGAAAGACTGTGGAGAGGTGTCCTGTGTGGTCTTTTACAATTAGAGTTCTCTATGATAAAGTCTATAACAGCTGTCACCAAAAGGGAATCTTACAATGGATAGAAAACATAAGGGCTGTTGAGGTGTTTGCAGGTGGTCTGAATCAGTTTCACTGGGGAATTTCTCATGGATGTTCCAGAAGAAAGGGCTTTCCCATTCATTCAACAGATGATGAGATGGGAAACAGCTTTTGTGTGGGGCACAGAAAAACTTGAATATTAAATCAAGGAGAGACCTTTAACAGCTGGCAGACTTCTGTATAGCCACAGTTGCCAAACTTTGTAATTAATTTTTCAGGAAGAAAAAAATTTAGATTTGAGTGCTCGGAGAGGTAAAAAAGAAGAATGAAAGAGATGTCAATTTAGAAGAAGCATCAATATACTGAAGCATGCATGTGAGCTATAAAATCACAGAAACATAGAATCATAGAATATCTTGAATTGGAAGAGACCCACAAGGCTCATCGAGTTCAACTCTCTGCTCCTTGCAGGACTACCTAAAACTAAACCATATGACTAGGACAGTCAGCCAGACACTTCTTGAACTCTGACAGGCTTGGTGCCATGACCACTTCCCTGGGGATCCTGTTCCAGTGACCGACCACCCTCTCGATGAAGAACCTTTTCCCAATGTCCCATCTGAACATGGCCTTATGCAGCTTCATACCATTTCCTTGTCACCAGAGAGAGGAGAATCCATGAAGTACTTCAGAGAATCAATGCAGATGGTTGCCTGCCCAATGTCTTTCCTAGCACATATGCAGAACCAGGTAAACTGGTTGAATTTTTAAACATGTATCTACTTAGGCATTCCAATTGTTATTAGGACATCTGCAGTTGTCTTTACTCTGACACATGGACTCACCTGTCTTCTTGCTATCATGTTTTTGTAGTCAACTCCTCTCTTCAATTTAATCTTTAATTTCTGGATTCCTTACAGTCTGTTCAACTAACAGTTACTAAAACCGAACCATTATTTTGCTTGTTAACCATCTCTGCTTTTCTGTCACTAAAAGCAACATGCTATGTTAGATGTTAAATATGATCATACTTTGCTAGCCCTACTGGGATTTCAACTGCCATGCTGTTTTTCATTGTTGAAAGGAGCTCTGTCTTTCTCATCGAACTCCAGATATTAAGTATGTGATAAATATGAGTTCATTTCTCCTTTCAAGCTCTGCAAAAGGGAAACAAAGGTCTACTCTCTCTCCATTCTACAGATCTTTCTTTTAAACAAGTAAGTCTATCACTTTCTTCCATTGTAATTCTTTGCCACTGAACAGGGAATTGATCTCATTACATCAGGTTCACCAGTCACTAGAGCAGACTAGAAAATGGACTTTATGACACAAACAGTTTTGACTGAATAAAATTGGTTTACCTAAATATTTCTGCTTTAAAATGTGATTTATTTTTTTTTAACTGGAAGCTGAATAAAGAAAATATTTGTTTGCAAACTTTAAATTGACTTGGAAGTGCCTTGACGTACTTCCTGGGAATAGCAGTTCTGAGATCTCAGGACTCTGTTTCTCTATGGGCTAAATTCCCTAGCTGAATTGTATCCCCTATGATATGTCATCTTTTTAAATTCTTGCTAAGCTACTCAAGTGCATGATGAGAGGTCCAAATCTGCAGCACATCCAGGGACATGTTGGAAGTATATTGCAATTTAAGCAGACTAGTTGACTGTGCAAGTAAGTATACATATTTGTGAGATATTTGTTATAGTTTTTTTTTTTTTTTCTGAAACTGTTTATTTTAAGCACCCACATGCGTAGTCTATTCCCAAGAAGTTGCCTGAATTTACCCATAGCAGACCTCCAATAACTTCCACTGAATAATGAATAACTTCTATATATCAGACTGATTGAGTTAGAGAGGTGGATTTGTGCACTTCTGAAATGTCCTCAGGATATTTTCATAACCTGAGAACTAGAAAATTTTAAAAAAGGAAAGTTAGACTTTGAAGGATATAATTTCAGCCACTTTTACAACAAATTTTGAATTTATTCTTTAACAACCTTCTTCAACCCAAGTATTATCTTTCTGTTTGACTGAATCCTCTGCTTAGAGCATTTTAACAGTGAAATACCCTATTTTAAAGATGGTTTGGAATAAGCAGTCCTGGAGATTTAGAGGTCATGGATGTTCACCGTTTTGACCTCCCTTGAAACATGTCTTATTTCTCAAAGCTGCAGCTACTACCTTGATTGACCTTGTCTAACTAGATTTTTTCCCTTTTTTCCTTTTCTAGTACTGATCAATGCATAACCTCTGTTTCCATTGTCTGTAGATATCTTAAGAACACACAGACATTGCAATATAAGCAGTAATAGAGAAAATACTCATTTAATCCTGTATTAAATCCCTTCTGGCGTGCTATGAAGTAAATCTATATTAGGCAAGATGTTCACCTAGTGTAGATTTGTGTAGCTCTGTGAAAGTGAACGAGCTACGAAAACATATCCCCACTGAGTGTCTAGTACAGTATGTTTTATACAGAGGCGGAACACAGATTCTTTCTTTCTTTTATTATAAATTTTGTATCAATAGCACATTTCAGTTTATATCCTAAATCATATTTTGTATGCTTGGCTTCTTAAACAGATTGAGACAATCTCATCAGAGCCCCTCTCATTCAAGAAAAAAATCCTGCAGTGTAATCTTCCTGGCAGAGCTATATGAGATGAATAGAAGCTAATGAAAACATGAGAGGCTGACTCAGCTCAGAGACTAGTTAAACATGCTCCTTTTCTGATCTCCTCAAGTGTGTTTAGTCTTCTTTTCTTGTCTTTGGGATGATTCTCCCACTTCCAGCTCTCCATTCAATTTGGTTTAGGTGGTTCCCAGAAAGGAACGGCAGAGCCACGGAAAGCATTTGCTTGGTGTTGGTATCCAATGTCTCATAGTGTAGTGGGTACTCATTATGAAGGGAGCAGCCCTCTCAAGTGAAATAAGATGAAACTGTTGCTCTCTCAAGTGAAAAATCAAGTGTACAGATCAAAATTTTCTATTAATACAGATATTTATGGCTCTATTTTGTTACAATTACAGTACTCCCCACTCACAATTTACATTATATCCACAAACCCCTACACTTTGTACTTCAGACACAGCACCAGGAGGACTAGAGAATGAGAAAACAATATTTGGAAGGTACCTTCTATTTGCATATGACAGTGAGCCCCATTATCTTCTAAAAAGCTATTTTGTCATCATTTATAAAAGAACATTTATGTTGCAATTCACAATGAGTTTGTAGTTCTTTCCCAATTTGGTATGCTTTATTGTTGAATATTCTACATGAGTGTGAAATGTCAACACAACAGAACCATAGAAAACTGCTCTTATACAACTAATCACACAAATTTCTTCATTGCAAATTCACACAAAATTGTATTTCTATAAAGATACAGTGCTTGTACGTACTTCTGTCACAAAAGAGTTCAATAGAATGGCCTTTTTTGAAGGAACTCAATTATTACAACCTTATGATTTGTAGACTGAAGCATAACTTTAAACTTAATTAATAGGTACCTGGGTGTTTGGCACTTTGGATGAAAGGAAACTTTGATAAGCTGAAACTTGAACACATTTAATTATACCATGACCTATTGGTTCTGTTTGCCATTTCACACCTGGCCCCTGTCACAAATATTCCAGATAGTTGTGCTTTACTCCACATGTTGTCATTTAACTGCTTTATATGTTTCTGATTCACCTTGCCACAAACTGCAGTGTCAGCACAGACCTGAACGTGCATTGAATTTTATGATGCATTTTGAAAGTAAAAGATTTTAAGTAGTATATTGAATTTTTTTGTTCGGATTGGAGTGATGCAAACCATGATCTTGAACAGGATGAATTATATCACTGTCCTATGGCCTACATTTTGAAAGAGGATTTGATTTTATGATAAACACATTTCTGCCATTACAAATAAAATAAAAACAGATTTACAATGCCATAGCATTTTATTAGGAAAATGTGAAAACAACAGTTTTACGATGCTCAGTTTGTGGGCTAGTACATTCCGAAGTGTTATTACAACTCAGCAGAGTACACATTCTCATTCTGTAGGCCAATGTTATTAAAAACACAACTGGGAACGCTTTCCAAAAACTGCCAGTATCCCTGTTACAGTCTTTCATCAATAGGTGTTCTGGTAGTAATCTATTTTTTTTTTGTAACTACCAGTTCCTTTGTATTACAGAGTTTCACCTCCCAACAGGCTCAGCTCCTCAAGGAACACCAGAACAGCTCTGTTGGTCCAAGATCAAGGATCTACAATGTTTCAGCAGCTGCACTTTTGGCCAGCCATCTGCATGACTCTTTGGTCCTTCTGGAGCACCGGGCTGGAAGACAAAACCATCTGTGGCCCGTGCTCACTTCTGCTCAGCTGACAATTTCTGAATCAAAGCCCTGTACTACAGCCTGGTCCAAAGCTCACCATGAAAGGCTGCTTGGTACTCAGCATGTCTGCAAATAGAGCCACCTGGATGTCTGAACAGACCTTAGAGTGCTGACCTTGGATACCCAGGGAAGGCAGCTCAGGTTTGCCACTCTGACTTGTCTTAATGGGAGTGGGCTTGGGTCAAATGCTGATGGCTTGAAAGACACAGCTCTATATATTGAAATCTTAAGCAAGACTTTCCAGCAGTGGCGTAAGTCACCACCTGCACTTTATACAACAGATAATAGTGAATTGTGACAGCACTCACATGGTAATTTTGACTTACTAGGTCCTTTGGCTACATTTTATAGTTCCTTGGGTAGCTCTACAGCTACAGAAACCCAAAATGTAACAGATATCCTAAGAAAAAAAAATCCCCTGCTCTCAGAGGGCTCTTTGAATTGCCTGTGGGTTTTAAAATCTAGTATCAAGGACCCAGAGAGAGACTATATATATTTTTTTTTTCATATCTTGGCATCCCATCAGTAAGGATAACATCTACAACACAAGCCACTCCTTTGTGTCTCTTATGACCAAATGATACATGGGCTACACAGATGGCTTGTGATAAGGACAGTCACACTGCTACTGACAATTTTACTAAGTTAGCTGTCCTTTGATTGTAATTAACTATCAAAAAAAAACCAGTTAGCAAGTATACTACCATTGGCCAGATCTGCCCAGCCTTCATTCAGCTGATTTGTTTTAATGACAGACCGAAACACCTATACTGAATTCTCAAACAGCAGTCAATCTGCAGCATTTATTAGATCCCTGAAAGCACACAGGATAAAAGAAACCAACAACTGAGACTGAGCACAAGGACTTATAATGCACTCAATATGGCTCACACTCATTGGGCCACCTATGTGACTTGAGTCTTTTCCAAACATATTAGTACAAAATCCTCCAGGCATCCGTTCAGACCCCAGAAGCCTGTAGAAACTCTTGGATCTTTTGCCAGATCCCAGAAACCTGTAGATACCCTGGCTGTTTTGTTTTGACTCGTGGATTGATTCTTATGCTTTCTGCATTACTTTTCTTGCCATTTAAAAAAGCATATTAATATTCAGGGGAGGAAGGAAGACAAATAAGACAGAATAATTCTCTCTTAATAACTTCTGATGGATCCATCTATTTCATTCCTTTCAGTTACGCTTGTCAGTCTCCACTGTTTAAGGAATTTAATGCTGTGTACTTTTTCCATGTGGTCTGTGTCAACTTAGGCAACCCGCAGACTACAAAAGCCTTAGCCAAAAGGAAAGGGGAGGGAAGTGAATCTACTTGTCTCCTAATCAGATGAAAAAAAATAACCAACACTACATAGTATTGAACTGGATATCAACAGGAGGTTGACACCACGAGTACAAGCAGGTAGGTAGGTAGGTTTCTGGTTAAGCTGTCCTACGGCCAGTATTCTCTAATAATTCAACAACAGTATATGGATCAGCGGTCTTCTAAGTGCTTATAATGCTTTCATATCTTAAGCTTTCAAAAAAATTATCCTTTAAAACTAGATATCATAAAATTATAATAAGATGCATAATTGCCAGACTAGGAAGCAGTCCTGGAACTTTATTGAGAGTAAGATAGGTAAATAACAATTTACAAACTTGCACATTCAAGTGTGCTAGGAAAGATGGTATAACTGAAAAGACATAGAAGTCAACAGCAATGCTTTTTAGTGCAGAACTGAAAAGCAGTCAGTTATCTCACTATGGTATTAAGATGGTTTTGCAGACTATAGAGCTGATTCGTTGCTGTAGCAGAAGCAAAATGGGCTACAGAATATAAATGCTAAGCATTTAGCATGCATAATGTGAGCTTTATTATACTGTTCCATACTTATAAGGAGGATTACCTTGCAGGTCAATTCTTCTCCAAACTGTGATTTTTTCCAAATGCGATTCACTGTATCTTGAAATGAAACTGCAGCTACTTGGAAAAGTTGTCTTTATTTGTACTTTAGCAGCTGGAAGTGAGGATGCCGCCTGATACCAGTCAGATCTCAAAATACCACAGGTGATAGAAAAATCTGCAATCATGTTTCCTCCTTTCCTCCAGAGCTCTCTAAATGTATAAAGAGTAAACTGACAATATCTCTACAACCTGGTTTGGAATCATTACACCTGTTTCATTGACATAGTATAAAGACTTCCCTCAAAATAATATAGTATAATTACATGTGTTTAGCTTCCAGGCTCTGTATTGGGAAGTCAAAGTCAAACAAAGTCATCTGTTTAAAGTTAAGGATGAAGGTCTATAGTGAAGAAGGAGATGAGAGAAAGAGCCATGCACATATGCTAAAAAATTTTGATGCAATAGTACTGGAAAGTGAGGAGGCAGATACATGAACACAGCCTGCTCATATCTTGTAGGCTTGAGGGGGTCCACATCATGTTGAATGGTTGAAACGTGCATACAAGAGATGGTTGCATGAGTAAAATCATGAAATTATAGTAGCTGATGTTCCAGTTTTATGTGGCCTAATGTAGTTTTTTGTCAGCACATCAAAATAATTTGCATTTTCTCTGAATGGAGCTGAAACAGAATCAGATCTAAGTTTTGCAGTGAAATATTTTCCCTCCATCAGAGGCTTCCAGTCAGTCATCAAAGGTCCGTAGCATTTGAGGTTTTTTCACATACATTAAAGACAAAAAAATGAAAACAACCAAACTTCCTTTTGTCCTGTAGAGAAAGTAAACATGGGAGGGATTGTATTTACGTTCTTTTTTCAAGAACTTATTGAGAAAACTGAAGAATTTAAGTGACTAAAATGTCTTTTAAGGAGTTAAGTAGTGTGTAGGGGAAAATTATTTGAACTCTGGGAATGTATTTGTATTGTATATAATGAAAAACAGGAGAAGAATATAATGACAGTAGCTTAAAACAGGTGTTACATATGAGAGGTGAAGGCCACAGAATTGCTCTGAGAATCAGGCCCAAAACATACAAGGAAGATCACTTTTAAGTCTGTTGATTCTCTAACACGAGAAAGCTCTAATTTAAGGATTTTTCTCAGACTAATCAAAATGTCATATTTACCAACAAATCATCTACTAAAGACAAATTAAATGTAATATTACCTGTAATTACAGCTTGGAAAGATTAATTTAGACAGTTGTGCACACAGTCTAGTAATGGACTGCTATTCTTTGTGCTGTAGCAAGTCATTTTGGTTTGGGAAGGTTCATTTAACGGTCACTGATACAGGTAGCATGAATAATTTACTTTTTTTTTATAGGTAGAGGAAGAAATAGCTTATGCTATATTTAAAATACACATGCTAAACAATGGGGTCTTTGAAAATTTAATTTGATTTATTACATGTACCACAAATTTTAAAGCTAAATTGGTATCTGCATAGAAAAGCATAAATTTGATTGAATTCCTAAAGGCACTGTTAGTCTCTGCTACCTGATTCCAAACCAGTTATCTTTCCTATTTATAATCCAGCTAATCAGATACGAGATGTGACTTCACTTGTAAACATTTCCTGAAAAAAAAAAGATTGATACAGAACAAATTGAATAAACTGCACTGGGAAAATGCTAGTTCTTTGCTAATATAATTTTAAAATAATTTATAACATATTTATTTGTGTTAAGGCTAAAGGCCCCAAACCCACTCTCAAATATCCAATTGCAACTTCCATTGAATTCACTGGGATCTGTGCCTGTATAACTGAAAGCTGAGGTGGGGCATAAGGAATTGTGTCAGATACAGTAATTCAAATATAACAGTGGGACGAAAAAGAGAGGTGTTGGATTACATGAGAAAAATGATTTTAAAAGAACTGAAAACATTAGATAAAACTATGCTTCCTTGCGTAAGAAATTAGAGACAATGAGACTGAAGTCAAACCACTACTGTTTCTCCTTGAATAGAGCAAATACTGTGACACCTTGTCATTCATAACTCCTTTAAAATAGCATGTTCACGAGGATATAGATCCCAGGATAATTTCCTTCCACATCACCCACATATCTTCACAAGTTAATAACACTTCAATCACTTGCTTTAAAGTTTCTGGGAGCTACATAGTCCAGTAGCTTGCTGCTTTTAAGGGAGTTCTTTTCAGAATCTGGGGAGAGGGCAAGATAATTCAGAACAACTGATAAGGAGAATAAAATAAAGATCATAGTCGCATAACATACTGTTATGACGTTGGAGATGGTAATTCTCCAATTCTACTTACCTACAGGAGGTAAAAAGTGATACAAATCCATGTAAATCCATAAGAAAAGAGTCAGCATGCCTGCTGTCATTGAGGTTAACAGAAGTGGTAAACACTAAGGAAACCTATGGAAATATTATTACTCCAGTAGAGTAAACAGTAGACTTAGGAAGATTCACTGAGTCCAAATTATCAAAGTGAATGTACTGCAAGCCTAGGTGACCACATGACATGATTGTAAATAGGCCAGGGACACATTTTTTCCTTTCTGGCAATTATACACAACTGGTGAGGCTTATACTTTAGTGTCTTTCTAAAAGTTTGCAGGGTGTCTAATAAAAATAGGATTTGCTCTGGGCTTTTAGTATCTATGGAAATCATCTGTATCATGATAATAAGCAGTAACTGAAATTGTTTCCACCTTTGACAATTAGTCAAGTGCTTTGTCAAACCATGGATGCTCTTTTTTCACCTACTGTTTAGTTTGACACATCTCTCGGTGGCTTTGTCAATGATACTGCTTTTGAGACTTACACCTGTGAAAAACTACTTATATTTCTAGCATCTCTTCCTGTTTGTAATTTGTCCAATGTAACTCTTCAGTAAATCTGTCAGTCTTAACAGAACAAGTGTTTTATAGCGTAACCCCAACTGCCAGAGTTGGACTTTTTTCTCTGGAGACAAATCCCAACCTGTCTTATTCTTACCCTACTCTTGCCTATTTCTGTTAAAACTAGTGAGGATGTAAGAGATTTAAATTACTGTGGAAAGGGTCCTAGCATTTCTGTGTGAACACATTTAAAAGCTGTGATTCGCAGTTCTGATTAAGGATTCACAACATTTTATTTGTGTTTGTAAAGCACTGTATGTGTGCTTAATACCATAGTTAAATGAAAGACATTGCCCAAAAAACCTTACAGTTGGGGTTCTGAGTCTGCAGCTGTATCCTTAGGAACCACACCTCATTCCTCCAGAAACGCCTCTTGAGGTCCACAGAACTGTCTGCAGGTAAAAAGGTCCAGATGCAGGATCTGAATCAGTGCTGAGGAGTAGCACGATACTGTACACTTCTAAGCATGGAAAGTAAGACCTGTGCTTCAGTCTAGAAAAAGTACAGTCTAAGTGTAGGTGGGACTAATGCCATTCTGCCTTCCCTTCAAGCCTTTTAATGAAGCAAGTCTGAAAGAGTCAATTGTGCGCGCCTCTACATCACAAACCAACAGAGAGTTAGGAAATGAGAATAGGGTAGGACAAGGATTAAAAAACAACAACAATGTACATTTAAATAATAACAGAAAGACAAAAGAGAAAAGGGAGTAATGAGGACTTCAAAAGGAACTTGTAAAGTAGAATGGAATAAAATTAAGAAAGAGCACCTGAAGTTCACTGCATTATAACAAAATCCTTCAAGGAAACAGTTAGAAACTCCCTTGGTTGAAACATTTAAGAATAAGCATATACGCAGAAACTTATGAACATGGCAAATAGTCATTGTGAGAGAAAGGACTAGAAAATAGCCTCTTAATGTTTTTCAGACTAAATATCATATTTCAATAGCAAGACAGCTTCACAAAGCCTATTAGCAGATCATCTCCATTCATGACCACGCCGTTCCACTTTGCAGGAGTCCATAAGGAAGAAATATACATGAAGTTAATGGGGCTTTAACACTTACGAAAGGACAGGTAGCAGTCAGAAACAAAAGGAAGATGCAGTATATAGAAAGCATTGTCTCTATGGATTGCAAAGCATAGTTCATAAATTAGATAACTGAACTGGTTTTCTTTCTCAATGACTCTTGAGCTTTGATGGTAATCACCACATGGCAATGTTTTTAAGTACTAGATGAAACAGTATTGATTACATTCTCCACCCAAATGCCGTTCATTCAAGTGTTATTTCTTTACATTTTGTTGAGATGTGGCATGACACTGTTTCTCCTTTGTTTGACTCCTCTGTTTTCAGTGCAGCCCTTTACATTAAAACAAAAAGGTCTGTAAGCATTAGAATGCGTCTACCTGATTAACACATGATAGCATATGCAGAAAATAAGGCTCTTTCATTCTATCTTTGTGTCCACCAAAAGTAAAAAACCTATATTTATACTTTTAAAAGTCAATAATGAATTAACTACACAGCTCCATTGGACATTGTATCTTAAAGTTGCAGGAATTCAAATTGTTATTATGTTTGACACATAAGAACTCAAGAACAAAACATATTTTTATTTTAAACCTGAGATTTCTGGTTAATTTTGTTTTCACAGCTTCTTACAAAGCAACCAAATACCTTTCACATGAGAGGTTCTGAGGAACTAGTCAGCAGATGTCGAGATGGTGGCTGAAAGAAGAGTGACAGGACAAAGAGATGCCACATAAATATAATTTCTAAGGGATGAATGAGAGAACTGTTTGAAAGTGTAAGTCATACAGCTTCTCTACAGTGGCTAAACTGCTTGCTGAGTCCTGAACCCACTGGGATTCATTTTTGGTACCCTTAAAAGGCCTTTGGAAAGGCAGCTATCTGAGAAAAGCTGAGCCACCCTTCAAAGAACATGTCTTTAGATGCATCAACTGAGAATATGTCTATTGCACCATATTATAAAACAAAGAAACAAATTATTGAAAAATTAATATAGGCCTGACAAAAAGCATGGAAGAGTCCCCTGGTGGAACTGGATGAACACCATCAGCAGATAAGGAAGTGAGGAGAGAACATTTTGCATCCAGGTAGCAAGAAGATTTTATTAATAGTTTTAGTGTCTCCTACAACAGCAAACAGTTAAAAGCACTTGAAATATGAAATCACAAAATGTAAAATATTAAATGACATTTTATTTTTAATAATAACCCTTATTTCTGCCAACAGCATAGAACATTTTGTAAGTGAAATGCCAACCTGTCTCAGTCTTTCAGAATATATTATAGATGTCTTAACAGCCCTCTTCAGCAGGATAGAGAAAAGTTGACTGAGCTAATCAGAAATACTTGTTGCTGTAATTGAAATCTGATACTAGTCGCTTTCAGGGGAAATGAGACAGACATAGAAATGGGAAGGAAAAGTACTAGCATATCAAAGAAAGTCAACAAACTGGACATAATTAATAGCAAAGCAATGAAAACGACTGCAGAAACAATCCTGAAAATAATAGTGAAAAAAAGAAAGTACCTTAACAGTATGCTACTTAAGGCCAGCAAAGACTAGGAGAAAAGAGACGGTGCTTTGGTCATCTACAAATAACTGAAGACAGGAAAACTAGCAAGAAAGATAGGCTGGTTATGGTGACCCAGTAAGATATCGGTAAAATAAATGGATTAAAACTGACAGAAGAAACATTTAGAAAAATTTCCTAATAATGAGTTCTATTGGACTGTAGAAATATCTTCCACAATAAGTGGTGGAAACCCATTGCTTGAGTAGTCGAGCTTTGACAAGACTGTGGAGAATGTGCTCTGAGGAATAATCCTGCACTGGCAGGGTTTCAAGGAATCAACTAAATGATTTTTCAAGGTTTTTCCAACACATTCTGTTGCTGTTTTTGATAACAGCTCTAGTAAAACAAACAAAAAAAAAAGTTATTCATGGACTTATCCCCTTACAAAATCCCCAGCACTTTTTTTGTTTTGCATTGAAATTGTTAGTTTTACCACCATTTTTATATAAAAATACACCCACTTAAAATCTTACTTTGTATTCTCAACAGTATCTTCCTGAATTGAAATACAACTCTTACTCTAAATGGAAAATGACTTGTCAATGTGTTGTAAAGAAACCTGCTACATAAACTGAAACCAAGTGTCTTTTAACATCAGTTCTTATGTCTGCAAATGAATTACTGTAGCACTCCACACAAAGTTTTTCAATTCACATAAAGTTAACTGTGTCTCTCTTGCAGGTCCCTGTGCATTTTTTCAGAATAGCTGTCCTGCTATAAGCAGAATCTCCAGCAAAATTCGTTCAGAGCTACCTCAGATGGTTCTGTCTCAATAACACTAAAAAAGTAAAATAGATTATCACAAAGTTTAGTACAGACTGGTCAGTGGCAGCATCTTACTAGACCTCTCTCAGTCTGGGAAAAGGCAAGACTGCAGAGGCCACTATTTCCCTGCTTGTCTTGTCCTAATCCTGAGGTCTCCTGTTACACTCCTTGGGAATCTGGCTTTTGTGGACTTAGTGAGAGAATGGGTGGGAACAACCTGAAATGGGGATCATTGCTTCCCTGTGAGGACCGTGGAGAGCAGAAAGCTGGCCCACCCATGACCTGTCTCTGTGGTTTGGCCTTCAACAACTGGCCAAGATTTCTTATTGCTCCCCAACTACTTCTGTGAAACCACTTCCTCCCCATTCACGATCATCTCCTGCCCTGACATAATTTATAAAAAGCAAATTCCAGAAGCATTATAATCTTGGCCCAAAAGGATTCACTCTCATGGTTTTAGAAGCCAAAAAATGCCATTGGAAGTATTTTCAAAGAAACCTAAACATATTCTGGCACACAGACGTGTCAGATTTATGTCCTACTTTCTCACTTAAGACATCAAAGGTTAGTGGTTTCTCATTATTGATTTAATCTTCCATTATTTTTTAATATTTTAAGCCTTTCAGTTATTTTAATAAGTCTAGTTAACTGAAGCACATAATCTAAAACAATTTCAAAACAGTGAAAGGGCAGCACAGCAGAGCACAAGCAATCCAGGAGCCTTCTGCAGTGCATTGATGATCACTTCCTGACATAGGTGATTGAGGAGCTCATGAGTGGAGGTGCTCTACTGGGCCTCATGCTTGCAAACTAGGTCTGGAATGTGAAAGTTGGAGGCAACCTTGGCTGCAGCGATCATGCGATGCCAGGGTTCAGGATCCTCAGAGAAGGGAGTAGGGCAAAAATCAGGGTTACAACCCTGGACTTCAGGAGAGCAGATGTAGGTCTGTTCAGGGACCGGCTTCAAAGTGTGCCATGGGACATGGTCCTGAAGAAAAGAGGAATGAAGGATTAAAACCAGTTGATTTTCAAGGATTGCATCCTCTGAGCTCAAGAATGGTCCATCCCCACATGCAGAAAGCCAAGCAAAGGTAACAGGAGGCCTGTACAGATGAACAAGAAGCTTCTGACAAAACTGAAACTTAAAAAGGAAGCATCAAGAGGTGGAAACAAGGTCAGGTGACCTATGAGGAATATGGACATACTGTATGACCATGCCAGGATGAATTTAGGAAAGCCAAAGACCACCTGGACTGGAATCTGGAAAGGGATGTGAAGGGCAACAGGAAGGGCTCTCACAGATACTTCAGCAGCAGAAGGAAGACCAGGCAAAATGTGGGCCCACTGCTGAATGGGGTAGGGGACATGATAATAGGAGGTATGAAGAAGGCTGAGTTACATACTGATGATGCCTTCTTCACTTGAGTCTCTACTGCTAAAATTTGCTTTCAGAAATCCCAGGGCCCTGAGACATCTGGGGAAGCCTGGAGCAGGGAATACTTACCCTTGGGGGAGGAACAGTTTAGGAAATGTTTAAACAACCTGGTTGTACACAAATTCCTGTGACCAGGTGAGATGCACCCAAAACTGCTGAGGGAGCTGGTCCATGTCACTGAGGCCACTGTCAATAATCATCTATGAAAGGTTGTGACAACTAGCGGAAGTTCCTGAGGACTAGAAAAAAAACACAAATGTCACCTTTATCTTCAAGAAGAGACAGGTGGAGCATCCAGAGAACCTCACCTCAATCTCTGGGAAGGTGATGGAGCAAATAAACCCAGAAACCATTTCTAAATATATGTAAGTCAAGAAGGTGACTGGGAGCAGTCAGAAGCAGAAATCATGCCCGAGTGACCTTCTATTGTGAAATTACTGACTTGATGGATGAGGGTAGAGTGGTGAATGTTGTTTATCCTGACTTTGACAAGCCTTTTGACCCTTCCACAACATCTTCCACAACGTCCTTATAGGAAAACGAAGTATGACTAGATAAGTGGACAGTGAGGTGAACTGAAAACTGACTGAACTGCCAGATGGTAAGGGGCTATGATCAGTGGCAAAAAGTTTCATTGAAACCAGTCCTTAGAGGTGTACTCCGTGGACCAATACTGGGGTCAATACTTTTTAACAACTTCATTACAGACCTGTATGATGGGACAGAGTGCATCTGCAGCCAGTCTGCAGGTGATACAAAACTGGGATGGGCTGTTGGTAGACCACAGGTTTGTGTAGCCCGTCAGAGGGACCTCGATGGACTGGAGAAATAGGCTCACAGGAACTTCATGCAATTCAACAAGAGAAGTGTAAAGTCCTTCACCTGGGGAGGAATAACACCAGGCACCAGTACACATTAGGGGTTACCCAGCTGAAGAGCAGATTTTTGAAAAAGGATCTTGTGTTCTTGGTGGACACTATGTTGACCATGAGCCAGCAATGTACCCTTGGAGCAAAAGGGGTCAATAGCCTCCTGGCCTGTGTTAGGGAAAGTGTTACCAGCAGGTTGAGTGAGGTCATCCTGCTCTACTCAGCTCTGGGAAGACACATCTGGAGTGCTGGGTCTAGTGTTGGGCTCCCCAGTACAAGAAACAGGGACATACTGAGCAAGACTGCCAAAGGACCACAAAAGCACAAAAGTGATTAAGGAACTGGACTATCTGTCATATGAAGGGAGGCTGAGGAAATGGGGAATTCAGCCTGGAGCAGAAAAGATTTCCCTTGGGGAAATCTTATCAATGTATATAAATACCTGATGAGGGGAGTAAAGAAGGTGGAGCAAGACTCTTGTTCTGTCACTGGGCTCCACTGAGAAGAAGCAATGGGCACAAAATGAAACACAGGGAAGTAAAAGTAAGAAAACACTTTTACAGTGAGGGTGGTCAAACACTGGTAGAGGTTGCCCTATAGATATCCAAAATCTGACTGGACGCAGACCTGGCCAACCGTCTTTGGCTGACCCTGCTCTGAGGAGGGGGTTGGAACTGGTCTTCTGCTCATGTATGTTCACGCCTCAAATGTGTTTCTCTCTTAGAAAATCCTACTGAGGCATAGTGAATAGATAATCAAGTAAAGTATAATATTAACACATACTTCAGCAAAAAGAAACAATAGCAAGGAAGTATGGCAAAACATTTCCACCCTGCTAAAGAAGAAAAGCATTTGCTAAATGTTCTTCTTTTAATGGATAAAGAGATAAATTCCTGTATAGAATGTGACAGAAGAGCTGTTGACTCTATCAGAATGTTTGGTTGGTAGAGAAAATACAAAACGCTGAGTCAGATTCTGCTCCACTTCCATCTTTTTTTCCCTTGCTCTGAAAAGCTTTGAGACGTTGTTCATCTGGATCTAACTTTCATGACAGAAGTCTTTAAGTAATTCACTGAGCCAGAATATCTAGAGCTTCTTGCAAAGATTGGTTTCAGGTATGTTTTTGTGGCTGAAGTCAATGTCTCAGCCTACTGCTCAGGTAAAGCTATTTTTCCATCATGTAAACAATATTCTTTACCTATTCACTCAAGAGGAAGTCTCAGATTTAAAACCTCAGCTGTTTTTTAATTTGAATGTTTGTACATCATGAATTACCTATGGAACAACCTTTTATAAGTGAAGGAAGTAAGACTTTCATGGCTAAATTTCATAAAGTTTTGACCTTTTCCTAGTATTGTATATAACCGTAAGAGCAGCTCCAAAATATTTGTCTGTTACTCAATTTTAAAATCATAGACACTTTCACCAAACACCGTAAGGTCACAGGAAATCCAAGCTAATTTTGTTCTACACTTTTCTTTCTTTTCTTTATCAACATTAGCTCTCTGAAAATAAAAATGCAGTATGGCAAGCTAAGCACATTTTAAAGACTGCCTTAACCTTTCAAACAAAGAACTATCAGGCTGCACAGCAAAGTTGTATAACTTAAAGTTTGCAGGAGCAGTGAATATTAGGGATTACAGTCCTGAGATTTCTTTGGTGTATTCAGAAATCTTTATTTTAAGAAAGATATTGATTCCTTTGTTTGTACTTTTGAAAAACATGTTCACAGATTGGTATGTTTTTTGGAAGTACTCAAAACTCAGGTGAAATGAAACAATGGAATAAATCGTCACCTGACACAGCTCTACAGAAGTCAATGGAGCCATGTCATTTTCCACCTGCTGAGGGTATGACCCAATATTAACAAATACAAAATACACAAATATTAATCTTCACATGCAAATAGGGCTAGATGAGCATATGTTTCTGTCACAAATATGGCAATATAAATGTACATCCTTATTAAAGTATAAAATACTACAGAAAAAAACATCTATTGGGACAATGGAGAAAGAAAAAGGAAAAACTCAGAGCACAAACAGAGTTAATAAGGCAACTTCATACTGTGGTGGTCAGATTTATTTTTCCTCTAAAATTATCATCCAGTTCCTGGCTGATTTAATTTTTCCTAGTGGAGAGCTTTTCCTCCATGACTGCTTTCTTTTGGAACTGATCTGAAGTTCACTAATTTGAAAAACAAACTCTAGCTTGACAATTCGTAAATATTCTCTCAGAGGTATTTCGAGTTTAGTATGTGATGAACTTTACAATGTTTATCAGATGTTACAAGTGATAAAAAGTGATGATTGAAGTGATGATGGTATTATACCCTCTATGGACGTGCTTTCTGAATAAATAAACACTATACATTCACATAAATACATATGTATTTATGTGTTTATATGTTACATTTAAATAGTATTCCATACGCAGTTAAGAATGCAGCATTGAGTGTAGTCTCTTTCTGAGACGGAATCAACAGCGACCAGTGTGAATGTGCTGCACTTAAATTCCTTGAAACAATATTTAAAAGAAACCCTTCCCTCTGTCAGTCTGGTTGTTCCTTTTGTCACTGTAGCTATCCTGAAACATGTTGCATTTGAAGCATGAAAAAGAGAAAGAAAAAAACCCACCAAACATTTTGGTTCACAGCAAAGAAATGGACTGGCAGGTTGAAGCCTACAGACAGCTTGATGGAAGGCACGCGCTTGGAGATATGAAAAGGAGTATTTGTTTATGGCACAAGCCCAAGCCACAGAAAGGGAGGATCCAAATCACATAAAAGTATGTCATGATTGCCTCTGACTTGTGCAGGGTTTTTTTCTATGTAGCACCTTAAATACTACACTTAAAAAAATGAGATGAGAAATATTGAAGAGGAAAGCATAACGCTTTGAAAGATCAATGAATTAGCTACCTATCTGCACAATGGTTTCAACACCTTCAGCAAGGAACATAAATTCCAGAAACACAGTACCAGTATCCTATGGCTCGACAAGGTAGTATAGCTACAGATGAAAATGCTGTAGGAGAAGGTTCAAAGCCACCTGAGAAAGGGTTTCTTAGCAACAGACAGGATCATGAACCAAAGGAAGAGAATGTGATATAGTTATTTTTAATGTTATATACCAAACTGAGATTTTAATGCCTTTAAAATCTATATTTTTACTATGTAACCAGCTTAAATGAAAATGCTGGTGCTTCACTAAGTTTAAAGATTTTACTGTGTCTGTCTTGTAATCATCCACACCATGCAAAAATGTAAGCAAGAATAAACCTCAAGAATAAGTAATGTGCTACAAATGAAACATTTCACTGTATTGATTATTCTTTACAGTGGGAGCTACAGGGGAGTGAACTCAAATCACTAGCAATTATAAAAGCCCAAATAAAATCTGATTCATAAGGGAGAAATCTCTTAACAATTCATCCAGAGAAAACCCCTGAATTGTACAGGTGGGGCTTGTAACACTGTGTGGCAGATGAAGGGGGAATTTGGTTTCATTGGGGACTAGCTAAAAAATGAATAGCTCTGCAATAACTCTTCCAGCAGTTGGGAAATTAAACTTCCCAGAGTCCCACAGTAAAAGACATGTGGTCCTTTCCTCACCATAAGCTATCTCCCTGATGCTCATTAATTCTTTCCCCACAACTCAAGAGGCCACAGACACACAGCTATCAGCAAATAGTTGCAATGGTTGAAGATGTTTCTGTCTTCTGTTACCAGTGACAGCAGAGCCTGCAGACAGGAGTGAGCTCTCCTTCTCCATTTGAGTGCACTGTCATCTGGGTGAGTCCGACCTGCAATGAGGGAGTTTGAATTAACCTGGTCCTGAAGCATTCACAGGATGTTTATATTTCCTGTTCTATTGGTTAATCTGAGGGGGTAATAAGAAAAAGTTGAATAAAAAAGGTCCGGACAGAGTACAGTGAATGCTTATTTGCTGATATCACCAGAATAAAAGAGAATGAAAATAACACAGAAACACAGGTTAAAAATAACTTTTATTTTTTCTTAAAAAAGACGAGTTATTTCAATGCAAATTGTTCTGGAAAATACAAAAAGCTTTTTAAAATGAGCTTTTGTGTTTCAGGTTTTGGGCAATTTTTCCCAGCAGCGAGTTTTGTCATCACTTCTGAAGTATCTTCTCGTTTTGAAAACTGAGGATAAGCCTTCAAAGCTGATTTTTGATCAGCGATCTGTGGGTTACACTTTCTTTGCCTCAACCCTCAAGGCTTGTTGCACCTGAATGGTGGTATTAGACTGACCCTGGCCAGGCCTGCTGGCACCATGTGCCCTGCAAACTGTTCGATGCATCACAGAAAACCGAGGAACAAAGATCTGCAGATTTTCATAACCCTGCCTCTCTCCCAGGAGTTTCCTGTTCCCTGTGAAAGGGAAGGTGAAGTCTCTCAGCACAGGGAAGCAGCCGGAGCAAAGGATCTTATCACCCACTGCCGCTTTTTTAGGGGCTCCTGGTAGCTGCCGGCCTCCCCTGAGACCCCCTGGAATAAAGACTGCAGGCAGACCCAGGCCCATGGCAGCAACCGCTCCAGGACAGGGAGAGAGTTTTGGCTCCAAATGTGTCTTCTTCAGTGTTTGGGAAAGTAGGAACTTAATAACAGGACTCAGAAATGGCCTCTCTTTG
Source organism: Limosa lapponica baueri (assembly GCA_002844005.1). Taxonomy (NCBI): domain Eukaryota; kingdom Metazoa; phylum Chordata; class Aves; order Charadriiformes; family Scolopacidae; genus Limosa; species Limosa lapponica. The sequence goes on along the minus strand of KZ506074.1, from coordinate 337,325 downwards.
TAACAGTCCAAACCAAAATCCTGGCTAGCAAACCCACCGACATTTTTGCTTATTAAAGGCCAGTCTATATCCAGTTTCTGTAATTCAAACCATCTCTCATCAATCTAAAAATAATCCCAGCATGGATGTTACCAGGCAATTCATGCTATTGTTCAACTTTAATGTTCAGATACATTACTAAGTCAAAGGGTATTGAGCTGGGAGCACCTTTGCTTTAAAATTCTCTCCTCTGTCACCACTGGGACAACAAAATTTTGTTCCTCATAGAAAAATTTGTGTATATATCAGTTCTAGAAAAACTTTCTTGTGCCCACATAAAATTCACAAGCTGTTAGCTTACTTCCCATCTTCCAGTAGCATGGACTACTTCACATACTTAAGAGGTCCAAATCTGTCAGAGCCAATGCACCAAAACAGAAGGTGACTTCAGAAGCACACACGACTTGCAGCTGCTGCAGTGATTTTGACATCAGAGACATTCCAAGCATCAAGAAAGCAAATATTTTGGGAAACCTACAAATATGATAAATCTGCATGACCACTGGCAGAAACCTTAATGACAGAAAGTAAATCTGCATTTGTGTAACAGTGGAAAATTCCAAATATAAAGAACATTAACTACACTGCAAAGAAGCTTTCATAGCTCAATAAATACAAAATAAGTTATTGCTGATTTGTGGACATCCATTGTCTAAAAACAAACACACACAAAATTCCTGTGGGTGTCTGTACAACAAAAAGGGCTTTATTAAAAAAAAAAAAATCTGTGAGAAAGGATTTAACCTTTAACAGTGAATACATCTTTCTGTTGAAGTCTGGAATTTAATGTAAAAAAGGACTGATTTGTCTCAAAGATTTTACCTTTCATTAGGGACATACATACCTGCAAAAGTAAAATAAAGAGAAAGCCAAGAGATGAAGCAGATTTGAAGGATTTTCTTCCTTTCTTGCAGGAAACTACTTTCGGAATCTCTTACCTCTGCCCTTTTCCTAAAGAGAAAAAGGCCACACCTTCTCCCACAATCTCCTAGCCTAGATACAGCCCCTTTCTCTTCATTTATCAAGCTGAAGGCATTCAGGCAGGTTTTGTTTTTTTTTTTCTCACAGGCTGTCTCTGAACAGTTTCTTTCAGACAGACCTCTCTGCACGCCTGTCTTAAAGGAGAGCAACCAGTTCCTTGCTGCATTTAGTATGTGGTCTGAAAAACCTCGATGCTCCTCAGAACTGATTTTAAAATATTTTGGAACAATGTCAGTCTGAGATCAAAAAGAGGGTGGTTTACATATGAAGCAAGTATGACTGCTATGTTTAAAGTTATAAGCATTTATATTCAGCAAGCACAACAGCCACAGAATTGACTGTAATGCAACTTGACATGGAAAGTCAGAAGGTGTAGGCTTAACTGTAATCCTCACAATTGAAATACTGAATCAGCTAGGTTTCTGTTACAGGTACAAATCGAGCCCAGTTTTACTCTTCTAGAGCTTCTTTCCCATGACAAACCCATGTTTTCAGATTAGAGCTTATTAGGGAAAACTGTCAAAATAGCTTTCCTAAGACTTTGCATTCATGATTTCAGTGTGCACAGTGAGGCTTAAGAAAGCTAAACACAGCTGAAAAATGGCTGGGGCTAAAATCTTGATTTAGTCTGTAAATATTGAATGTATCACTTTTAACATGAAATGAAATGTATCTGAATATGAAAGCAAGAGGAGACAATGAACCTTCAGGCTGTGTGGGTTGAGATGAAGTGAAAGAAAAGATTTATATCCCAATTCTGCAGAATGCATTCATGATTTGCTGGTCCCACAGGCTTTTTTTATTATTATTATTATTTTTTTCTTTATTTCTCTGTATCTACTGTATTTTAGCAAATACAAATGTTTTATAGTTCAGGGATTAGGATCTCAAATTTACTCTAAATGCTTAAAATGTGTCTTCACTCTCTAAAATTCCCATCTACTGACCAGCATTGAGCAGGGTCATTTAGAGAGCATTTTCCTTCACTGTTTTGTTTTGCTTTTTGCATTAAGTGTACTTCTTGGCTTGAGAGGCTTTTTTTGGTTTCTTAGGCTTTTAAAAATTTTGTAGCACTGGGAAAAAGAGAAAAGGAGAAAGGAAGAAACTAAAAAGAATGAAGAAGTTGAAGTAAAAACCTCTGTTCTGTACAAAACATATTACAGAGCTTTTCTGCCATGCAGACAAGGATTTCTTAGAGAAGAAAGTTGACAAAGAGAAACGTTTAGCATAAATATCTCAGATCTCTGGTTGGTAAGACTGAAAATTCATCTTGATAATTTTTAGAAAAATTATTTTTTATGTCTGAGATTCAATAAGGAAATACAGTAAAATAAAAAAGCCACAATAAGAATTATAAAATCAAAATAACCTTGCTACTTATTGCACAGAGAGAAGAAAAAATAAATCCTCTACTGTTCTGAAAACTGCAGGTATACCCAGTGAGAGCTGAACTTTGAACACTGAGTCTTGTTATTGTGTTGTATAAATTCATTTCTAAATTCAGAGAACATTAAAACTTCTCCAAGACTTCTTCCAGGAATTATGTCCTCAGTGAGAATCAGATGATCTGCACTTTCTCTCTGCTGCTGGTGCCTGTGCCCTAGGACAGAACCAAACTTTGCAGTTTGTTGCAGGGCTCAGTCAACATTTTGAGCAGAGGATTTTGCTGCTGGCTTTGTCCCTTTGCTATTCATTTGGCAGTCCTTCACATGCTCATTTCCAAATGTAAAGTCATAGACTTTTGAAGTTGTAAAAATCCCCTAACTCCCTTGACAGCTGTGATGAGAATTAAAGAAACAGAGACAGAAAGTGTAAGAGAATACACCACCACACATAGTGCAAGAGTCTAAACAGTTCTATGCCTTACAGTACAGGAGCATATTTCAAATAGCATATCACTGACATGCTTTTGGAGCTGGCTTAAGGACTGCTGTGTGCCCAGATATCCCTTCCTGCAGCTCCGCAGAAATGCAGATGATTGCAAGGAGATGACTCTCCCTTATAGATCTTCTGCTTCTACAGTGTGTTAACAAAAGAGTTGAAGCATACGTTCAGTCTGCAGCTCCCTTACACAAACAACTGTAAACACTACAAGGCTGTCACACAATCAGTAACAGGTTCAGAGAAGCAGCGCTATTGCAGATGGGAAGTATTTTGCAGAAAAGGGAAGACATTCCCACTGGAACTTCCTTATATAGAAGGTATCCACTATGGGGAAAATAATGTTCAGTAATCCCTGCGGTGAAGAGTCCTTAATGAAATACAGTAATCTATAGGAGAATTTTTAAAAATCTGGGTCACAGATTACATGTACCCTCAGAATCTGATGAATAAAAGCAAAAAATTATTTATTTTTTGAATGTTTATTTTACTGGAAGTGGCAAAGTAATTTCTCTTCCTCTCTTTGTTCCGAAATTGAGAGAGGGATAAATGGCTATTTCTGAAGCATTTTCTGCTCTTTAGATTCGAGAAATGTTTGCAGAGAAGATGAACTTCTTCAGTATCAATGATGTTAGAGAATGGCTTCCATACTTCAGGGATTCATTTTACAACTAATTTTGACTAACTACAACCTAGACATCAAGTTTAAGATACCTTCCTAGGAATGTTTTAAAATGAAAACAGAAAAGTACCTGTGGGGGGAATTTACCCCACGTTAGCACAACGTCAGGAAGGCACTTGAGAAGCTGCTCCTGTTGCACCCTTGGTTGACCTTGTGGAGCAGCCATGGACAGTGTAACCTGATGAAACACAGCTGGAAACTGCTTTCCAGGTGTGCATCCGATGCACTCAGCTGCAAACTGGTTCTTGGCCAGACTCAGGCTAGTCCATAGCTTACTCTTCTCCATACGTCTTCTCCATACATTCTTCTCCAAATGGCACCATGTTTGTGCTGTGTCCTCAGGACAAGCTGCTCTTGCATTGCTTGCCCATGCAGACATAGCTCAAGGTGGTGTGGTGAATTGTCCAGGAGCTGCTTGTCTTCATTCACTATAGCAAGAGCATACCCAAACTAACCCGTTAGAAGTATTTCTACTTGTCTGGAGTTAGGTGAAATGAATCATATTTTTGCACTGGAACAGCCTCCATTTGCTAACATTTGTCTGTGTTTCAAGACTCTTTTTTTTTCTCCTTTTAGCCTATAGGAAGGTTGGAAATTGGATGGTTGGAAAGAGATTAACTGGCAGCAATTTTATTGGGGAAGCTTTTTACACAGTGTTTGTATTTGTGTTGTTGCCTTTCCTTCTAGGAAAAAAAAATTAATCTGTCCTTCTAACATAGTAGAGCTATAAGAAGACTTTTCAAAGGCAGATAATGAAATATCACTGAATTTCACTATAAGTTGAATTCCTGTTCTTCAGATTTTTTAAACCATTCCTGTAAACAGTCAAGCCAAAATGTGTGCGTGAACTGTTGATGTTTTCCAGTCAAGAAAGAGGCAACAGTGTACACCTGCTATTTGCTTCATTTTTTTTTAGATGAAGCAATTCACACTCTCTACTGATAAAAAAGAAACCAAAACAAAACAACTATCAAGCTTCAGTCTGACACTCTATGAGGTTGAAACTGTGTCTCTATGAGACTACTTACGGTACTGCTCACACGATTTTTCAAGCCTTAAAACTGAACAACAAGAAATTTTGATTTGTAATTTGTTTCAAAATAGAGTTACTTATATTTAAGCGATAGGAGGAGAGGAAATGGCCTCAAGTTACACCAGCAGAGCTTATATTGGATATTAGGAAAAAAATTTCTTCACAGAAAGGGTTTTCAAGCATTGGAGCAGGTGGTCCAGGGCAGTGGTGGAATAGCCATCCCTGGAGGTATTTAAAAGATGGGTAGACCTGGTTTAGCGGTGGTTTTGTCAGCAGTAGGTTGATGGTTGGACTCAATGATCTTAAAGGTCCCTTCCAACCTAGATGATTCTATGATTTTTGGATTGGATCATGTAGCTTTCAAACGTATTGCACTTCAGAAAGAAATGGAGTTCCTACTCCTGGAGAATACTTTCTTAATGTATAACTCTGTGAAAGTGATATCAGGAGGGAAATACAACCTTAATGAGAGACTACAATAGAAGCACTTCAATTCTGTTGAGTGCATAACGCTTTTTTTGACCTGGTCTACTATGAACTCCTAAAACATTTATTGTTTTAAAACTTGGCTATCTTAAAGCAATATGAGGAAGCTGGATTTAGTCTCTTAATTTTAGTAATAACAGCTGTAAGTCAGTTGTTACATAATTTACATCAAAATTAATCAAGCCATTCAGTAGAATTTCTAAATCATCTTACGGGAAAAAAATTCCAGGTTTGTTTCTGGAGTGTACCAGAAGTGTCCTGATGGGGTCAGAATCCCTGAAGAGAGTGTGGATGGAGGGAAGACCTCCTCTTTCCTTGCTGTATGGCTCCTGCCCAGGTAGCAGAAATCCTCCATTTCAAGGCAGACCAGGAAATGAATGAAATCCCTGAACAACAGAGATGTGCTTACTTGCTTTCCCTGCTGCATTGCTGCTTTCTTCAAACTCACATCCCCTGTTCTCTTATTCTATCAAAAGCTTCTGGATTGTTTTTCACTTCTCTTTCTCAATGTTGTGTGACAAATATATGGAGGAATTTGTCATTCTACTTTAACTAAAATCTGTATAAACAAACTAGGAGTAACATCAGTGAAGTTACTGATTGCAAAAGCCTGAAAGAAAGATATGACATTTGAGGTCTGTCATTAAGAAGTCAGATGCATTGACATTTCTGCCACCATAATGCCCTCTTTGCCTTAGTGTTAACATTTTTCGTCAGGAGATGGAGAGAGGGAAGGAGAGGGAAAAGTACCTGGAACACTATAACCAGGGTAAGAGTCAGTGTTTTTCTTCTATTCCATGAACCCAGAAATGAGGAGGAAGAGGAAGAAGCACACAAACTAACATCACAGGCCAAGTGTCACTGTGCTATCACCAGCCTTTTTATAGCTTATTAATCAGTAAGCCAGCTACAATAAAACACAAGATCGTGATTAATGATTTCTAGTATTTTTATGTAGCTACAAGGAACAACTGTGTTGCCTAATTAATGTTTCTCTTTATCATGTATTTATGTAAAAAGGAATAAAAAAAAAAATCCATTGAGATTTGCTTACTTCTACATCAACTCTGCTTTCTGTGCAGACTGGCATTCTCTGGAGAGAGAACATTTTCTGCCCCTCAACTTACACGGTGAATTTTAGACTATTTATTGTCCTAATAAATAACACTGTTTTCTGAAAGGGACATAGTAATGCAGGGTACATGCATGGGTAGTACATAATGACACAAAGGAATACACACACAGGCCTTGAAGTGCAGTGTTATCATCAGAGGCAATTTTCGCGAGCAAACAAAACCCCCATGGGAAGCGTGGGCTCTAGTGCAGAAACCACCAGCCCTGCATGCAAAATGAAATTAAAGAGACAAGTGCAGAACAGCTTTCCCAAAACAATGAACTAGATACAAACCCTCTATGCCTGACAAATGGAATGAAGTTAAGATAATTCTGACAAATTCATACTAAACTTCATTTGCATGCACTCCAGGAGCAGATATAATAATCGTTAATGAAAACAGTAGTTAAAATGACCCTAACATGGTAGCCTGCCTAGAGTCTAACCAAACAGTGAATTAATATGTAACAACGATGACTAAATGGATTATTTAAATCTTCATGTCTTAGACAGAAATTACAAATTCAAAGTAATCACGGACCAATTTAATAATTCATTTTGTGAATTTTGAATGCGCTCATCTTTGCAAGCTACACAAGCCAAAAAATTATAGTCAACTGATTCATCATGGTAGTAATTATGATTGTGGTGATAGCACCTAATGAACAACCAACCAAATGCGTGACTCCCTTTGTGATAGGCAGCACATAAACATCTAACAGTAGAGGCACCTCTCCAGCTTGCTTCAAATCCACATTAACATGATAGATGCAAGATCGGATTCTCCCCATTCTTGTGTCCAGAACATTTAGCAATGCAATGGCAGCAAACATAATTGTAGTTCCCAGGGCATGTGGAGTTTTGTTAGGAATTTTTCCCTCCATTTTATCCTTGGCAGAGGGGCAGAAGGGAATAGGGAAACAGTAGAATACTTATCAAAGAGATGGTAAGTGAAATACATGGGAAAAAACAGTGGTAAAAAAGACAAGAAAGTGAGGAAGAGAACAAAAAGGGTGAGATATAGAATGTTTCTCAGGTGGAGAAGATATGAAGAGAAAAGATGGAAAGAAGTGATCAGAAAGATGGTCATGGAAACCATCAGGTCTGGTCAGAGACTGATTAAGTAGTAAAAATTTAGCATCTGGACTGTCTTTTTTCTCATCTATTTTCTTTCTCTTCCAAGAAAAGCCCCATGCAAAGAGGCCCTAAGACTCAGATAAGAATCCCTTTTATGATCAGGTCCTTCAGCTAATGATCATAGGCCTCATTCTTAGCAGCATGGAGTCCCCAAAGCTTCTTTTTAAAGTCAGCAGGAGAAGCAAATGCTCAGTAGTTCAAAAAAAAAAAAAAAAAAAAAGGTTAGAGAGTGCCCACAGCAGAAATGAATCTGAATTCTCTTGCTGACAGTTTAATATCAGAATTTTTAATGGACTTTGAAAATCATCTTTCTTGGGATTATTTCTTCCCTTCTAACTGCTTTTTAACTTGTCCTGCTCAACTTTTTTTTAGTCTGTCATCCCTTTAATGTTTTTTCACTTCAGCACTCTATCACTGTCATTACAGCAGAATTGCCAGATACCTGCAATAAAACATTTCCAGCCAGGAGGAGAAACAACCCTCTGAAGAGCACATATGAACTGAATATTTTCTTTGGTCACTAACTCTGTCATTCCCTAAGAACCCTTTCATGACTTCTGGAACAAATCTGCCCTTTCTGTGCCTGAGCTCCTGCTGTCAGACTGCCCAAGTGACTCCACAGATGACTCCAGCATTGAGGGTTTCCAGGATTCCTGATTAGAACCTTTCACTATGGCTTGCCACTTCATGCAGCAAATTTTCTTAGCTGTGTAATTCAGAAAAGTCAGCAATGGAGTCCCATTCCCTGCCCCCCCCTGCTTTTTTAATTAAAGAAGTTCGTGCCTTTGTACCTGTATTCTCATGGGTTTCGTAATTTCAAATATTGCTCTGTCTCATCCTTATTTATGAATCTATTGATTAATGCAAATAGAGGATTGCTTAACTGGGTGGCATGTATATGAGATACCCAAAGTCAGCAACCACTGAAATCAAAAGAAGGCTGAGGTCTCAATGTTTTGCAAATTTCTTTGGTGTAAAATTGTTAACACAATTCAACTTGCCTTGTCTTGTTTGAGGAGCTGCCTAGCTACAATGATCTGTCAACACAGCCTAGGCTTTTTTGATGTAAAATATTTAGATTTTTGATTCTAACAAGTTGATGCTTGTTGTTAGAGTTGACTGTTCAGCTGTGCCTTTCTCCTTAGACACCTTTGACACTGAGTAGATAGTGACATCAGTTTCTATAACCAACATTTAGATATGAAGCAGCAACCTATCTAAATAGAGAATGGAACTCTGCTTCGATATCAAGTTTCCACTGATATCAGAGAGACCACGATTTCACCCAGCATCTTCATCAGATGGAGTAAAATAGATAAAAACATAGTTATATACTGAGCAGTTTCTTTCACTATTGCCAAGGAAATCAGATATTGCTCATTACATAAGCTGTTTTCCCATTCACAACTATCTTTAAGCAATCAGCTTCCCATGTTGGCATCAGTCTTAAGACTTTTATTTATTTGCTTGTTCTGTGGAAAAGTTAGGGGAGCAAACTCCAGGGAAAAAAAAAAACAAACAAACACAAGACTACACACAACTCCCCCTAATCCCCCCTAACCCTTTTGCCCCCTTTTCTGAGATTAGTGGTTACACAATTTCATTTTCCTCATATTAAAATTTCTGGCAGCCTTTGGTGGCTCTGACAGCCCCATGTTTTGGAGCATGAGCTTAGAAGGTGTTGAGGGAACGGTATGTCTTCGTCTGCTTTCTAAAATTTCATCAAATTTTGGACAAGCCACTAGCCTCTGAAAAACTGCCTGCTACACTTCCGCAATTCATCTCCCTGGAGAATTCATTTGCACTTGCCACTCAACAGCCTAAACCTGCACTGGGGTTTCTCCAAAATAGGTGTTCTGGGATGGAGAAGATCACACTGAATAGGAACACATCTCTATCACACTTGTATTTTTCATCATTTACACCACTAATACTGTACAGAGAATTGAACTATAGGCCTGTTGCTTCCCCGTTGGTAACTTCTGACTGTCAGGTTCAAGTTTCTGCCCTGAAACAAGGAGGGACTAGCGTATACCTCCTGTGCTCCCCTTTGCCCTCTGCTGGCCTCAGGCAGGATAAAGGAGCAAAATATTTTATTGAGATTTTATGCTCAAGTAAAAGGAAGAGAAGATGAGAACAAAGTAGATAAGCAATGAATTCATTCTTTAAGATGGAAGATACTGGACTTCAGAAAACATTAGGAAAAGTAGGAAAGAACATCAACAGGTAGGAAATATTTAATAAGTATATAAAAACTAAAGTGATGATTTTATTGCTTTCAAAAGCAATGCAAGATTCTCGTATTCATGCTTACTAGGCCAAATCAACACCCAAAAAACTATCTACCTCCTGGACTGATCAAAAGAAATCATATTTCTCGGCAAGAGGGCTTAAAGTTAAGGCCCAAGTTAAAAGAGCCTGATGTTCAGAAGCACTCATAAAACCTAGCATTACCTCATCTGAACACATATGAACATCCTCAAAGCTAAGGGTCATATTAACCTTACTTAAATAGGTACACTGTTGCATGATTCCTGACATCAACCTTAAAAGAGTACTTCTAGTACTAATCTACATCTCTTCAGGTTACTCATGAGCCAAGTTTTGGATTTTACCTGTATTGCCATCAAAATTGTCGCCTGAAGTGGCTGATTTGAGATGTTTTTCTTTGGAAATATATCTGGGAGGTAAATCCTGAAAGCTTTTTGGCTGTCTAAGAAAACAGTCAAGAGAAACAGACACGTACTAGAAAATACTAAGTTCATCAACTGCACTCTCTAAATCCAGGACAGAAACAAAATTTTTTTAAACCAATGAAGAAAAGAAAAAAAAATGCCAGAGATGCCAGTGTCACCTAATTATTGAAGTCTTAAAAATATTTCAACCTTTTGTACATCCAGAGCTCTTGAAACTGTGTATTCACATCATTAAACTGGAGTATACATTCATCCCCTGTGGTTATGGAGTTATGATCATATGAATATAAGTCCCAAAGGCAGGGAAGCCAAACAAGGAATACTTTTTCCCTATTCCAGTGTTTCATAAGACCTCATGACTTCAAGACACTTCTGTGCTTGGGAAAAGGAATTTGTCATTTCTTTAATGTTACAGATAGGCAGCCCTCAAATATAGTTGTCCTTTTTAAACAGAAGATGGTTGCTACTCAGTTATGATTCCAAGACACAAAAAGAAAGTACGGGCCAATTTCTCAAAATAGTTTCTCTTACTTTATGGCAAACACTCTATCTCTTGATGCCATGCAGAAGAACACCCCCCAGCCATTGACTTCCTTTGTCCCAGCTGGACCTAAGCGTTCTGATCTCTCACTGCAAGAGCACTGCCCTGCAGATTGCAATGAAATGTTCTTGAAAGATCCCCAATAATGTCTGTGCAGTTGTTTAATTGCTCATTTGCTGGCATGGAAAAAGCCAGCAAAACTCTATCTAAAATGCAACCTCAAAATACTTTAAATCAGATTATAATCATCTTTACTGATGCTTAAAAGTGCAATAATTTTTATCCAGACAACAATGACATTATGCAAAATAACATGAACTTGGGAGTCCTTGAAAGAAAGAATTACATGAATGTGAAAAGCTACAAGAACTCTAAGAAATGCACACAGACCATCATCTCGCACCACAAATAGGAGTCAGAATGACAATACCATAAATTAAAACAACCCTCAAGCAAAAACTAACAGCCAGGAAATGAGAAACAGATTTAAAACAGAGAACAGAAACCAGAAAGCATGACCACTAATGAGATTCTGCACAGCACTTACAGTAACAAAGGAGGTGAGAAATGATAGCAGAGATATAGTATTAATAAGGAAGTACAAATTATATTTCCTATTTATGCTCTCTTTCACCTTGCATAGTGCCAGCAGCCTGGCACCTAGAAGGTGAAAAGGGGACATACATTCAATAATTTCTTACTTTGGAGGGACAGAAAGCTGGAACTGGCCTGACAATCACACCGCAACACATCTCACAGCTGGAAAGTGGGGAATAAAAGCAAGCTGATATAACCTGCAGAATTAAAATAACATTATCATGCATAGAGTACCCAGGCAGTATAAGAATAATGACTTCAACCACGATTACAACAGCCAATTTAGTGTAAATATACAGCATGCTAATAGTGTCACACTCATTTCCTCTTTCCCTAGTACTGCTCATATTAAAGGCAGGATTCCCATATTTCTGTCCAGGATTTCTGTCCAGATAATGCAAAGGCAGGGAAATTGATGCATCTGGGATACCTCAGAGCAATTGCACACATGAAATATAGATAACCTGTTTCTGAGAAAAGTCAGGCCTATAGCACATGTTCAATTAAGTCAAAAGCTTCTAGAGCCCAGGAGATTTTGAGTGCATGCACAGACCACCATTTCAGCATGTGTGCTGTAAGGCCAATACATCCTGAACTTTGCATGTACGTGCTTCTTTGGTGGTCTGCACAAGTGCTGTGGACACATCCAGAGTTGTGACATCTTTGCAGCCTGCTCAGAGCAGTCAGGCTCTTGGAGATCCACAGATCCTAGGCAAAGATTCAAAGCCCTCAAAGAGGCCACATACAGGGAAACCTGGGCGTACATAGGGCAAGTTATGGGCTATCGATCCCCAGTTTGGGGGAATCTGAATGCAATTTTGCACATCTAGACAAGGCAAGTGAAGCAACTAATTGAATAATAAATGAGAAATTAGCAGTCCACTAAATAATAAGAAAAAAATATCCACAGGAACTGAAGTCTTGAATGGCATGATTTCTATGCAATCTGTAAATAAAGTTACAATCCACCAACACAAGAGGCGTAACTTAATCCTGTTTAGACATTTCCTGAACTCAGCCTTCTAGTTTGTGACCTAAGAAAAAAACTGACCTTCCTGCAACATAAGTTTCCTTATTCTAATGAAACATAGTGCATTGGCATCTCATAACTTTGCACAAGCTCTTCTGAAATGTAACCATTTCTGCTCTCACTTGCTTACCTTCTCCTGTCCTGGTGTCTTGATACTCTCTTGCTGCACTCATATAATGGATAATGAAGATGCACTTCATGCACAACATGACAAAGCACATATATGGAAGACTCTACGTAATATGGAATAAACCCATAAATAAATCTCCCATAAATACACACAAATGCATGAAATGAAGTGAAAAAGTGTTATGCCTTATTGTACAACTGAGATAGACAAAGTCTTCAAAATAAGAGGCCATAAATGGGATCAAAATACTTATTAGTCTTTAGGAAAAGGAAAGACATTTATGCAGTCAGATGCTAATTATGAATCACATACTCAGAAGCTTTTTGTCTAGGTCAATTAAGCCAAATTCACCACAGTGTAATGCTACCTTGACTTCAGTTATGTCAGGGCTTAATGAACCTAATTGGAGTACATCATCAATTGGTATAAATGATAACAGATGTTTTTTTGGAGTACCTATTCTTTTTTTTTTTCCTTTACAGCTTTACATTACTTTACAGAAATCAAAAGGCTGTGAGTCCTGACTGAGAAAGAGACTAAAGGATAAGTTTAACTTGATTCATGTGTATAAACTCGTAACAGTGGAATATTTTTCTATAGCTTCCCAAATGGGATATTTTCCTAAACATTTCTCTTTACAAGTTAACAAAACATTTTCAGGACACAAAGCCAATCCATAATGCCATAAATGTGTGTTTCCTAAATTGGATACTTTACTGATCTTTTGCTCCAAATTAGCAACTACATAGCTGACCTCCTGGCACAAAATAATATGCTTTTGCTATCCTAAACCTCTACCTACCTTTTAAAGGCCTTTGGTATGTCTTTTAATATAACCCCTCCTGTGTTTTGTTAAAAGTTGCTCTTTTAGAATACTGTCTAAAGTGAATTATTTTACAGCAATATTTAATGCGAACTCAGAAAATGGATAGTGATGGATGTTTAGCAGGCACAGAAATCTTCCTAAATAGTGAAAAGCATGGACTATATCTGTATTGTTATGCTAGCTCAGGACTCACGCTTACAATATGGCTAATGTCCTCAGCCAGCTACATGGCCCTCTTGGTGGCTTGCAGTCTGGCTTTTGTCAGAGCAAACCGTCTGGCTCCACTCCTCTGAGAAATTAGACGTCTGAGCAAGGCTCCTACTTGGGCTATCCCTGCTCCAGCAGGGATGCAGCCATCCTAAGCTTAGAGATGCCCCTAACTACCTTACTATCCAGATGCATCCTTGTCCTTTATTCCTTCATGTCTAGCACCATCAGCAGCGCTGATACCATAAGTCTGATTTAACAGCTTTAGCTGTGTTACAGCAAAACAACAAAAGGGAGAAACATATAGAATCAAAGCTCATGCTCGGAGCAACAGCTTAGTTCCATATGATGTATGCTGCCATAGTAAAAAACAAATTACAAGTCAAACACTGGAGTATGTAAGAGGTTGGGTAGAGGTAGAGATTCTGGGGTATATTTTCAAACTTCTCTCATAATATAGCAAATGGGTTTTATGCACTAAGTTGAATGTCATATTCAATCACAGCAGAGGAACTGCCTAGGGACTCTGAGTTTTCAGTGTTATTTTGAACTAAAATTGAAATAAACCATTTTAATATCATTAGGATCAGTGAAGAAAATATTGCTTAAGTGCTGTCCTAAATAAAGCTTCATTATACAATTTAACAATGTTTTAGAACTGACATCTTAAAGAAAATGGCATTATTTTTCCTCACTATTCACCACCATCTATGAATAATAAGATTCTTATATGTGTACATATTTCAAAAAAACTTTGCAACTGAATTTAGGCTCTGTGCTTCACTCCTATCAAGTGAAATCGAAGCAAAGAGTAGAAAGGGGTCTTTGGGAGGTCCCCATTTCCCCTCTGAGGAGGAGCTGTTCTGCCCCTCTGCTGCTGGGGGATGTCTGCTGATGCTGCTCATGGGCACCCACATCCATGATGATTCAACAGCCCCCCCAGCAGTCACCTTATTAGCCTCTCTGTTGCAACTTTAACCCATTATTTTTTGTCCTTTCCCCAGCTGCTCTGGAGAACAATTTATTCTTTACCTGTTCGCAGTGACCTTTTTACATATTTGAGGACTGTCTTCACATCTTTTTTAAACCTTTTTTCTTCCAGACTTAACTAGTCCCAGAGCCGACACTAAGCACCAGGTGAGGCTTCAAGCAGCACCCACTGAAGTTCAGAGTTTATTTTACTTGCCAGTGTTGCTCCTATTTTCACTAAACACAGTGTGTTGTTTGCTTTTCAAATGAAAGTCTATAAACTGGTGGTAGGTGACAGAAAATGAAGTTCTCTGAAGTGCTGATTGCTGACATATATTGCTTGGGCTGGGCCTTGCAGTAATACCTTGTTTGTGTTTTGTTTTTGAATGTTTGAAAACAACAGCATAAGTAAATGTATATTCCCTGCACAAATTGCCTCCTACTCACAAGAAATGAGAAGAATTTGCCTGACTTTGCAGAAGTTGCAATCTGCTTGTCTATTATACAACAAAAATCTTTTGTTGCTGTCACATTTCTGAAGAGCAAGCAGAGCTATAGCCATCCTGCCTAGGTTAATGTATGCTATGTTCCCCTTCTACTGCATCAGGGTGCCGCTAAGATACACTGACTGCTCTCTGGCTTGTCTCCAGTGAGCAAAAGGACTTGTCTCTGCATATTAGCCCATGGAAATGCCTGGCCTACAAGTTTTGAGATGCGTGCTGCAGCCTTTGCACCTCCAAAAGCCTCTGGAGTTGGAAGATCTTCCTGAATCAAAATGTCTTCTGTTGTCTGTCCTTAGCCGGGGGACTTCTTCCCTCTCACTTCTTCCTCGTCTTTTCAAAGTGTAAACTTACGCAGCAGAGAGTGAATAGCCCATGCAGCACGTTGTGACTTCAGAGCCAGCTCAGTCAGCACGAGCCCAGGTATGTCACACCAAAGGGCTGCACTGTACCACATGCTCCAACTGGTATAATACCCTCCTCATTGTGATACCTCCAGAACTTGTCTGTGAGCTTGTATTTTATGCTGAGACTAGCACGCTGAGGTCAGCATGCCTTTTGATGGCAATCACTTGCCAGGTTCTCTATATCTGAGCATTTATACGCTTTTCCAACTTCAGCACTGAACATGATCCCAAATGTAGATGGGTACAGTGAAGCTCAGAGTACCATACTAATGGCAATACCTCCTCAGGAATTCCCAGCTTGCCAATGTCATTGCAAACCGAGTCCTATGGTGGTGTCCACATGGAGAAATGGAGGTGTGCGAAGTGTCTGTCCTGCAATATCCCGTGAAAGCAGAGAGTTCTCTGCAGTCAACCTGGTTTCTATGGGTAAGAATAGAAAAAAAAAAAAAAAGAGAAAAGGAAGAAAAAAGAAAAAATATTTCAACTACCTGGTTCCGGGATTCATAGATAATTAATGCAAGTCAGTTCCTCCAATGATACTTATTTTTCTGTGTTCTCAAGCCTATAACATATCTTGTGTATTAAATTTCATCTGATGAGGCCTTTTAAAGAGACAGGAGGCCACTAAACCATTTGATGTTATTAATCTGTCAAGTACAAAACATCAAAGCCTGCAAATGTTTGTAAAAGCAACTTTTAAACCTGTTATGGTTTGAGAAAACCCATAACAATCTATTGTCATTTAGACAATTATTTTATCACCCGATGACCCCTCCCCACCCAGAAAGGGGAATCGGGGAACACAAAGAAACACAAGGGTTGAAATATAAATAGATTTAATAGACTAAGACTAAATAATTAACAATAATACTAA
>KZ506074.1:203888-320850 GCA_002844005.1 Limosa lapponica baueri | reverse complement strand
AAGGCTCAAAAACACTAACCTTGAATCCCACAGAGCCTGGCTGGCTATAAAGTAAATATTTTCACAAATTCAGACACTAGAGTCTTCTAAAAGTGCAATTTTCCCCAGCATTAGAAGAAAAGTTAGTTCTGTGTCTCTCAACCCAGGACAAAACCACAAAGGATATTTCATATACAAGAGACAAGAGGAAAATAGCAGCAAGAGGAAACTGAGAAAACAGTGGAAGAGCAGAAATCCACTTAATGGTATATTTAAGGATTTCTATGATATCTGGGGGGTTCAGGTGGACTACTTCCCCAAGTTACAATTAAGTCAGTTCTGGTTACTTTAATTTGTCAGTTTTTCATTCTAAATTTCCTGCTTACATGAGTTCAAAAATTTCAGATGTAATAGAGTGGTCTCCTGCACAATTTTAGAACTGTCTTCTTACAGTGGAAAAACATCAGCATGGGCACAGATACTAGTGATCTACACCGATAAAGCTTTCCCTACATTGTATATTCCTCTACAGCAAAAACATGCAGGAGATGGGAGGAAATAGGGGAAAGAGCTGGAACACAGGACTGTGAGCAACTGATAAAAAAAGAAGAGAGTGCCAAAGAGCATAGAAAGGGACTACGGGTAAAGAAGATACTAATCCTCTACAAAAAAGTCTAGAACAAGACCTCTCCACACCTTCAGAGAGAAAATAGGAAGTGCTCTTTCCAAGTGCAAAAGAAAGATGTTATTTTTTGACTAATATTTATGGTTGAATTTTGAACCAAACCTGTTCACTGAGGTGATTCACCAGAAACAGGCAGAAGATGGTGAATATCTTTTACAAGAATCTTAGGAAATTTTAGCCAGTTTCACATTTTTGGACCTCTCACTCAGGGTATGGGATACTTGTGTCTGGTAATTCTGCAGTGAAATTGGATTTTGGCTAACCTTCAGTTACAGTGGCTAGGCTTCCTCAATTACCCATGGAGTCAGTAAGGAGAAAGCAGGCCTCTCTAGATGGTAAAACTATGAAGCTGAATTAGGGTCCCACTCAGATTATTTACCAGAAATGAAGATGTGGAAGAAGGAAAACACCTCAGCCTCTTTGGAAGAAGAAAATGACAGAGGGCCAGAGTAGACATGCAGTAGTCAGTGGTGATCAGAAAGGAGGGACAGACAGGATCACTTGGCAAAGATCTTCTTTGATACTTCCTCCCGGTAGGGCCGGAGCTGCCTTCATCAGCCCAGCCCCCTGAAGTGGCCGTGGCAGAAGGCTCTACGCTCCTTTGAGGGGGATACAAATTACATTTCCGTGCACAAGCTTCTCAGCTTGACTTCACTTCTAAACCTAATAGTCACCACATCTAGCTGCCCCTGGAGGCTTCAGATTTTAGGGGTTTCAACTTAATATATCCAAAATGGATATCTGCATTAGAAACATCTGATCCAAACTTTTTCCCCGTACAAAGTTATGCTTATGAAATGGGGTTTCACACATATTATCCTACCGTCTGACACATACCAAACAGAACAAAATCCATATCAGAAGCACCCATATTCCCAGTTACCAACCTGTATTACACAAGTGTCAGGCTGTAGATTACCACCAGACTTTGGTGCACAAGCCAGTTTATAACTGAAAGTAATCCAAATACCTTTCCTCTGCTATAATTGCACCCTCAATCCTAGTAAAATCTTAATCCTAAAAAAAGCCAGCCTTAAAATATAGACAAGTTCTGTAGTGTTTGCAGAGTAAAACAAAATTCTAAATCATCTGAATCAAAAAGATCAAAGATCTTAAAATCAGCACACCTGGAGAATTCTCAGGTCTTACACTATGGGAAGGGCAGTACAGATTGTGAGGACTGACAGCAAGACTGTGGGAGAGGACCTAGTCAGGAGGAGGTTGACAAAGTGATCTATGTTGCTCAAGCAGTATATTTATTTAGTGTTCTTAATGCAGCAACTGTTGAATCTGACTTGGTCAAATTTTTTCTTGCATAGCACTTTTCTGTTTATTCCCAGCAAAAAGATATTGCAGATAAAGTATTTGAAGGAAACTTTATCCTTATTTAACATCAGCATTGCCATAATACCCCAGCATCCAGACTGTGCCTTTAGGCAGGGTGATGAATGAAGGGTAATGCATATGAATTGCACACCCCCAAGTTAGAGACTTTGTGCTTTGAAGGAAAGGGCACAATGCCTATACAGATAAATATTTATATTATACCAGGAGAGCTATTTTACTGAGGTGTTTGTAGTTGCATCTAGTATATCAGACAAAGCTTGATTGCAATGTGCCCTCCCTATGCACCTGGTGATCCTTCCAGTTGTCTCCCTCTTTTCTGCACGTTTGCATTCTTTTTTTGTGGAATCTCCATGAGAATCAACGAAATTCTGTGCTTGGGGGACTCCAGCAGGGAGGTCAGCTTCATTTTTAGGTGTTTACTTCTTTGACATACTTTTTTGATCAGGTGGAATGCTAGACAGGGCCTTCTCTCAAAGTGTATTATTTTGTGATCAAATAAATCCATAGTCCGAGTTACTCCACTGCCCAGGAACAAATGACATTTCTGTGTCTACTTTTATGAACTCTTACAGAAGTATCCTCTTGAGTTAGCTACAGTATTAAGACAGAAAATGGAGCAGTTTCTCACAGGGAAACCCATACATACACATTTTTCATTGCTGTGTGTCCTTCCCTTCTTTTTCTTTTTGAAATACTTTTGCAGTCCTATGACCCCCTATGTTTTGTCTCAGCTTTCTGCCTTTTTCCTTCAACTTGAGTCTGATTATTTTGCCTTAGTGATCATCGTTTTGGAGCTTTCTTTGAATAGTTTTCCTTGCTTTTTGGAGGCTCTTCTTCAGAATGAGGTTGTTTTTTCCCCTCAACAATTCCCCACGTATGGTGTTAACTTGACAGAAATGCCTGGTTTTAATTGCAAAACCTTTGATATTTCTATACTAAGCTGCAGACACTGGAGTTCTCTACTCTGCAACATGACTGTCTGTTCCTGTTCTGCTCCTTGGCTTCAGGCTACAAACACTCAAGAATTCCAATTGTATTTTCACATAATTTCCCTCTGTCTTGTCATTCCAACGTTTGAGACATTAGTTGTAAGACCATATGTTCCACAGCATAAATACCTTGATTAAGATGGAGGCTTCAAAAAATCCCTAAATAGTTTGAAGAGATCTGAACAGATTTTTTTGAAGTTAGGCAGAACTTCAAGTTTTTAGCTAAAAGCTTGCAGGTTTTAGATATCATAAAAATTAAAATAATCAGATTATGTCTTATTGGAGATTTTACTTTAGACACTACTTTCAATCTATTGGTATAGGATGGAGTGAAAGAACTTGTTCTGAGAAAATACTACTCAGTAGAAGTGCAGAGTTTCCCTCAGTACAGTGAATCACAGCCAGAGTTGAGAGAAGCAGTCACTACCATATGAGCATGTGGTTTCTTTCTAAAATTGATGTCTTGCTTCTTACAGTATTTACGTTTTTTGTTTGGGTTTTTTGTTTGTTTGTTTGTTTTGGGTTTTTTTTGCTCCTTATTTTTGCTAATAATACTGGACAGTATTATTAATTCTGATTGAAAAAGAATAGAATTGAGAAGTCATAAAAATAGATCTTTGTCTAAGCTGTAGTACAGACTGTAAAAGACGTACAGCAATTTCTCAGAAGTTATTGGGAAAATAAAAGAAGTAAAAATGCTGCCAGACAAGCTTAACTATATGTAGATGTGAACAGGAACTAATATATGACCTTGACAACAAAAGGCGTGAAGGTGGGATCTGTTGCCTGCACAATTTAGAAGAAACCAGAACTATTTTCTTCAACTATCTGCTGACAAGAGGGTGATACAAGAGCTCTCCTCTGTCAGATCTTCAGCAGGATTTTTACAAAGACAAAATCACAGAATGTTTAATGGGTAAAATGAAATCTCAGTGAAATAAATAAAAGTCTTTTAAAAAGGAGACTGAAAAGGGAGGGCCACATGGTCTAAGCCAGTTAGGCTATCTAGGTTGATCTATACAGCAAACAATTGGTCAAGCTGGTGAGCCAGATCAAGTCTGACCCGATGGACTTGAACTCAGAGATGATTCTAAGACTTTCTGGATGGATTCTGATGGCAAGTTGAAGCTCAGCCACAAATAAACCTACCCAAAGTATAGCCACATTAGGGCTTCCTCGCCATACAATAAGGCACTTAAAAGTAATTTAAAAATCAGGTTTTATTTAATCATTTTGCTTTTTGACAATGTACTTAAATACAATAAAGCATTTTAAAGAGTTGTTTCAACATTTGTTTGAAGTATGGCTCTCTGAATCAACCGGATGACATAAAACTCCTGTTTTCCACCACCCATTTTCTTAAAGACAATACCTTCTATTTATCTGATGGCCTCAGAATTTAAGCTCATTTTCCTCATGTCTCGTCCCATACACTGCAGTTTATATGACCTGTGTAGGGAAAAATAATTCATGTGAATCCTTTTGTGGGCTGAAGATCTTAATAATGCCCTGTGGCATTCTGCCCAATATGTTTATTTCCAGAGCCATCTGCTACCTATAGTTCAATGGAGAGCATGACTTGGCTATGAGAAACTTTTTGGACAGAGAAATGCTTATCCAATTTTTACTGGCTGTTTTGAGGTCCGTTTCAGGAGCATACATTTTTTTAGTCCTTGGAGGAAGTACTTTGTTCACCACACCCTTTTGCAGGGGGAGCTGTCTGACCACATGTTTTCTTAGGCGTTGCATCAAAATTAAATGTCCAAGGGTAAACACCTGCAACATACACATGGTTTGTGGTCAAGTGCTTAATAAATTCAGTTCCATAAAGAGAAAAAGAAAAGCTATGCTACTTGTATTTATTTCTATATGTTAAAAAGACAAATGTATCTTTTTTAGGCTAGTACTTAAATATCCCAAAAGGCAACCAGCAACTCTTTATATGAATGACACTTGACTTATGTTTGAAGAATATTTGGACTTTGACTTGGAAGCACTCAGACATTAGGGATGCACTAAAAAGGAAGGGATTCATTTTGAACAGATTATAGAAACCATATGTGACAGAGCAGAACAAATGGTAAGTACTTGTTTTGCATATCATTGCAAAGGGCACTAGCAGTATTTTACACATAAACCATGCATAAACTGAAAAATATATCCAGTAGCTTCTACCTTAACAGGCGTCCCACATATGATCAGTCACATGCTAGACTGGTGGCCAAAACAGTTATGTGAAATGCTTAGGTAAAACAGATGCCGTGAAATGTCCCACTCCCTCACTTCTGAACTTTTGCTATAATTCTTCTACTAGGTGGTGTCAGAAACAAAGATTGAGGTCAAAGCCTAGAACTCCATTGTAAAATTTCAGAATAATTTGTATCTGTCCCACACACCAAACCCAGGAAAAATAAATATCCAGTCTTATATCCTGTGTTCAGTCCACCAAATCACTGCATTATGCAATTTTTTTACTGTCCTCAAAAGAATCTGTGTAAAAAACACTACAACAAACCTATCACAGAGCTTCACCACATCTCACCCCACTGATCTGCCCATTCAACTAAGTACAAGGTATCATCTAGCTATGTTGCTCTTAATTTCAGATCTAGTATTACCAAATTAGTGGTTGCTTTTCTGCCAAGTTGCCACCCTTTTCTGCCTTGAGCTTCAATGGTGATTAGAGCTCAGCTGCATACCTCGTCTCTGACTGACTTCAACAGTGAGAGACTGCTACATAGAAAGAAACAAAACGCTGTACCCAGTTCAAGGCTTTTCACCAGAGTAGCAGAAATTGTTGTCCTGAGGCCAAGAATAAAATCAATTCACATAGAACAGCCAGGCTGGCTTTCTTACTGGGAATTGCTGTTCCTCCCTGCCTCTCTAACTGAAGTAGCCCTCCATGCCCTGACCTACGGTACCAAAAGGATACCCACTTTTCCCAGGCTCCAGTAGAGGTAGAGGAAGAAGCAGGTTTGTGGTTGCTCTTATGGCAGCTACCCATGTTTACCAATGAATAAGCCACATGCCTTTCCTCTGTATGGCCTCTTCTTGAAGCCATCTCCGTGTCCACCACTTGTCACTCGTAAATGAGCAATACATGCCTGGCATCCTGTTCAAACCCTAAATGAGCAAAGAACAAGTAAACTCAGAGATTACCTCTTTCTCAGATATTTCTGAGTCTCTGAATTGGCCAGCTGCCAGATACTCTAGGAGCAGGGAGCTCTGCTTTGAAAAGCATAGACGCTAGGTCTCATACTGGATTAAATCCTACTGGTACGTTGCAAGTTGCAACTTCCTCAGTATCCTCTATTTTGAAATTGTGTTGTAATGTAGCCACATCTATTTTGTCTTGAAGCAAGGACAGTGACCAATAAATAAGAGAAAGCAGTCTTTAGGGCAAAACCCAAGACTGACTCCAGTGGGTATACATGTGTATTTGGCAATAATTTATGACAACGCTTCAAGAATGGAATTGTGACCTAAATTTTTAGCCTTTCTAATTTTAAGCAATTAAAGTATTAGGGAATGCTATTGGATTTTTCTTCTATGCTAAGGTGGTGCTTTCTGGTTACCAAAGTCATCACACATTTAGGACAGTCCACAGACTGGACTGGCTATTATTTAAATGATGACATGAGCCTGTGAAGTGTAATAGCCCTAATGGGCAATAGGAATGAATGTGGAGCGTAGGGAGAATTGATCAGCTGGTGGGATACCAGTAAATACAAAGTGCTTAATCACAGGCGGACTCAGCACCTCGATCTCCCAATCAATAACACTTGCAGGTTCAGAGCACACAAGGAAGCCTTGGGTTTAAAGACAACATAAAAGGTGCTCTCTCTTTGTTATTTTTACAGTGTGCTTTACTTGCACATCCCATTTCATCCTAGCAGTCAAAGGCTTTTACAATTTTGTAAATGAAGAAAACACTTCACCCATTTCAGAGAGAAAATATACCGGCTGTTCAGTATCTGGGAGTAGCGCAGGTCTGGGAATAAAAAGGGCACCATGTCTCATTGGTACACTATGATTTCAGAAAAGGGGATTTCAATAGGCAGCACTTTTAAACCTAAGCAAGTACTTAATCAAGATAGAGGCTGATTACCCATGCCCTGGCAGAAATCCTACAAAGTTTTTGAACGGGCATGGGACCAGCATCTACTGTGAGAGAAGCCACCTTTAACTTCCACCATCACCTTTGGCAGGCAGAAGCACAGTAAAATCTGCAACTGGCCTAGGGAGGAATGAGTTAGAAAGAGGCACAGTTTGATTTTCCTTTGAGCTAGAGAGAAAAAAAAGGAAAAAGAAAACCCATACACGAGGCTTATGTTTCAGCCAGCAACCACTGAGCTGTCCCTGCTGTGAACTGATAACTGAGACTGATAATAAATGTAGCCTGACTCTATCAGCTGTACAGACTTACTGTGTTCGTCTGAAAATAGAAATAAAATCAAGTAGGGCCAAAGATGGACCAAAATGAATTCTCAGAATACTGAGACCCTGGTGAACTTTTGCCATTTGTTTAATAGAAATCTTGGATATAGACCACCTCAGGACAGGCTTGAAAAACATAAATCTAAATTCCAACTAACGTTGTGCTAGCTTAAGTCTCAGGGTTTTCATTTCATATCTGTAAATGTTGTTTGCTAACTTCAGGACTGGAAAAAATAAATTTAAAACCGAAGCAATATTGCATTGTACTATTCATCCTGAAATGCTCCACTAGAAAACAGGTTTTTATGTATTTCTGCGATTATTTTTTATAATACACCTTTGTTCTTTTCTTGTCCTATATTGTTACAATTTTTGGCATGCGACAAGCAGCTTACCCTTAGTAATGGAAAGATATTTGCAGCCACACAGCCTTAAGCTGGCTGCCTGCTGGCACATCTGATCTTGTGCTGCTGCTTGTGCTAGTGAAAACAGAAAGGACTGCGAGACAAAAAGCCACAGCCATCTTGGAGCTGGGCTGCATGAAGCTGCGCAGGAAGTGGGAATACACACAAATAGCCTGTCCCATCCTAAGTTACTTCTGTATATCTTATCACCACCCCTCAGACCTGATAGAACAGCTATGGGAGACTTTAACAGCAGCAAGTAAACAATTCCAAAAGGCTGAAAAGCAACGGAAGCGATACTTTCCCCTCTCAACTGCCTTATTTTTCTTTTCCCTTTTTTTTTGGGGGGGGTTGGGGGTGGGGGAGGGTAGGTCTTCACCCCTGTGTGTTCCTGCATGTTTCCTGCAACTGCTTCTCCCATTGTCACCCAGCCATTCCATTCTCCATGGGCTGGTGCTCTTATGAACATTCACCAAGCATTTTCCGTCTCTCCTCTGTGTAAATCCATATACGCGTATTCTATTGCTACATATGGTGAAAAACGTGCATTGCTGTCTGAGTGTAATGTTGCATATGGTATCTCCAGAGCCTTTGGAGCTTTGAGGGACCATCTGATGCCTGCAGAGCCATGGCAATAGAAAATGTTAAGACTGAGACTGGAGCAAATGGAAAGAATTAACAAAAACAGTGGCTGGAAACAAACAAACAAACAGACTGAAATTAGGGATTAAAGTGGGGGAAAAAGTGAAAGAGAAAAACATTATCTTACCATGGAAACTATTGGTGCTACGTATAGATAAAGGTCTGTCATCTTTTCCTTTTTAAATCCCCTATTTACAGGGATTATGTAACTCAAATGTGGAAAGTCTCTAAAACATGGTTTACAAGGTCTCAGGAAAGAAGCTTAAAAAATTATGTTTAATTATTTCATTCATAAGTATAAGATTATAAATGTTAATTAATTTTAAGGGCTATGTAAAAAGTGCTGAAACAATCTAGCACATTCCTTGAGTCTATGTCAGATTTTTTGATATATTATCTAAAATTTTCTTCAGATAATTCCGGGTATTCAGACTCTTCACATGAGTTCGAAATGCAGCAGAGGCTTTTTTTGATTAAGTAGGTAGATACTGGTCTACAGCTGTATTTTTCTTGTTGGGGGCTATTTATTGAAGACAGAAGAGGGTGATAAAAGTCACTGAAGCTCCTTTACCACTAGCAGGGTGTTTCTAGGCAAGGACAATTCTCAGACCAACAAATCCACGAGTGTTCTTTGACTATCACATCCTCAAAATAACGAAAAATGTCTCTGAAGTAGCAGTGAGTATCTGCTTCCTGGCTGGATGAAAACAACCTCTAGAATTCAGCTCAAAACCCCAAGTCTAAAATTTGCTACCTGCAAATATTTTGCAGTATTTTCTTAGAAATAGCCATTTCTGAAGATATTCTTGCCAATAGACTCACTCTTTCAATAGACTATTTGCAAAGAATAAACACATAGCAGAAATTATAGCAGAGCAAGTAAAAGAGGCATCTATTTGCAAACCTGCTGGCTATAGCAGGTTCACTCTTCTGTCCTCACAGGTTCATAACTGTTTTGCTCATTTTTTATGGGAGTAGTCTTTTCTTTTTTCTTTTAATTTTTAGCAAGTGATGACTGCATGAAAATTTTTATATTTCTATTAAATTTAGTATGCCCACAAACAGATTTAAAGGTTTGTGGGCACACATGGTGGCAAAGAGTGTAGAAATGACTACTTAGGCATCAGGAATTAGAATTTTGCTCATCACCACACAGAACAGAATGAAAACTTTTAAAGGCTTGGATCCCACATGCTTGGCCGCAAATCTAAATCCCTTTTTTCATTTTTTAAAAAACTGAGAATGGAAACAGACTGATGAAGTAAAAGTAGTAATCTTCCTCCAGATTTTTATTTGTTTTAATCTAACCTTATGCTGACATATGCACCAGTGACACTTTAGACCTGAATAATACTTTGAAAAAAATGCAAATTTGTATTTTTAATACTGTGGTATAAGATGGTCTGATACCACACAAACTACTGACATCTAGGTCATCAGAGAAAGGCGAAAGTCCTTTCTGCATGGATTGGAAGCACTGAACTTTCCATGAGTAGTTCCAGCTTCAAATGCTGTTCAAACCTGTCCACATGCGAACCATCCAGCTGCGGTGCAAGAGGTGTTCAGTTCTTGATGGAGATGCGCCAAGGCATATGAAACTGGGAAAAATTGCTCTATGCAATACATGCTTTGGCACATAGTGCTTCTGAACATGTCACAGCGATTAAAAAAAGGGAGAGAAACTGCACTGAACTGGCAGCTGTCACTGGTTCACTGCCTGCGCTGGCCTGGATTTGTTCTTGGAGGCCAAGCAGGCGGATCACAGGATCACTGCTGGCGGAGGTGCCTCCCTACAGCACAACCCCGAGCAAAGCTGGAGCACAGAGGCAAAAGCACGGGGGAATGGAGAAGTTGTACAGATTTGTGCCTATGGGCTTTTTTTAGATAATATTCTTTTCTCCTTTTCTGTTGGATTCAGTGTTCTGAATGATGGGGAATAAAGGATATGTGAAGACACACTTTAAAAAAAAAAAGGTATTTCTGTTCCCAAAATAGTTTGTTTCCCTCACCACCACCCCCCTGCCACATCCCCTACTTTCAAGAAAAGGGGAAATGAGTGGTATATGTTGCAAACCTGCCATGTCCAAGGTGGATGCAAGTTTTGGGATGGACCATAATCCCAGAAAAATTCAGTTGCTTTTTAAAACCCAAAAGGTGTTTTAATTACACTGATAAAATCCTGCTTTGTAAACGGACCTCATTTTTCCCCTCCAGCTCCATCCCCTTTGACCACTAGCAAAATCACAGCATATACAGGAGTGAAGAATCTGAGAAAGATGTGCTCTTTTACATAAACTGTAAGTGGCATAACACTTAACTACAACAGACATCTAGAACTTCAGATACATATATAACTTTTCTCTAGGTGTTAATGCTGTGTGACTTAACTCTGATCTAAAAGAACTCAAATTTTTGTAAATAACAACACTAAATAAAAGTCTAATTCTTTGCATTTGCTGTTTTGTGACAAGTATCAAATGTATTTTAAGTCATCTAAGTCAATGCGTGTAGTGATTTCAAAACCTACAGCCATAAAAAATTATAGGAATCTGATTGGCAGCATGCTTTTGAATGTAATTAATGCAATGAAAATAAAACATGAAATACTGTGATTGATTCTGTGTGTGTGCATATGTGTTTGCTCAATACAGGAATAGCACTAAATCCCAAGAGTAAAAAAGGTACTAGTCACAATATTGGTTATCCAACTTTACCAGAATATAATTGGCCCTCAGGGAGTACAACACAGTAAACAGTAAAATATACAGAACAATGGAGAATGACCGTAGAAAGTTAAAAAATGCAATTATTTTACAGTACTTAAAATAATTATTTTGTAAGCCAGTCCTTAATTTGTTTTGATGAAAATAGAAAGTGAAATTTCAAATCTATTTATTATTAATGTGTTTATCAGTGAAAAACAAAAACAAATTTAAATAAGGCTGAGACTTATCTACAGATACTCCCACTGCATCTGAAAAGCTATTTTCATCAATTACATTTTTCAATCAGAAAGAAAACAAAACCACCTGAGCAACCCAGCTTTTTATCCTCAGTGTTTCTATGGGTGCTTGAGGACTACATGTAAGACAACAGAGAGTAGATGCATTTTTACAGGCTTAAACAACTATGAGAGTGATTCAGGCTGACTTCCTGTCCTCAGTCCCCTTGAAGGTATTGAAGGCTCAGACTGCAAGATAATTTTGGTGAATATTTTAGGGAAGGTGGGTTTCAGAAAGCGATGAGGTGTAGTATGACAGGAAAGAACCTGCTCCAGAGCTCCATTCAGGAGGTTCCTATCCTTGGGCTTTTAAGTTTACACGTTTGTGATAGTGGCATGCATTTTAAAATACTATCAACATCTGTGTTGCTGCAGTGCTGCTCCTGCAAGGCACTACGCAAGAAAGAAAGAGACCTTTTGTGCCCAAGAGAGTTCATCATTAACTTAATGATGAGAGGCAATAAGAAGATATAATGAAGTGAAGGAGAGACAGGAAACAGTGAAATATTTCTGAACAACACTTGAATGACACTCACTGCAGACACAGCACCCAACTGCCACCAAGTGTTTTGTAGGCATGTCAAAGCAGGCAGATCTGAATGAGAGATTTAAGGCAGGGTAATACATTACCTTTGGCGATGTTTGCAGATTCTGCAATGATTCCATCTCACTTAGAAAAGCTTCAGTCTCTCAGGTGGGATAGGGCTTTGAGCAACTTGATCTAGTGCACGATGTCCCTGCTCATGGCAGGGGGATTGCACCAGATGATCTTTGAAAGTCCTTTCCAACCCAAACCTTTCTATGGTTCTATGGACAGCCAAAGGGCACCAAGGATGGAGGAACAAGTGCAAACAAGAGAGAAAGGACAGGACTGGCAGAAGAGACAAGGGAAAGAGGGACGGGAGAGAAATGAGAACTGTAAAAGAGGGAAAACTGCAGCAAAAGGGAGGATAAGCAGAGCAAAAACGATCTTCAGACCACATTCTCCTGGAGCTGAATTGCTAAGTCTCAAAACACGTTCTGTGTAAAACACAGTTTGATGGTCAAAGTAGTAGCACTGTGAGTGATGAGTCTCAAAATCTCTGCCTTGTTGATAACAGGTGTGGAGATCAGTACGGTCCAAAAATAAACATTTTTGTTTTAACTTTTTTCAGGTCTGAAAACTATAAGAAATGACATTTAAAAGTACATAGAAGGATTACTATTGCAATTGCTATGCCAGAGACTTCAAAGTTAGAAAAAATAGAAAAAACAAGATTGTTGGTGCAACCTCAATTCAACCCCTGGAAGCAGATGTGATCTTTCATTATAAGTTCACAGAGAATTTTTGTCTTGCTATGACTTCTGCTGGATCCCCTGTGTCACCCATCTGTGTGGCCTCACAAGTGCTCAGATTGAAAGAAAAACAAACACACTATGTAGTGTAGCTTAGGAAGTATTCACAATGAAATGAGTTAAGGTGGCTTGTGTACAATATTCCTTTAAGGTAAATGTTGTCAATTTTAACAACAGTAACAAATTATCCACTGGTATCTCATGTTCTGCTATTAAAAGTAAGACAAGTACAAACACTCATCTTCGTACCTTAATTAAAAAACCCTAAGTGTTATGCTTTTTCTCAAAATGGATGACATTCACTTGATTACTGTAAGCATAACCACACTCAGCTTTAACCACAACAAATTATCCATCACTCCCACATTTTATGCTGTTAATGGCAATGCAACTACAATCTTCAAAAGCACCCAGTGATGGCAGACTATGGGCTGTTTCATTGCTAATCCAAAAATAGCAGAAAACTACCTTTTATATCATTCCAAGGGCTCTGCACTTTCTAAAAAATGTATGTCTCACTCCTGTTGGCCCCTTGTCAGACAAAAGCTGTATGTCTTAGATGTTGTAATATACCCTGTGCTTCAGGCAGACTTGGTTTTCCAAACTGTTAATGGGAGCTCATTATCTTGAATTATATTAGTTAGCTCTGCAATGTAAAACTGCCTATAATATACCTCGATATTATTGTGTTGTATTGACAGAAAACACTAAAACAGGAAATGTAACTGATGGATGCGGTGTTGAGCTAGCTCCTGGGAGGTCTAAGAAGTGATGGATGGCCTAATGGAACAAGAACAACCGAGATTAAATAAAGGCACAGGTTTTTGTCCTGCAAAGGAGCTTTAGAAAGCGACTATTTCTGATGTTAGCTGTTCAAATAATCAGGCACTGAAGGAGCACAGGGACTACCATGCTGAAGAAGACCAAATAATAATACCAAATTTTGCTGTTCTACATAGTATGCACAAGGATGAAGATACAAACCCGAAATGACATTCTAGTTGTGGATTACCTAGGGACAGTGGGCAAGCTTCTCCCGACCTCAGCCACTCTGCTCATGCTGTGAAACATGATGGCTCTCTTTGTAATTTTCATCTTGATTACTGTAACAGTAGTTTCCATGCTCATTTATATTTACCATTCTGTATTAACCGATACAATCTATTGGTAACAGGATTAAAAGGCATTGAAATACACAAATAGATCATTAGAGACAAATTACATTTGTAACTAATGTGATTCTTAAGGCTTAGAACTGATAATCATCAGATGCTGACAGGCAAAAAAACCTCAACAAAATCCCCCAAAACCGATGGCTGAACTTGCAATTAAAATTAATCTGAATTTATCCAACTTCAGCAGTGTGTTCACTGCCTCAGCTTCCATTGCAAGTCGGTGGATTGGCCTTTCCAACACAAATAGTATGCCAGTCCCTCCAGGATCCCACGGTAATGCTATATTCCCCTTGAAGCCAAAGGGGAATTCCCTCTTGAGTGTCTGTGCTGTAGGCCAAGGTAATCAAGCAGCAGAAGCTCTGCTCCTTCCCTGTTGATCTGTCCCCGAGGCTTTTTCATTCACTTTACTGGTTCAAATCAGCCAACCCCTTACAGCTTGGCTTTCACTCCAACCCCCTAGCTAGAGACGCTGTCGCAAGTTCTCCCATAACCTCCCACATTCAACATGCTACTGCTATCCCATGGGAGCTTTTTTCTAAAATCATTGTGACCTAAACTTATGTTTCCTCTCCCCACACTTTTTCTTTTAGGCTTCATTCATGGGGAGTTTATCCCAAGATTTTCCCAAAAACTGTTGTTGGTAAAGGTAACCTTCCTAATTCTTCTCTCCGTTGAGAGAGTAATCACAGTTCTCTCTGGATCCCATTAGGCATACTAACGGTGTTCTTTCTGTGGCTTTCTCAGCCTTAGACTCTGAAATGTGCTTTTACTGCTACCTTAGACTCCCCCTTCTCAGTGGCTGTCTTAGGCTACTGGACAACTTTTCTCAGAATTCCCTCCCAAAAAGCCTCAGGTATCTATGGGCTTGGTAATGAACTACCAAAACGCATCTGTGTGGGAAAGGGAAAAAGAGTAAGGCAATTCAGGAGCAAGAGTTACCAAGCCCAGTTTCACAAAACAGATGAAATACTCCACAAAGTTTAGTGACCACTTTTCCATTTCTAATCTGCTAGGTTGATTCCAAACACGCAGCTGTTTCATTATATAAAAGTAAGTAACATCACTGAGAAGTCAATCAAGGATCGTGAACCTTCCAGTCTATTATACCCTAAGCCCTAGAAGAAAACATGCAGAGAGGTAAAACATACTTATTTAGTAATGTTTTACTGGTTATTGTGTGTATTCTTTAGATTTTCCTTATAGTAGATCCAAACATCTAGTCAGGAAGAAATGAAAGCGTCTTTCCTGATGCTTTAGAAGGATTAGGGGTGACAGTTTGTGCAAATTACAAACTTTAGAAACATAAACTTTGGTCACATCACATAAAACCTATGACATGGAATAAGTTAGAAAAGTAACAAAGAAACCTGCATACCCCAAAAGATGGTGAACTGGAGCTCATGTGACATGTCAGTGTTATATGTAAGTCACCAGTGAATCTATCTTCTTTACTGGGAGGCACACCAAAGCTATATGGCCTGCAACCGAGATGTATTTGTGCCTTAAATAAAATCCTGACTGTCCAGGAACTCTGCAGTTTTCTCATCTCTGACTTCTTGTAAGTTACTTTGTCTGAGAGCATGATGCACAGACCTAAGAAAACTGACTAAGAAAAAGAATTTCTAACAACTGAAAACGTCAATGTCTGTAGCAGAGTGTCAAGACTTCGTTGATGCTAAGACACTTCCCAGGTGGTCCTCAGCCCACTTGATTGCTTGACTATCCCAGGAGTACCCGGTAAAGGAAAACTCTTCTTGCCCTGAACGGGAACCTGCATGGTCAAAATTTGATAAGCCAAAAGAACAAGTTGCTCAGAACTGACTTCTCCTGTGATCTGGCTGATGACCAGATTTGTAATATAGGAAGCCTAGATTGTAGTCAAAAGCTCTTCAGCACACTGAAGAGTAACAAAAAGTAACAAAATTGCTTACAATTAATTCCTTTTTTTTTCTATTCTAACAAAGTTCCTTGTTCAAAGTTACCAGACATTGTCTCTCCCTGTGTATTTACCCCTCTTACAAAAGAGGGATGCTGTCTGAAGCACTGAAGATGCCAACAAGGAATTCAAATTCATCTTATTCAAATTAATTCAAATTACCAGCCACTGTGTTTTTTACCAGCCATGTGCATTGCCAGGCAACTCCTGGACTTTCAAAAACATGAGCTTTCTTACAAATGTATAAATAAGACAGAAGCAAGAAACACAATGAGTTGTGATGCTTCCAGGTTTCATGCATCTATTTTTCTCTTCTCTTGGTGCTGTGCCACAACTCTGACTTACAGCTGGACTAAATCGATGGCTGCATTGAGTTGCATTTCAAATATTCCACCATGAGATTTCCACCATATTTTTCCCCATCAGCAGAGAAAGGAGGTCAAGGATGTAATTTCAGACACACACACACACACACACATTGCTGACTCAGGAGCAACTTTAACTGAAAAGAAGTGAAAACCTGGGGGAAATTGCAGTTAGTTTAGATCAGGGGGAAAGGAACTAAACATCAAAAAGTGGGAAGCATGTGCAGCTTCAGCCCATTGTTTCAAACACTCTCATGAAAGGTGATTAGATGGAAACACAGCAGGTGTAAAAACAAAATCTGCCCTTAATGGCTTTGTTGGAAACTTAAGCTTTTGTTTGAGGTAGGTTTAGTATAGCTCTCATGCTGCTTCACAGTTAGGATATTTCCCCCTAAGGTAATGTGTCAGGTATTGATAAGTTTGTTTTAAATTCTATGTAATTAAAGCAGTAAATAGAATACTGACATGTCTGTGACCTGAAACACCATTTAATAGATAAGTATATGTGGGGCTGTGCTACAAAAACATGCATAGAATAAAATAGAGGTCAGCCAAGGTCCTCTGCCCTCAGTGAAATTACCCATTTACTCTAAATCATGCATCAGCATTAAAATTGCAGGGAGAATGCACCCCTCCTCCCTCCAGTACTGTGACAGATGGAATAGACCTCCAGCTGGAGATTTTTCAATGTTTTTGTGGATGGAACTGATATCTCCTGAAATTAAAAGCCATATCTACTAATTTTTTTTTGCTCTTGTGATAAGTATGCTAATTGGATAAAACAAGCACAGACACTTGCAAATACATTGCTACAAGATTTACTGTTTAATATCCACTCTAGCAATGAAAATGATTCTGTTTGTGTTAGAAAAGAGAAGCCAAGGAGAAAGGTCATTATATTGTGTCTGCAGCTTTCGTTCCTAATATGTGATTCTCATTTCTCAGTAAAGGGAAAATCAATACTCCCTTTAAGTTGCCTTGGATTCAGAAAAGATAGAGCTTTTACAAACTGCATGGCAGTGATTTAGAATTATCATGAGATATATTATGCAATGCTGGATTTTACAAAGCTCTGAGGTTCATTTCAACGTTTTTTTTTAATTGTGCCATTGAGTCTTGTCCAGACTAGCAAATAAAGAACATTTTAAGTGCTATGATTGTTTAGTAGAAATTTAATTCTTTCCTTTATGATCTCCTTAACATCTTACTGTTCTCCTCAGCTCTGATTTAGGTGAGAGATTAAAGGCAGACATAGCATCCAGGATTTCTGACAATAACAAAATAGGTACATACTTTTACTAAGGTAAGTATACTAGGGTAAGGTTCATACATTTACTAGGGTTTACATACTAAGAAGCTAAGTCTGTAACAGAGACACACAGGCAATTTGCTGCCTTTTTTCTTTTTTAATTATAAGATCCAATTCTCAACCAGCTAGGTTAAAAAGACTGAGAAAATGCTAGTTCATTACTGAAAATGATAAGGAAATAAAAACAAGCTTTAGGCTTATTATATCACATAAAGAAATGTTACTTATATTCTGAAAAAACCTTGCAAACTAGAAACACACCTGGACACAAACTTGAGGAACAATGGAGACACATACTGTGGAGCAGGAGCTTCTGCTGCCAGATGTGAAGGAGCAATTGAACTCAGTGTAAGTAAAAGGCTGGAGTCAGCACCTGGAGATGTAATCACTTTGTAAACTAGGACATGGTGCACATGAAAGAGTTAACAAAGAGAAGTGAAAGGAAGTTTCTCATAAAAAGAAACCTCTCGCAAAAAATATCCTTAGGCTTAAAGAGATCAGTATCATCAATGACATCATAAACTCAAATGTTCAGCACAAAAACCACAAGCATCATCTCTTTGGCATAAGGTTTCCATCTAAACAAACACATTTAAACATGTATGCAAAACTATCCTTAAGCATGTGTTTGAGAGCTCTGATGCACTGTGCACCAAACGAGAAACTAACTCAATTCTGGTGAGCAGCTTCTTCCTGCAGTTGCTGGGGCATGCTATACTATGGGCTGAACAAGGCCCTACATGAAAGCTATTATCCACCAGTTATGAGGAATCTTAGATCTGAATCCAAACTCTGATCCTATCTCATCAGCGTGTAACAATAGGATTTCCTTAATTTCAATCTCAAATTCCAAGTTATGCATTACCTTCTCCTGTACTTCCCATATTTTTTTTCTCTCTTCCTTCTTTTTAGTATAGAACACAGAATTTTAATTTGATATATGTAAAAAAAATAAAAAAAAATTGCCATTGCCACCTGCTCCTTTCCCCTCACCATCACTCACTAAAGACACCATCTGGGAATGACTAGCAACCAGAGCAGGGAGTGAGCAGTCCATATGTTAAAATTTAAAATTTGACAGCCCTATTCTGGCCTTTCCATCACCCACTATTTTTCTATTTTATGTTTTTGGTACTGTAACTAGTCTCTGCAACATTTGCAAGGACTAAACCATTTTTTTCCATTGTGGATG
Source organism: Limosa lapponica baueri (assembly GCA_002844005.1). Lineage (NCBI taxonomy): Eukaryota > Metazoa > Chordata > Aves > Charadriiformes > Scolopacidae > Limosa > Limosa lapponica. The sequence goes on along the minus strand of KZ506074.1, from coordinate 302,054 downwards.
GATCTTTATTTTAGGCTAAATCTTTCATTTAAGCTGAAATCCAACAGCTTTGGTCCACTTTCAGACTTCTTCCTAAAACTTCATATGAAAAGGAATGAGATATTTAATTATCAAAACCTGTGGCAATTACTGTACAGCTTACAGCTAATGCATTAAGTTATTAGACTAGAGAGAAAGATTAGAAGAAAGCACAGTTCTCTCTTTTCTTTTTTTGCATTAGCTTGTGAATGTGACAGAGCTCTGTTACTGTTAATAACTCTTCAGGCCAGTAAGAAACCTAAATAACTCCTCATTTCAATCCCCATCTTGTGGATTTGCCTTATCATGTCACATACATCCAAAACGTGGTGAGACTTTTAACCAAAAACAAGGCAAAATTTTTAAAAAAGCAAAATGTGTTCATTTTAATATGAAAATAAGCTGGAGAAAACCAAAGGAAGATACTGTTCCTGAAATGATGCTTGGTGTTTGCTTACTATCCCTGGAACTAATTTTCAACAGGCTAACTCCCATTGTAATTGTGAAACTTCTAGATGCATACCTCTGTAAAGGTTTTTGGTGTGTACTCATGTGAGGGACATTATAATCTAGGCTCAAGCAGATGGAGGAAAAATAACTTGGGAAAAAGGCCAGACACACAAACTTTTTACGTACAAAACAAAGCCAGACTGAAACATTCCCAAGGCAGAGGGAACTAGATGATCCTTAAGGTCTTCCAACCTGAACCGTTCTATGATTCTGTGATTCCACTGAATACCAGCAGATCTTGTACATTTATTTTTGAATGGATGCATTTGTTTAAAAATCACAATAAGGTTCTGTAAGACCATTTATGAACATCTGAAAGAGGTTTAGACATTGCAAGACTTTACTATTGCATACTGAATAAAACCAGCACCTGGTAAGATTCTTTGAAACTGAAACTATATTAAACATTTACTTTAAAATAAAACCTGCAACTACACCTGATAAAAGCTACTAAATGCTTTTGTACTCCTCTCATAACCCTTTCAAGGTTATTCAGTGCCAAAACAAATATTATTAATGCCACTCAGGAAGCGTTCTGACTAGCCAGACAGCACAGTGGGTGTCTCGAGGATGTGCACAAATTCAAGAAAATGGAAGGAGAGAAAGATGAGGCTCATCAGAACACCTGTTAGAGAAATACAATTCACACTTTTATAAGATCCTGTGCACTTCTTGGGCATTATGATTTTAACATTCACTTTGACAGTAGTTTTCTAAATTTTAAACTTTTGTGCAGACTTAAGAGTGTATTGATAAATTATTCGATCAAAATAGCCACCACTGTAGGTCAAGATTTACACAGGTAAGGATCAGATACTGCCATCTTCAAACCTCTAGGTGAAGGTGAAAATCAGCAACCTTTGCAACAGAGAAAAGGTTGACTTTCAGATGGCTCTGGCTGGAAGGGAAGCATTATGCAGGAATTAGTTATCAGTATATTCAGTACATCAGCAGAGAGTTATTCCTTTTAGCCATAGAGTTCTGAGATCTACAGCTGAAGAACTAGCTGTTATTTTAGTGAGAACCTACCCTGTAAAAAGTGTGTATTTTATACTTGCTCTCCCTCCTCCCCTTGTATTTTGGAACCCTGCTGGTGTGGCTGCCAGCTGTGACCAGACTGTCAATTATTTGGCTACCTCACTGAATGGCTGGATTGCATCCAAGGTTCCTTATTTACAAGGCTAAAACAAAATCCAGGTCTCTTTTGTTTGTATACAGGTGCTCAATTAGGAGAGATCCTACAGGGAAACAATCTTCTATTTAAACTATAAAAGACATTGATACTTTTTAAACTGAAAAGTCAGCAAAAAATTCAAGGCTGCCCAATGTTAGGAGGAAAAGTGGTAGTGGAGTCAGAAGTTTCTCTGATTCAGTGCGCTTTCCTCAAAAAGCACGTATTAAATTCAGGGAAACACAAGAAAAGGCAATGTCTGCTGTCAGTTTCAAGCCTTGTTCAGCCAGAACTGAATTCCAGAAGCTTTGTTCCTGTTGCAGTTTTGCTTTCTGATAGCTTTTCTGCATTCCCCCAGACACCTCCAAACTCCTGTGAAAGAAACCATTTCTGCCTCTGTGCTGGGTGGGAAATTGCCCCAGCTTGGGAATGAAAGCCCATGACTTTCTGTTACCTCTTCTTTCAGATGAAAGAGGGGAGTTGTGCTTCATCCCCCAGTCATGACAACCAACCAAAACAGTGATCTTGAATCTGGAGGCTACTCTCCAAGACGGGTTAAGGAACTTTATGGAAGTAGCAAATAGGCATTAAGGAGGAATTCAGAGCCCTTTCCTGGGCACAGTGATTACAGCAATTGCAACTACTGGTCCAAGAATCGCTAGTGGAAGAGTTTTCCACAGTTTTGTCAAAGCCAAAGCATTTAGCAAAGTTTTCCTTTAAAAGAAGATCTGAAAGCTCAACAGGTAGGACACATCCATTGCTGAGAGGTGTGGTGTTCTTCTAGTCTCTATGGACTTTGCCTATCTCTCCAAGTCAAATGATTCATTATCCAATTTCTGAGCGTGAGGAAGACTTTCTACTGCCTTCTGGTATCTGCTTAGTATTTTGCAGTGCTCAGCTAGAACAGATTCTCAGCTTAAGGATCTTGGTGACAGTCTCTCTCCTTATAAAAATCTCCCTTGAATTCTCACAAAAGATGCTCTTGATGGCACCTACCTTCTTCTTCAGAAACACAGCATTAAAAGTAAAATTTTACAAAAAAGATGCATTATATCTCCAATACCACAGATAAAGGTGTTGAAGGTGTTACATTGGTACCATAAGGAATGACTTGATTAAGGTAGAGGTGATACTTCCAGTATAAAAAGGTATTCTCGGGAGTTTGTGCTGCAGCTATTTCAAACTGGCTTGGGCTGAAATTAGACTTAAAAATTAATGACTCAGGCAAGAATTTTAAATTCCTTATTGCAAGCATTCATACTTATGCTGATACTTGTGCTAGTTCTTTGCACATAGACGAATTAGCACATCAGGATCTCTTTTTCAGTGAAAATCAGTACAAATAGGCCTTTGTCTGTGGAACAGGTAACCTCTTTGCTGCAGAGATTGAAAAGTGTTAGCTAACAATACTTGAAAATGGGGGTCAAGGATTGGTCTATGCCTGAGACAGCTTGCTATGACCCAAAAAGTGGTGGTCATGATTTTTGGCTTCATCATTGGGGGTACAGCCATCTGGGAATGCAGAGGCAACACATTGTGAACAATATTGTAACTCTGGTGTCCAGAGGTTACTCCCGTTTCTGCTACACCTTTCTGCTTTCCTTATGGGCTGAGGTACGGGAGGGGATGTTTTCCTACACTCCCATGAGTTTGATCATTGGATATGTATAAATATCCAGATATACGCACCTTCATCTTTCCTGGAGGAACACTCCTGCTGGCTTAGCCAACCAGGGCAACAACACAGTAAGGTGTAGGATGAGTCCTCCTGGTAACCCTGCATAAGTATGCTGGTCACCAGTAAGCGCCAGTGAAGAGAGACACCTGGTTTATTTTTACAGATGAGTATATATTTAATATTCCAGTTACCTTGTATGCCTCTCCTGGCTTGATGCACTCACCAAAGGCAGAAAGTGGTCAAAGCAGATCTAAAACACCTAGGGACAGGTAACCATAACTTTTCAGTATTGTAACTTACCATCACCATCCCTGAGGTTCTTCCAGCACTATGTATTTGCTGGAGGATGGACAATGGATCTATATATAGCTGCCATAACTCCTGGAAAGCTTTTCTTACATCTACTCTTTGCAAGGCTACTTCAGACATGACTGAAATTTTTGGAAGCTTTTCCACTGCCTTCAGAGGCCCGTACTTTGTGCTCTGTAAAGTCGATATATGAAATTCAGTTAGGTGTGAAAGGCTAATACAAGATAGAATAAAAAGTGCTGCTGAGAGAAGATTTTTATTCACTGAGGAAGAACTGGGATTACAATGCTCTGATATCTGCTGGGTATAGAATTGCAGTGTTTAATATTCCAGAAAGCTTTCCAGCAATTTAACATTCCTCTTGTTGCAAAGCTATGGTTGCAAATTATATAGAAACAAATTAACATTTTTTTTTCTAGATAGTTAAATTCAGAATAAGTTTTTGTTGCTCTTCTGAGAATAGTTTGGGTTCTTTTGTATGTTCATTAACATTTGTGCACAAAATCAGTGTGACTGGTTAGTCTAGAATATAACATCAATCCTTCGTTGTGGCTCTGGAAAAAGACGTGCTTGAAGATCAAAGCTTTCTTCTTGTATTTGCTTATTTCCTCATCAACCAAAACCCATACTGCCAGGCAGCTTGTTTATCTCACTACTGAATGATATAACTTAAGAAATAATTGAACAATCATTTTGGTTATATCCTAGTCACCAAATCCTAACACAAGACAGTACACTGTACACACAAAGAATTTTTTGTTAAATACAATCTTACAACCTACAGATTCATAATATTTCTAAAATTCATTGTAGTTAGGAAGATAAAAATGCTGCAGTTTATGAAAGTGTAACAATAATACCTACTGCCTGGTTCTGTAGATGCAGCAACAAAATTCAGTCAAAATTATTTTTTATTTTATTTTTATTTTAGTGTTCTAAGCAAGCTATTCAGAATCAATGCTACAGTCTTTTCCAAGGTAAAGTTTCCATTGGCTGTGAGGGTAATTAGATGCATGTATAAGGGCTAGCCATAAAGGACTAGCACTCCAGCTACTCCACGACAACAATGAAACACATAGGCTGATCCTTCTCACGCTGAAGATGATTGGAGTCACGCTGCCTCACCAAGTGCAGCATTGCTAGCATAAGCCAAATTAAACAGAAAGCGATTTACTACAAAGCATCACTTTAAAAAGGACATGGGTAGATGATATTTTTTTCCACTCCAGCCCGGCTTTCCAATTGATTCCAAGTACTGCAGGCCAAACAAAATAGCTGTATGAAGGGGATGGAAGCTCATGCTCTTTTTCTTTCTGTCCGGTATGTGTTCTGCCTTATCAAAGAACTCCATGTGGAAGTTTATTTGTCACACTAGGAATAACTGACCTCTCCTCCACACTTGAGTTTCAGAGATCATATAAGATAGTACATAGGGTTTTGTCATTTTCCCACTCCATGCTGTCAAAGGGACTAGCAAATGATCCCTTTTTCTTTCTTGGCACTGGCAACAAAAAAAACCTGGTAAATAATGGACACCTGGAAGTAGCAGGTGCTTATGTACAGTTGATTTCAATAGTATGATGATAATTTAGACCAGCTGAAGAGCAAGGAGAAAATACAAACTCTGGAGCCATAATGAACTGACATGGGAAAAATTATGCAAATATTTTTGTTGATTCCCTACTGGGACTACCTGAGTAAATACAGATTTATTAATCCTTAAAAACTCTGAAAAAGATCTCAGGGAGAAAAAAAATCCCATAATTTCTAGCAATAGTTAACACCAGAATATTTCATGCCTAACTCTGTCCTTAAACCTTCTGCTGCACCAGGCAGTGATAAAGGAGGACTAGGAAATACAAGGACCTCCTGGGTAAATCAGGGATTCCTGGATTTCTGACACTGCTGTGGGATCTCTGCTACCCGTAGAGGAGGTGTCACATGCACAGCCTGCGCATGTCAGACCAAGTCAGCTGTCATGCATAAGATGACCTGTTCCACCCAATGAACTACTGCATTTCACTGTCAAAGTTCTTCCAGAACTTTTAGGGTCTTACATTTTCCCTTCTCAATTTCATGCCATACATCTGATGATAGATTATTACATTGTTCTTTCATCAAACATTTGTAGACAGGTATGGACACAGCTATGTTACTGTAGATAATCTCCCCTTTATCTACTGCACAAAACCCGATACATTTCTGCCTGGATCTGGTTACATTGTCATTCTCTGAATTCCCTCCAATTTGATGCATATCTTTATAGCTTGATACATTTCTCTATGTGAGTGGGTACTGGAAGTCTTCATTGTTCGGCGGTCTATTGACCAGCCTGGTTTGTGAAATGAGGGATTTTCATGTGGCTCTTGAATATTTGCATCAGTATTTCCCCCAACCTTTTCCCCTTGTAAGCGCAGGCCAACTGTTTTGGTTCTTGCATTCTTAAATCCCATTCACATACCACTTCCGCACATGCTTGTTAACACCTTTTCAGGTTTCTCACTTTCACAACATAATTATCAAATTGCCAATGTCTTATAGTTCAGTATGAGAATTGCCTTTAAGTGTTTTTCTTCCTTTTGCAATTATGATTGAATAAAGTCACAGTGACATGGTACTCTAAGCCCCTTGCAGTGAGCTGTACTTTGCCATTTGTAACTGCTTTTTTGTTACAGCACTTCAACCAGGATATTAATTCACTTGACAGTACTACGCACAAACCAAACTGAAAATCTCCAACTGACGTCTTGGCTCCTGCATCACAAAACTGATCTGGAAATTTACCCTTGATCAGCAAAATATCATGGGGCACAGTATTAATCTACTGTTCTCCCTTCATCTGCTAATTATAGTTCATCATTTAGGACCATTACTCACGTAGGTAACTGCTACCAGGAGTAGACTTTGGTGGTTCCTTTAGCGCAAGTCAGCCCTCACAAACATAGCAGAATTTGACCCTTTGTAATTCTATTAGAAAAAGGCAGTCTGGTTTGTAAGGCAAGATCTGTTCTTTATAAACCCATGCTGTTTTTAGCTCTTGGCTCTACTGCCCTGGATTTAGTTATTTTTCTCTCAATATTTGTTCTGTTATTTTAACAAGCAACACAATTATGCTTCTAGGCTTTGATTCTGAAATGAGCTCAGCAGGAACTTTACAAGTGACAAAATTCAGTTAATTTCATGCCCCTTTTCACTTAGGGCCCTGTCCAACTAATATGAAAGTCACTGGATATTTCACTCATTGACTTAAATGAAACTTAGGTAACAATAAGGAACTGCCTTCAGTGATACCTAAAACAGCAGCACTATTTCCTTTGACTTTCAAGTGTTTTACCATGGGTCTTACTGAAGACTCAGCCTTAGTATATTTCCCTCAGTCTTCTTTCCCCTTAACTCTTTCAGCCAGTGTTTCCTTCCTTGGTCTTCTCATTTTGGTCTCATTGGGTCTTTCTGAAAGGGCACCTCTACCCCTATCTTTCCCTCTCCAGTATAGCTTTTGTTCTGTGTCATCCCTTGGTATGTGACTTCTTGTTTGCAAAGCTGCTTTCGCCACACTCCTCTTCCTCTGTTCCAGAAGTCCTGAGCAGCAGGAGCCACGGTGTTATGAAAGACCAACGGTGGATAGTGTGGAGTTACTGAAACCTCTTTGGTTTAGGAAATTGGGCTGAAATTCCTTGTATAACGCTTCAAACAGGCTCCCACATGTTTTTCTACACTTCCTATCCCAGTAGAGACCAGAAAGTGAGAGAGATGTGAAGAGGCGGATAGAAAGTGGGGGAAAATGGTTTTAGGCATTATAAATGTTTGCACCGGGCTTAAGGAATTGGTAAAGGGTCAGCCTGTGTCTTGTTTGGCTGATATGATTTATATATCACTGTTGACAACAACAGGGGCCAACTCCACATTATGGATTAACGTCTTGGCAGTGAAGAACAGTCATTTATTTACTTTCCATTACAGAGTTCATGGGTTTTCGACTCTCATATCGGACATGCTGGGAGATTTCTCTGTATTTTCTTAATGTTCACTACTAAGCAAACCTTGGATGAGGGGGCAGGCTTTGATATGTTGATATTGATATTCTATTGTGTATTAGATATTGTATTTCCTTGGCATTTTGAACATCTGACAAAGCAGAGAGACAAAATAATTTAAAAATATAGAAAATATTTTAGGATGTTAAAATTAGAATTAAACAATAAAGGAACAGAAATATTTTGTTCTTTTCCAGATGTGCTTTGTGAAAAAAAAGCTGATGCAAACTACTCAACTATAACCTTACACATCAAGTCTTTAACTCATAGCAATAGAGGGCTGAATCACATAAAACTATAAAACAGTTCAAAAAGGTGGATCCTCACCAACTGCTGCTTTAGCAAAGTTCACTAGAAAGTGGAGTTGTAAAAATGGAAACTTGCTTTTTCATGTGATATTTTGACCTTTCAATTTCCCAGAACTTCTTGATTACCATTTCCCTCCCTTTCCCAGCAGATGCCACAGGAATTTATCAGTTTATGAGCTAACCTGGGAGTTGTTGGGTGCTCCATATTCACTTAGACAATGTCAGAGGTGGCAGCAGCATTTGAGGCTGATATCAAGACAATGAAAGTGTCCTGTTTTGCGCATTTACATAAAGAGAAAGAGATCTTCTATAGTTCTTACTTTCGTATTCCCAAGCTTGTTTTTATATATTTCTTTCCACTTTAGCAGAGATCTGAGATTGAAAAACTGGATTTTTTATTTTTTATTTTTTAATATTAGAAAATATATTTGGTTATGAACTTTTGCAAATGACACCTTGGATTTCTAGGAGAAATATTGGCAGAGGAAAAGAGTATAAATCTTCACACACACATTTCTGCAATCCAAGAAGAAACTGTAAGACCACCAAAGCCTGGCAAAAGAAAGTGAAATAAAGATGACTGTTCCCTTTTTCTCCTGCAACTGCCATTATTCGGAATATTAAATAAGAAATCTGACAGATGGAAATATTTAGATTGGAACCCAGAGAGAAGATGCAATATTATCAAAATGGATTCTACTATACTTTTTGGTCTCCAATGCCTCTATTAAAAAAGCACAAGGCAGAGTTATTCTAATGGAAAACATTATATTTGCATTTATATGGGAGAGTGGAAACCAAAGTTTAAAACCACAAATTACTTTATATGCAACATTTTAGCATTGGGGTTTGAAGTGTCCAGATTTGAAGAAATATCAGATATTTTGAACTGAACAGGGGAAAGGAGAAGTTGAAATACAAACATATTTGCTCTACTCTCTCAAAGACCTCAAAAAAAAAAAAAAAGACATTGAGGAGTATATGATCACCATATCTGGGCCAAATAACTTATAAGATACAAAATAGTAGGAAGCAATTTTCCTGTAAATTAGAGGTTGATAGATTTCTTGCTCAGACTGAATTCAAAATATAATATAATTACTGATGATTTATTTGTAACTAGAAAAAAAAATCATTGCAGAAATTAACCACATCAAATCTGAATTATAGCCTTGCCTTTAGTTAATATCTTAATAGGAGACAATATAATAGAAGATTAAATGACTTAATTAGTACCTACAGAAATCTGATTTCATTCTAAAGAAGAATCATGTTTTAAGATCATGTTTAAGTGACTACAAAGAAGATGGAGACTCTCCACAAGGCACCACATGGAGAAGAAAAGGGGCAACAGGTACAAGTTGCACTGGGAGAGGTTTTATCTTGAATAAGAAAGAATTTTTTTTACAGTAAGAACAATCACTCACTGGAACAACCTCTCCAGGGCTGTGACAGAGTTCTTATCACTGGAGCTTTTCAAGGTCCAACTGTACAGGGTGCTAGATAATCTCATCTAGGCACCCTTTCCCATGAAATGGTGGACTAGAAGACCTTTCAAGGTCCCTTCCAACCTGGGCACTCCTATGATTCTATGATCAACTACACTGATGCAATGTGGATGTTTGAGGGTGAGGCAACACCATTGCCTATTCCTCTTTAAGGTGACAAATGAAAAAGTATGTTGCATTTCAAAACGATAAATGTTAAGGAACAAGAGAGAGGGCTGATCTGTATTTTTTAGTTCTTTACCATTTATAAAATGCTAAAGGGCTTTTAAAGTAGTTTTATCAGAAAACATTTTAAACAATAAATTCTAGTAGGCGATGTTTCCAAAGGTCCTGTCCTCACTCATATGTGGCATTAGAAAACATCAGTCATGCTGAATGCTTCATCTCTCAGAACAGTACCTCTGGTACTTGCCATTCCTAGGCTGTCACAGACGTTTTCTCTCTCGCAGAATTCATCTGCAACAGGGCCAGTATCTAAGAGGTTTATTAATAAAAGATTATACTGCCACTGTATTCTATTTGTGTTCATATAAATAATTTAGGAGTAAAGGAATTCCCTGGTCCTTTTTAGACACTTGAAAAAAAATTATAGTGCAATGTCAAAGAGGATCATGATGAATCAATCTGTTCTTACATTCTCTTACTAAAGACACATGATGAGTTACAGAAATAGAGTGAAAAAGATTGCCAGAACAATCAAATATGGGGTACAAAGTGAAAAGAAACATAGAAGGTGACACAGTCACAACATACAGCATCCAGCAAGGAAATAAGAGGAAGTGGTTGTATTGATGCTAATGCTGGTCAGAAGGTAACTGTGTTTTATGAAACTTCAAAATATTCTTTCTCTTTTTCTTATTATATATTGGAATAAAATTAAATCACTTTCATGGAAAGAAAGCCCCAAAACACATAAAGAACTCAAATAGGTGGCTTGGCTGACCAGGGAACTCACTTGAGGCTGGAAAGATTCTCCACAGTGATAATCCACAGCAGCGCCTTGGATGGGTTTGCACCCTATCCCAGGAGTGGTTTGATCAGTCATATGTTCTTCTGCAGCTGTCTCTTCTCCTTGGTTCTGAATTTTAGAAGTTTTCTGATGAACAAAACCCATTTTTCCAAAAGGTCTAGAACCAAATCCCATTGCTGCAACTTTATCAACTGCAAATGAGCTACTCTGATTTGTAGCAGCTAAGGAATAGAGTCAGAGAGAGAAACCTTATAGATTACAGGTGACATATGGCTATTTCCTCTCTTCACTCATAATCTTCCTGTCACTTTACAGATCATCTAAATTAAACCTTCAAGCAACCTCATTTCCCATTTCTTAACTCTTCCTCTCTATCTAATTGCTCCTCAGCCTAAAGAAGCATTCTGCAAAACTGCAGGACTGGTCTACACCTATAGCTTTTAAAATAGGTTTCTGAAGGTCTAAAAGTCTTCAACATATTCATTCCTGTCCCTATAAACACACACCATTTGTACCAATGGTCCCAGCTCACATACCTCCAAGTAACTGCAACAGTATGTTGTAGTTACCCTGGCATGGTCACATCTGATGAAGTTACAAATTCAGTTCACCATGAAGGACATGCCTGCCGATTTTAATTAGATGAGAATTTGCAAAGGCAGTCAGTAGAAGTTAGTATCTCCTATAACAGGAATAAAGCTAGAGCCAGTTACATCAGAACCAATTAGAGGGAGTCAAAGTCATATTCCATAAAAGTAACAGACAGCTTTTTCATGTACAAATCCTGCATCTATAAAAAGGTCCATAAAATGGTAGCATCATGCCATCACACTAACTGACAATTAACTTCATTCTACTGATGAGGAAAGATGGATTAAAACCTAGAAGGAGTGAAAGTGAGACTTCAGACCACTCAAAACAAGTGTTTCGCAATCTTTTTAGAGTCAAGCAGTTGTAACTTTGATTTATTCTCTGATTACTGTTAGAGAGGAACAGCAACAAAAAGAAATCAATTAAATGTCATTTTTTTTAACTTGGTATGCTCTTTCAAACTTCCACTTTAAGCTGCTTACTGTATTACAGGAAATCTTTCACATTTGAATAAAAAAAGCTACAAAAGGTAAGGTCAGTTCTCTGTTGCTAACACAAGCATTCTAACAAGCAGTCTAGTAATTTACTGCATTTATAATTCCTTTGGTTTGTAAAAAAAGATTCCTGTGTCAGAAAAACAACTCCTCTTAATTAACTTTTAATCCACCCTTTTTGTTACCGAGCTGTCTCATAAGCATTTATAAACCACTTTCACTGTTTCATGTCATACTTTGTGCACGTTATTCTATTAATCAATGTTACATTTATATTATTTTTAGTTAAAGAGGTACTAAAGCATGGAGCTACTAATATGATGGAAATACCTTAAGAAACATAGGCTAACTTCACTAATTTCTGGCAAATCTATGCCATCCTAAAATACCCCTATCTGTAATGACAAAAATTAAAATCTGATACAAGAATACAAAGTTAGTTGCTTTTATAAAGCTATTAAATAGTGCTGATCCTCTTATAAAGTAGGACCCTTCGAACACTTACTTTGTGCCAACATCTACAGTTTGAGTATCCTTACTCCTGTTATAAAAAAATATACAACCTTCAGTTTGCCCTTCAAAAACATAACTGATTCCTGCTCATAGGTTTCCAGAGCCATAACTGCCAAAAGACTTCATAAAATATACAAATTCCTCAAGAGATTAAAAATTCTATAATAATTTTCCATTATTTTCTTTGATGTAATGAATGTATAGAAGTATTGCTGTCATTTTTAATAAGAAGACAAAGAATCAAGATATTGGACACTGATAAGGGAGCTTAAAAAGAGGGGTATGGCTCACTGATCCACTACAAAGCAGATCCGTCAAGATCTGTCTGCCAAATAATGCCACTAGAATAATGGATAGTTTGAGAAGGGGGCAAACAACAAATGGCATTTCTGATAGTGTGACTATTCTGTAAGGTTACAAATGTTCTAAAACACATTCAAAAGTTTCTAAAGGGCAGTATTTTCTCAATAGAAAATGTAATGTGCCAAGAGCACCGTCTCTGTCACTTCATCATCCAGCTGTATGACAACCCCTTTGCTGCCTTCTACCCTTACCTGTAGATTTTTTCCTCTGTCTCTCCTACCCATCTGCCTCTGGGTTCACTTCTCCGCTAGGGAATTATAATTCAAATACGAGTATATATGAATTCCCTTCTGGCAAAAAAAAAGAGCTATCAAGATCTTTTTAATGCCTCAGGCACTATGAAAAAGCCAGAATGCAAGGCTAGAAAACGCCTCGGGCTTATGGCAAAGGGCAGCATAATGCATAGTATGGGCGACTGTAGGAAAATGTTGATGTGTGTTATTGAAAGTGAGGAGCAGAGGCATTCCTAGGACCTGAAGGACTGGAGTTGGGACAGTAAGTGCCTCCATGCTGAAGGAAAACTTCGAAATTACTTTGAGATCTCAGATGAGATCTCTTACCATGAGATACGTCATTGTTAATAAATACAGTAGGTCAGATGCTTATGTCAGGCTGAGTCTATGGTGCAACTGGAAATTGCATCGCCCTTTGCAGTTAAAGAGCACCTTCCTCTTTTGCATGAAAAAGTGGTGACATAAAGGCAGCCCATTATTGCAGTCCTCAGGAACTGAAGCACTGGAAAATGGCTCAAAGATCCAGTGCTGGACATTTAACTCCCTTTTTTTAGCACATCTGAAATAAGGTTCAAGACTATACTTGTCAGCTAGATAAGAAGGCTGAAACACTACTGATTGTGTTGATATAATGTCATGTAGATGGCTAAATGGAGAATTTAATAATTATTTCATATAAAAAATGTAGCTATGAAAGAAAAATCAGTAGAAGACACTTTCAAATTAAATTTAGAAGAAATATATCTTCAAATCCAGATTTTTAAGGATACTGTGTATCTTGTACTATTTTAGGAATCTGATTATGATAATAATCAAAACACACTTTTTTAGAAATATCATCATTTGATATACCTGCAGTCTAGAGTATTGATCTATATTTTGCTAATTTAGAGAAATCTTGGCCTTTTGCAATTGGATAAGACTCATCATGATTAAATTCTCTTCAGCTGTTTCTTAGGTTCAAACACTAAGCTGAAATATCATTTCCAATAACGTCTGATGAAATAGGAAAAAAAACACCCTTTTTTGATAGCAGTAATTATATATCACTTAAGGAATGGAGGCATAAAAATAAGGCCCATGACACTAGTTAAGTAAGACATTTAGCATTTGAAAATGATCTGATTTTTAACCTTTTTTTCAAAACCTTTGAAGTCCTTGTCTCCAAGTATGACAAAGAGGGATTCACAAAGACTTGCAAGGTGCTAACCTGCCAAGCTTCCTTCTGTAGTCAATATAGACAGGCATATCCTAGCTAAGTGAGGATGCTAATCTTAGAAGTTCTGCATCATCCCCAGAGGACACTCTTACTCTCACTCTACTGGCAGTAGACGGCAAGAGTAGACTGGCCTTTCTAGGCAAATTTTGGCTTTGCAGATACCTCTCCTGAGCACCTCTGGCATTTCTCCATTCTCAGCAGCAATGTCAAGTTGCGGGGAAGGTTTACAATTCTGGTATGAAGTAAACCTCACTAAGAATTTCCATCAGATTAGGTAATCAAGGGTCCTAAAGCTGTGGTTTTAGTAATTCACAGGGAGCTTCCTGGGAAACGATCCAGGAAATGGTAAAATGTATCTTTTGAAGTACTGAAAACCGAAGTAAGGATTTTTGCTTGAATTTCAAGTCCTCCAAATAATGAACTTATATGCTTATATCAGGTTATTGTGCAAAGGCCAGACCCCTAAACTTCTAGAGTTTCTTTCCTGTAAACACTTCTTAAAAGTTGCACGTTCTAGATATAGAAGAAGAAAGAGTGCCATAGTTTCAAAGGAGAAACATGGGAGATACAAAGAAAGAGAAAAATGAGAGAGGGGGAAAAGAAAATAAAAGAAGAAAATAGACCTAAACGTAACTGTTTCATTTGCAAGTGTATTTAAGTCTTCTAAATGTCATAATCTAAGGAAGTCTAACAGAAAGGCATGAATTCATTTGTGAATTCATTGTGTATTGAATGACATGCATCCCTCAGGCTCAGGGAAGTTGCCACTGCAATTTGCTATAGGTCCTTATATATATATATATATATATATACACACACACACATATATATATATGTATCTCATAAAAAGATTAAAATCTCAAGCTTGACAGAGGGAAACTCCATGTCATTTTAACATTTAATTTCATATGCAGTGGAAAGCAAAATGGCAACATGGAGAACATTCCTAGAAATATAAGGAAGCAGAGCAAGTACTTTTCTACTGCCATCATTAAACTCTTTGAATGCGAGAGATGTCAGAAAATCATTCTCAGAAAAGCTTTCTGTCCTTAGAACTGCATATAAAATTTGCCATTGATCTGTCAATCGAGAAGGTCCGTTTTTTAGACATTTGTAAAAAAAGAAACAGAAATTTTAAGTAATACATTTGAAGAGATAGCAAAATATATTTTCTTGTGTCAAACACCTTGCTTAGTAAGATTTTTTCTCTCATCAGCAAATTTTCTCTGAGGATCTTACAAAAACAAAATGTATAGTTATCATTTGTGAAAATACTCCTCATAACTATGACCTGTATAGAGGAATGCAGGTATATGCATAAACCTGTGTACCTTCTATGGGCATATTTAAAGCAGGATTTACCATGTAAGTGTTGTCCTGAACACAAGACAGACTAGTAAAAATCTATATGAAACTTGTCTTTTCTTCCCTAGATATATGTATTGCACATTTAACATATATTTCTAGATGTGGAGAAATGTATTTATGCACTTAACAGAGATCATTACAAAATCAACCAAATTTCAATAGTGTGCATAGACAGCAGGAAATAAGTTTAATTTACATGAAATATGGTTTTCATATATTCTAAAGTAAATGAAGATAAATTAAACATATTAAGAAAAATAAGAAAAAAAAAGTTACATATTGCTTCCTTTATGTACCATAACATTTTTGGATATTTTTCAAACATTTATCAGAAAAATTGCTTCAACACACTTTAAAAGGCTTCTATACATTTTCATAAGTGTTCCCATCCCCTCCAATATTCCTCTCCTAAATAAAGTAGAACATATGCTTATGAAAATATCTTCCACATTTCCTCTTGATATATCCAATATGCATATCAATATTATTTTTTGCCATACATAACTTTGCCATATATCACATTTTCATACATATACATTAAACATAACCAAAATATTTAAGAACATATTGCTTGTACCATAGGAAACACAGGAAAATCTGCCATCAGTGGTCACCCAAGAGACCAACAAAAAAAATAAATCACTGCCTAACAGAGGTGGTCTTTTTCTGAAGTCAAAGCAGCAGAGTGTATTCAATACTAGTGGGAATACTTCGGTTTGGTTTCTTTAAGACAAGAAATGGCTTAAACAGGGTGGTCCATGAATAAATCCCTGTCTCACTTACTTGACGATAAACTCAAATAATAACATAATAAGCCTGACCCATATGTAACACAACTCCATGCGGGCTTGACTGATCTTAAAGGTACATAGACCAGCAAGTTTGAAATGCAGAACTGGCTTACCCTTCATGAAGGTATTTTGTCCTTTTTTTTTAAAGTATCAAACAAAATGTAATTTTGAACAAAATTACAATGGTGGCGTAAAAAGATTTTTTGTTAACAGATACTTTACAGTTGCTTTACAATTTCCTTTTTCCAAAATTAAAGTAAATCTTCTTTGTGTTTTCTATTTTTCCATATCCAGCTTTTATCAATAACTGAAATGAAAAAAAAAAGGGGAGTGAAAAATAAAGCAACCCTCAAATCTTTCAAATGTCCCAGATCTATTTATTATAACCCTTACTTCACCAGTTGTCACCACACCCATGTATTCAAGGCCCCGAAACTTTTACATAATTTCATTCTGAATTAACCACCATCACTTTTTTCCCCCCCCCTTGGCAGCAGCCTCAAGAAAGACTTTGCAGTTTCTACTGAGGAAGCCCTGGTAAACTTGGATGCTAGAAAAAAGACATTAGGAAAACACAGGAGAGAAAGAATAGTGGAGCTACATGGACAGGGGGACTGAGCATGGAGGAGGCACAGGAGCAGGAACACAGCTTTCAGGGAGAAAAAGTAATACTGGGATTTCAAGAAGCAGCTGAAGAGAACAAAGTACTGTATTTAAAAGGGTATAAAGACTCATACTGGTCAGCTAGAGCCTCCCCCTAATATCAGCGCTTCCTTCCACTCTCCTGGACAAGGGAAGTGTGCCAGCAGAGTGGAGGCGTGGGCAGACCTTGAGGGGATGTCTGAGACTATCTCAGCAGGCACAGGCAAAGAGAGGCCTCCAAGAAATTTCACAGCTAATTGTGAGAAGGCAGAGGGTCTTTTCTTGTTTTATTTTACTTTTCACTTTATAATCCCTGGGGCTTTCAGAATAAAGCTTTGAGCATAATAAAGTATTTCCTGCTAGAGCAGATTGATTTTGCCAGCCACAGAAATCCTTTGCACATTCTTTCGAGCGCAAGTACTCACAGAAAATGTTTGCAACATTCAGGCCCAGCAAATTGTCATTAAAGGCAACAAAGTCTAAGAGCCCACCCACTTTTGACTTGGTTTGCAATCTAAAGCTTTTGTCTGCTGTTGGTAGGCTCTGAGCTCATGCATTTCCAAGCTATGAGTCGTCAAGAACACCTGCTCTTTCCCTCTCCTCCAGATGTACATAAACAGATTTTTGGCCAAGTAAGACTGTGTGCAGTACTGTCAAATGTAGGCAGCCTCACCATCATTAAGTCTTTGTTGTTCCTAGACTAAAGAAGCTGCAATTTGCTCGATGTCAGCCTGACGATCGGGCCACTAGAAGCCCTTTTTCCTATGAACACCTGGGCGCCTGGGTTTATCCCTGTGGGTAACCCAAGGGAACAAAAACTTTGGAAAATCCTTTCAAGCACTCTGCAAAGGATGACAGTCACTCTCTGGAAAGTCTTCAAGCAGTCATTGAGTATCATTGACTGCAGTTTCATCATGTGGGAAGGGAACTTGTCTGGCCCAAAACCAACCCACACCCATGTGTATTTTTTTTTTTTTTTTTTTCCAGTGAAAGCAGCATCTGGGTCTGGCTGTCTGACTACACAAACACAGAAACTGCAGAAACTCCCAGGACAGGAAGGACAAGTGAGTCAACTAACTCCCTTCAGCAAGAGCTGCTACCCAGGGCAGTTTAAAATGATAGTGAAACAGCAACCTGAAATATGTCTGAAAGTACTTCTTTCAGAGATACCATGCCACATGCTTCTTAGCAGCAGTGTCCACAGAAGAGAATTTGAGAGAACTGTATTAATCTGCAGAGAGATGTTAAATTTCAGCACTGGATGCAGCCAAAGGACATGGTAAGGTAGGCAGTTTTACTAGTCTGTTGCCAAGATTATCCTGTTTTAAACTATACCAGTAAGGATCTCACGCACTTACTTTCTAGGACTCAAATTTTTGAGAAGCTTATGGGAGCAGAAGGGACTTAAGAACTTTCCATTTCATAGGAAAATTTGTCAGGGTGTCAAGAGTAATTTTTCAAGTATGACATTAAAAGTGCCTTGGGAAGACTGCACCAGAAACCCTGTGTCAACAGCTGAAAAAGCCCCCAAACCTAAAAATATCCAAAGAAAAAAAGCCCCTTTAACTCAAACTGGCCTGAGCAGAACCAGACAGTGCAGAGGAACAACTCAGCATCAGCAGGAAGCACAACCCAGCCATCTCGCCCCAGCACCTTTCTCCCTGCCCAGCTTCTCAAACTCTAGGAATTCATCAGCTCAAAACCAACATGTAACTATTTCCACTTTTTCTGCTATAAACTATTTTCAAACGGCTAAAGTAATTCTATAATAAATAGCTTTGGTGTTTAGATGAGGCTTTATATGCCAAATGTTAGCTTGGAACGAGTATTTATAGCAGTTTAAAGTCCCTGAAAATAGGGATTTATATTTATAATGGAAAGGTTGACGAGTTTTTACTGTAGCTATATTAGCAGACCATCCTATAATAAAAAGGTGTCATTTTAACAAGAGCACTTATAATAGCAGAATAATGTAGTTAGGAAAGAATGAACTTTACAAGGTGAATGTACAATTTAACACAAATACTCATGCCAAAAAATCAAACAGCAGATCACAAGAGAAGTCTATTTAGAATACAGTTTCTCACAGATATCTGATTTTTATAGACTTTTACCAGTGACAAATACAACTTCCATAAATAAGAATTGTTAAAGTCTTTATCCATTTCAACAGCTGATGTTTTACACAAAGTCTTATTTACCTGAAAGAAGTTTATAAACAGAATGGATTACTAAATTTCATCAATGGTAGTCAGTGGACAAAGTATAATATTAATAAGAGGAGCTGTACATCCAAATTCAATAAATTTCAGTATTTTTTTTTAATGTATGTCACTTAGAGCATAGTATCAAAGTGTCCTTTTTGTAGTTAATTAAAAAGAGGACAAATTTTGATTCCACAGAAGGGACAAGAAAAGATAAAGGGAATCCTAAGAATAAATCTGGGATTTTTCTACAGATCACACAAGCAAATCCTGTGTAAAATCCAGGATGATATGTTTCATTCCTTCCTTGTATCAGCATAAAGCCAGAAAAAATAGCTTTGTACAAGGGGTTATGGTGGAGAAGGGATGCCCCCAGACCCAGCATGCAGGCTGGCCAGCGGTCCTCAGAAACACCAACCTGTAGCTGCTCTGCAAAGCTGTAGCTGGGGCAAGTGTTGCAACCCTAAAGTTCCACTCACAAAAGGACTCCTATAAACCACGCAAATATCAGCATCATCTCTATGCCATTCTCATACTTCTCTTCTGGTTGGTCTCTTCAAAGCTGTAACAGAGCTCCTCTCCTAGCACAGACAGGAGTGTATTTCACAGGGTGAGCTGCGGCTGTCACACACTATATGCAATACACGTTTTGACAGCACAAGGAGTCACTCACTGGAGCCTGCAAGACCTCCCTCGGACCATGGCTGACCATACAACCCTGCCCAAAGTACCCCCTTTGTGGCACTCCTCCCAGGTCTTCCCACTACACAAATCTGTGGAGCTCTAACAAGGGCTAGACCTAAAAGTGGTCTTTCCAAAAAGAAAAAAAGTCACTGCAAGCAAGTACTCTTGTGAAGTACTCCCTGTAGGGCAGTGAACCTGTCGGTCAATAAATATAAAAAAGCCCTAGTTCCACAAACGCTTACACACCTGCTTAATTTTAAGCCCCAGAGTAGTCCCTCTGCGTGTCAGTGGGCCTTCTCACTTGAAACCAAACAAAATCCGTAGGTGTTTATAGGGTCAGGAAACGAAGCACAAAAGTTGCCGGTCTTCTCCCACACCATCTAGAAGAATTAAAAGCAAATCCTCCCAATTTGTAAGATTCACTGTTAAAGAAGGCTACATGGTGTGGCTGTTTTAACACTGTAAGAAAAACAATACAAGAGGTAAAAGAATGGCTACCTGATTTTTCTTCACCCTTATTTCAAATTCAGTGTTGCCTTTTGCTTTCTCTTTTTCCTGCTTTCTTTGTTTCCACAGATTAACAAACTTGTAGTCTCTTACTTATTTTTAAGGTATCCATTTAATTTTGGAAAAACATTAAACAGCCTGAAATAGCAGCTGATTATTACTTCCACTGTTCATTTAAAAAAAATATTCTGAGGAAAAAAAAATACGGCATACTCTCTGACTGCTTAGTTCTCCAGAAAACTTCCTGGGTTTTTTTGTTTCTTCCACTGAGGTGATACTGTTAAAACTAGATGTCAAGACTTAGAGCCAGTAAGTGTGTCATGCTGGCAGTGTGAGAAGACATCCATATCAGAGAGTCTCAAGGGTCGTGCAGTGAGCACGTGTCATGGTTCAACCCTAGTAGGCAGCTCAGCCCCCCCCCAGCCACTCACTCACCCCCCCCACAGTGGGATGGGGAAGGGAACCGGAAGGGTAAAAATGTAAAAAACTCATGGACTGAGTTAAAGGCAGTTTAGTACGTAAAGCAAAAGCTTTGTGCAGAAGCAAAGCAAATTAAGGAATTCACTCACCCTTTCCCATCAGCAGGTAGATGTTCAGCCATCTCCAGGAAAGCAGGGCTCCATCACATGTAACAGTTACTTGGGAAGACAAATGCCATAACTCCCAATGTCCTCCCTTCCTTCTTTTTCCCTCAGCTTTTATTGCTGAGCATGAACATCATATGGTATGGAGTATCCCTTTGGCCAGTTGAGGTCAGCTCTCCTGGCTGTGTCGCCTCCCAGCTTCTTGTGCACCTCCAGCCTACTTGCTGATGGGGTGGTTTGAGGAGCAGAAAAGGCCTTGGCTCTGTGTAAGCACTGCTCAGCAATAACTAAAACATCCCTGTGTAGTCAAATTTTGTGCTTTCAGCACAAATCTAAAACATAGCCCCATACACAAACTACTATGAAGAAAATTAACCTGGCTGTTAAAGAAATTCCCTTTGTGGATAACATACTACAGTAAGGCCTGAGTTCTGTCCATCATACAGAAAATGTTTTAAAAAAATCATTATACCTAGGAAGTGAACATAAAATGTTGGAATTCCTCCTTTAATATCAAATTAAATTTATTTCTCTTACTGAGATTGATCTTCATGATCTGGCTCATAGTCTGGAGGAATAAGCAGTTCCTCAGGACACAAAAGCTAGTGAATTTTTAATATTTTATTGTATTGTATACAATTATGAGTTTGTTAGAGCTCTTTCTCATTGCTAAAGACATATGCAGCTTGCAACCATTCATTTCATTTTTTTTCCTGTTACATCAGCAACTGAAGGAACATAAATTAACTATACAGCAACGCTTTTTGCTGTCCCATTTCCAGATTTAGAAAAATATGACATAAATTCAATGCTTGATCCTGAGACAGTCTAGCTCCTTCAATCCTTAATTTTTAAAGAATCAGAAAAGCAATGAAAGCTAGTATCTCACAGCACCTTGCTGGCATGCTCAACTGAACTCGAGCACTGTTGATCAGCTCCTGTTATTGGATATTGATTCTCCTGCAAAAGTGACTAATTCCCTTCAAAAAGCTGGGTAGCTCAATGTGCTCACCTCACAGTGCACACATGTTTCCCATTACAAACCATCAGGAAGCAAGCACATGTATTTAAGGAATGAATTGTGTTTCTTTGTGCATGTTTGTTCCATAAAATAAATTTTTTCCGTCCCATGAAATTGAACAACCTTATGTCCACTGCAGACAATGGAAAAAAGTCATTGACTTCAACATACTTTACATCAGGCCCTCTGTACTGACTTCTAGCTGTTCCAGGCACAGATGCCTAATGTGGGGTTAGTCACTTGAAATCATTCAGGGCTTTTATAACACTTCATTATGTATGATACAACTTCTTTCACAATAAATTCTTTCAAATACAGCTTTTGTTCAGAGAAACAAGCTCATGATTAATTCACTATGTGTATTTAAGAACCGCACCCTCTCTAAGGAAGGTTAAAGGTGAATTTGCTGCAACTTATACCTGCAATTTAATCACCAAGTTAATTTCATGTAAGAATATCAATGGCTTATTTGGGGAAAAATACCTATATGAAACATTACGAAAAAAGTTCAAGAGTGTAAAACCATATAGTACACTTTAAAGTGTTACTATTACCCTGAATTTGTGAGAATATAACAAAAAGGAATTAGATTTCATAAAACCAGGATGAATGCTATTACCCCAAGAAAAACAGTAGAATTCCCCAAGTCGATCGCTCTCTCTTTGTTTCCTTATGTGGCTCGATCTACAATGGACCCTTCTTCTGCCCACTTTTGATGGGTTTCTTTGTAAAATTGTGAAGATATAACATTCAACCTATCCAATTTGAAATTAAGGTACTATCCATGTTTCTAGATGGAGAGGAACTTTAATCTTGTCTGTCCCTCTCTAAACATAGAATTTG
The DNA here is from genome assembly GCA_002844005.1 of Limosa lapponica baueri. Classification (NCBI taxonomy): domain Eukaryota; kingdom Metazoa; phylum Chordata; class Aves; order Charadriiformes; family Scolopacidae; genus Limosa; species Limosa lapponica. Next base: position 279,491 of record KZ506074.1, on the reverse strand, counting down.
TCCAAACTTAATTGCTGTTGCTTGTCTCTTTCTGCTTCTAATACAGGTTTCATTAGATTTAAATTCAACGTTTCTTTCTTTTATCATTCACTCATAATCTTTTTTAAAATTTCTGAAGCTTTTGGCTTGAGATACTGAAGATGTTGCACCATTTCTCTTCCACATCCCTCCGGCTCTGCATCCATACTTTTGCTACGTGGTAACTACCAGCGCTGCAGTTACTTAATTATCTGGTTTCAAAACTCTTTGGGGCTGTTTGTGGCTAGTTCAGATATACACAGATCTCAAGGGCAGAAAGGATCATAGCAAACATCCATCACAGCCTATCACAGTCATTAGGACTGCTCTTCATCAGGTCCTGCCTTAAATGGAATGGTTATGTTTGAATTAGCCTGGGGCTTTTTAGGAAAAGCAAACAAACTGCTGTATCGGTACAAAAGTTAGCCCTGCTAGGGAACACGAACCAACCTTCGTTATATAGCTCCATGGTTCTGTTTTTTAAAAATGCTTTATTTTCAGGATCATTTTTTTTTTAATTTCAGTTATCATATTTCCATTGTCCAAAAGCTCATTGTAAATAATATTGAAACAATTATAACAGGGTTTAAAAAGGAAATCTCTTCTCTGTTAAGCAAGTGAGCCTGTCAGAGAAGGAGATAACTAGTTAAATGCAATTGATGAAAGATTTCATTTGTGATAAGTTCAATTCCCTGTCATATACCTGGGGGGATTCCAAAGTGGTTAACTCCTTTTCAAGACTGTAAGGCAACGTGCTTCCTCCCCGGGCTATTCCCACTCTGTTTTCTCATGTGCAATATTTTCACTCAAGTTCCACTCAGTTCTGCACAGAGGCAACAGTCATTATTATTGAGAAAGTATCACGCTTCTTCTGAAAGCCATTCCGTCAGTGGTTATTCCTTGAGAAAGCAGAGTTACGGCCTTGTTTTAAACTGTGATCAAAACAAGCTATGGCAGATTTCTAGAGAAAGTTCCAATGCTCAGGTCCCTCATATTGCGTCTGTCCTGTTCCGCTGGCCCTTAGCTCCTGAAAGAACAGACCTCCTGACTGCTGGGGCACGTGTCCTTCCCTCTTGTCCATACTTCCTCCAGTATATCCAGAATAAGAGGTCCAAAACTAAAGTATCTTCTCATAATATGTCAAACTGGAATCTAATTTTTTTATCTCAAGATTTTTATAACTTTGTTTTGGACAGCTGGCAATTCTCTCAAATATAGTACAGCAAAAAGGGAGGAAATTAGATTTTCTCATTTTAGAGGACATGGCAAGAATAAACCCTTTAGGCAAAAGAATGCAGGTCACTACAGAAACTAGCTAACATGAACACATAAGCAGAAAGTTCAAAATAAAGCTGTATCTATCACACCCAAAAAAGTACTTGAGAATTTACTCATCTCAGAGACAAAAAAGAAAAATGAAAGAGTATTGTAAGATGACTAGAATGAGTTGCAAGTTTGAAATACACTGGGATTTTGATTCTTTAATTATTTGGGCATAAGATTTCAAAGAATTAAGATTCATTTTCTTCCCATCTTAAACTAAATGTAGGTGAGTTTTAGTAGTTGTTTGAAATAGAGTGCAGTCTAAAATGGCTAAAAAAGGTAAGTGACAAGTGATGTTCTTTAAAATCTGTTCATACATATGTAATAAAAAGCTTTATTCTTTTAAAAATACCAAGGATTCCTTCATCCTCTTTTTCCCCACATCTGACTCTCAGCCTCTGATGTTGTATTCTCTGTTCAGGGAGAGCTGATGGAACTAGGATAAGCTATAGCTTCACATTCTCCATAGCTTGTTAACTCCTTCTCTCAAGATACAGCAATAGTTTATGATGTGTCTGACATGTCGTTAGAACTCTAATGGTTAATTACTAGATACTGCAGAAAGACAAAACCTGGGGGCAACCTCTACATCTCTTTTTGCAACACAGGAATGCAGGCTCATCTGTAGATGAACAGGGGTGAGGATGATGAATGGCATAAAATCACTATTATGTACTGAGTGAGACAAACCTGAATGCTCAATATATGGCATCTAGCAAGAATATTTTAAAATGCTATCCAGCATTTATTTTGCTTGGCTGGTATGTTTCTCCATTTTAAATTCTCTGTATGTATTAGCCACTGCCCTACTGGCAGGGACTTGAGCCAGCTGTTAATGGTTTTGTTGCTGGGGGGAAAAAAATTATGTGTCCTTGACATGTCACTGGTATAAATAAATATTTTCAGAGAAGGATGTGAGCCTAGATGCTATAATTTTTACTTGACAGATTAGGACAACTGGGTTGAGAGTATCTGACAGCTAGATACAGTCTGATTTATAAGACTGAGTAAGGAAGCATGACAGACATATGTATTTATTAAAGATACATTTAGAAAATGTCCCAGTTTAATTTGACAACTCTGCCAGCTAAGGCCTCAGGAAGTCCAAGGATATTACTCTGTACGTGCCATCATGACACTACAGTTTCAGTAGAAGTTAAAAATCAAAAATAAATAGGTTTAGTGTCTTAAATTTTTAAATTGTATGTACCTCCATGAATGCTATAAAGCCAGTGTATCTTTTAACAAAATAAATTACAGAAGTTGAATTATTCCACATACGTAGTGGATGTAGAAAAAAACGCATATGTGTAATACATATAAAGTACTGTGCAGTATTATTACTATTATATTCAAATATACATCAGGAACAATACTTCCGTGGCAACATCTTAACAGCAATATTTTTGTCATTTATTAAATTGGCAGCTAGCTTGTACAAAATCAGACTGTGGAGGACATGTACAAGATACTTTTTTTTTCCCCTAGAAAGTTACGAGAAAAATATAGACATACTTCTTCCACTGAAACAATATTCTAGTCCGTCTTTTGGAACTCGGCTTTCTCACTGTAGTCACGCCAACTCAACTCATATTTAACTATCATTCAACATTTCAGAGAACCAGATAAATTGTACTCAACATTTGTCTGGCTCCCTAAAAATTACTTCTTTTAAAGGCAAGTTTTCAGTGTTTCTTATTGATATAACCAATCTTCTAGGAGACAAAATAAAAGTAGTTGATTAACTACTTTTTTTTCTTATGCTCATCGATTTGGCATTGATGTCTGCTTCCAGAATTTTGATAACTTCAAATAAGTGGAATCATGAACCTAATATTCCTACCAGCAGTGCTGAAGCTACAAAGATATCCTCATCTTCACTTTTAGGAGTATAGCTGCAATGGCATCAAGGCAGTAACTGACAAGCATTGTAATTTAGATGAATGTAAAATCAAGCATATGTGTAAATCATATACATTATATGATACCCATCATGGGACTCAACTGTGGCAAACCATGAAAGTGAAACTTCCTCCTCATTTTAAAGAATGAGGCAAATCTTTATGGGTAGAAACTTCATCAGGAAAGATGGTGACATTTTTGCATTCTTACTAAATTTTTGCTAAGCCTTCAGGCTCTTTTTCAAATGTAAAATTTCATGGGGGAAAGGGAGAGAAGCTTCAAGACATAGGTTTTAAATTTGTTAGTGACAACAGTGAAGAAAAAAAAATTATTCTGCAGAATTTTAATGTCCTCTCTCCCCTGTCTTTTCTGTTGAAATTCAAAGTATCAACGAACTCTTTTAGAACCTGATCATGCTGGTACCTACAGGCATTACATTTCTAGTGCAAATCAGTACTGCAGCAAGGGCAGTGACGCAGATAAATATGGTAGATCTATACAAATAGTACTAGATGTGTCCAGAAGTCTCAGCAAACTTAGGCTAGGCCAGACATTTGCACTGTTAAACAAATTTTATGCTCTCTCGCTAAAGGTGACTGAACCAATACTGAACAAACAACCCAAGGTTAAAACCTCAAAGAGCTATCCTTTTGAGAAAACTTTTCTAATCAGAATAAGTGGAAAACTTTCTCTCCTGTATCTAGCATAACACTGCAAAGGAGGGAAGAAACTATGGGAAAGAGCTGGGCCAGTTGGTGCAATAAAAATCAAATAAATCAAAAAACCTCACTATTTTATATAATGAAAGTGTTAGGCAATTTGAAGTAGGTGAATATAAACCAATCTTAGTAAGTATTTTAAACACATAACTCAAACTATATTATCTCCCAAAACAAAGTGATAGTCTTGTCCTACTTTTCTGCAGTCCAACTTTTCTTCACCTGCTTAAGTGTCTCACTTAGACACATGGCTATAACTCTTTGTCCTGCCCTGGGAAAATCCTTCACACTTTTGCTTCTCATCTTATGGTCAGCCAAGTACCAACTCTGAGACCAAAAGTGTGCATCAATAGACCATAAATTAGTAACATTGATAAACAAGGAGAGAAAGCAGTGTACAAGAAACTGACATATCAAACAAAGAAAAAATGGCAAGAAGTAAAGAAATGCAAAGGCAACATATTTTTCTGAAATCAATTTCTTTGTTTTTCCCACAGGGAAGCATTAATTTGTAGGCTGGAGTTTTTAGAAGTCACCCCTAATAAGTAGGACCACTCATCCACAGCAAGCTTTTGCTGAATTTAAAGTCCTTTATAAAAATATAAGAATCTTTTTATGCTGTTGCTATATACCTCAGGTCCATTGTGTTTACAATGTATCAGAATAAATCAGATGCATGCTAAGATGCTAATAAAGATGCTAGGTATAGTTAAAGCCACAGATTTGCCATAGGTAAAATTTGCCACTCCATTTGTGTGGTGTGAGAGCAAAGAACAAAAACCTTCTGTCAAGTTTGCAGCCATGTACATGAAGAAAGCAGATTACCACTCAAAAATTATTTCAGAAAGAGAAAGGAAAAAGTTTTATCCACTGAAAAGACTTTCTAGTGCATGGTTTATTGAGAAGCTTGTTTCTTTATTGTAAGTAGCGATGATAATTTTAAATCATTAAGATCTTTGATATTAGCAGATGACAGTACCATTCATAACTATGAAAAAAAAATAGCAAGAAGAAAATAAACTTTTCCGCTCTTAAAAAGAGAATTAAATTAATCTTTAGCCTGGAGTACTAGATCCAGGCTCAGACTGCATTTCAATGGTTCTCCTCATCTTTAAATCCCAAAAGTCTTTAATAGGAACTTTGTGATTTGTTACAAAGATACAGGCTAAAACATGTAGTTAAATCTTCTGTTAAGCAACCACCTTCATCATTGAGTTTCCCCACTTTTCATCTTATTGCTGTTTATGTTTTTAAGCCACAATAAAATACTGTTATGTTTGTAGGTATTAGGTGAAAACTCCCTGTGTTTAACTCGGGTAAAAACTGACAGAAAAATCTGACCCCAGATCCAACCCATATGTAGCGTTCTTGGAACTCACATCCTCTTGTTTTCTTAAGTTTGGATGAAAAACATAAAAATTAAGCTTTAAATGGAAATACATTTGCAAACTCAAGTAGGAAGCCGCTTGTGCCATTCTGTAATCACTTCTCAGTCTGTATGTTATTACTGCTATTGAAATAGATGGCAAGAATACAACACCAAGGCTCTGCACATGATTAACTTTTTATTCTTCCTGTAACTTGCTATAAACCTCAAATGAACTTGCAGGTTGGCAATAGCATGTTAAGAACTAGATGCCAAACTGTATGAGGCATTTTTTCCAAACAGCATCACCTTCCTTGGAAGTAGTTCCCTTTCTCTCTCCTCTCCTCTTTTCTCCCTCCGTCCCCCAATAGCTGTTATTGCTGGTCAGATGCTTCATTTGTATTTGGGACTTAAATCCTTCAAAAGGTCTCGATCCTAGACATAAAATGCTCCATGAAGAGATTTTTCCACCTTTCAGTTCCAGCCTTGCTTTTTCTGCTGAGAAATGCTGCAGAAAAGATACCAATTATTCCAATTTGCCTGTCAGCAAAGACCCAGACTGGGCTCACCCGCCTATTTTCCACAGGTTCCAGAAGAAGAATCATGTCACAGAGTAACTACGCACCTTCAGCCACTGCTTTCTGTGCTGTATTAGCAAGTAACACTGAAGATTCAATGCCCAAGGAATCAGCCTGGTTTGCTGCCTGGTCCTGCAGTCAGCTCTTCATCTCTCAGAGTCGTGAGCCACATGTGTCAGCCAGAACAGTAACCCTCCACAGATTTTATGAACATATTCAATGGAATGTCCAAAGGTTCTTGTTAAAGGCCACATTTTACAGAAATCCCAAAAGACTTAAAACCCCTGCAAAGGGTCTGCCCAGTACAGGACTCAGAGATGAAAGCCTGACAAGATTTCCCACAAAGAGCCAGCTTTAAGACAATAAGGCAAGAGATGCCTAAGTACTAAGCTCCTTCAGGCAACAGCCAACCCAGGTACAAGTCAGACGAAGAGTGGGAGCTCAACTTTGCCGAAATCCCACAGGTCTACTGCCAACATTGGCCCTGACTATATCGTTTAGGGATCAGATCAGATCTGATCTCTGAGTAATGAAAACAAGCTGTGCCTTTGGGGTTTGTTTTTCAGGGCTTTTTTATTTCTTAGGAGGAAGGAACATGGCTTGGCCAAATCATCTCCTTGTTAATGTGCTTCCATTTGTTGAAGTCATTCCCATTATACCCAGCAGGTGAAAAATGAACGCACTTGCACAGCAATGTGAGGTGAAATCTTGATAGCATACTGAAACAGCTAGACATTTCAATTCTTTTCTGATAAATTTGCTCCTTTGAAAATGTGGAACATACTTCAAAAATATCAATGCGATGCCTCAGTGAACATCCCTTTATTGAAAACCAGAGCAACGATACAATTCTGGTCACAAACAAATGGCCTGACAAAGTCCAGATACACAGACAGCCAAGGTCCTGTTCTGCCTTCACATTCACAAGACTGATTACAGTGGAAGTAGCCCCCCAGGCACCTCAGGGAATAATTGACCTTTAATTTATAAAACCTTTAGGTCCATTTTGTACCGATGATGAAAGCTTTCCTCTTTTTCTGCTACCAACACTATTTGCTATCTATATAGTTCTTGTGAACATTACGGCATTTTACTCAGAACGGGGGATAGGTCCATCTGCATTACTAGAAATGGGGAGAAAAAAGAGAAATACTGAAAAATAAACTGACATGCTCAAAGCTATTGGCAGTTGCAAAGAATAGTAACTCTCAGACATTCAGTCCACTGTGCTTTAGCTATTCAAACTACCCCAAGGTTGCTAGATACATTATAGGATCATAGAATTGCCTAGGTTGGAAGGGATCTTTCAGATCACCTAGTCCAACCGTCAACAAGATTGTACACTGATAATACAGAAAGAAAGAAAAAAACCACTGTAAAAGAAAACATAAGTCAGAGAAATTGTTAGAACAGAAAGACTGAAAGCAGAACTGGTGACGTGGGTAAAGGGGAGTCTGAGTAGCAACATAAAAGTGAAGAGAGGATATCAGAAAGGAAGAGAAGAAACATCAACAGATGGTACCATCAAGTAACAAAGCAGGATTTTTGCTTTGCAAAACCAAGGACATGTAAATCAAGAGAAGGCACATATCAGAATTTGAGGTGTGACTGCTAGCTTGAATTTTCAGGTACTAAAGATAGAAAAATGATTCCAGTTATGTAATAGTTATATTGTTATATCTTCATTTGGCATCCTGGAGTCAAAATTTGCTCTGAAAAGTCTTGCCTTTAGAGTTTTCTGTTTTATTTTCCTTGTGGTTCTTTTCTCAGGGTGTTGCATGTGCAAATGGCATAACTAACTACTAAATCCAAGCCACAACCTAATTTCCTAGTTTCCCTGGAGTCCAAAAACCAGAACCGGAGTATTTTCCTCTAAGAGTCTGTTCCATAACCCTAGGTTAGAAGGCTGGCCAATACTTTTATACCTCCTAAGACCTCCTGTTGTCTGACCAAAGGCCTTGGAAGGCATTTCTGGCAGCTGGTGTTGAGTTAAGCATCCTGCAGAGACGTCTACTGGCATCCCACTCGCACCACCCCAGCGGTGCCAAGGGGCTGCGGCAGCCCACCGCTCCAGCCAGGCTCCTGTGAAGAGGCGGCCATGCCCTCTCTCTGCTGACCTTCAGGGGCAGCTGCAATGCAGGACCCCGCCGTGAGCAGAAGTCCTACTACTGTGATTGTGGCTAAAGGGGGGGTGATTTTTCTCAGTTTTTCAGCTCCTGTTCAAATCAGTGAGTTTTGTGTGAGCGGGGCTCCTTCCCCTACACCTAAGCACTCTGAAAAACAGAAAACAGATGACAGGGTAGAACTTCATATGGAATATTAATAATGTCCTTGCCAGGCTTTGAAGGTCATGAAGACTTCAGCCATACAGAGTGCTAATTATGGTACTGTTCCCCATAGTTTACGTATACAAACTGGTAGAAAAAAAAGTGTATTATATTGGAATGATTAATTATAGTTACATAAAACGTGTTGCATCTCAAGAAGAAGAACATTGGCATTCCTGTTTGAATGGATCCCTTCTAAGTTTCAGACTATAGAATAATTATGGATATCATATGCATACATGTGATGTATAAAACACCACATGGTGGAGAAATGACAGGAACTCTACAGTTACAGTTTAATTCAGTTTTATGTTATAAGTAAGAAGTCTACATCTGTACAGGTCACTGAGGAAATAGTAACAAACCTCAAAGGGCAGCAAACAACAAAAAATTAAAAGCTTTATCCTTGATACTTATGAAAATATTAATGTTCATAAAATAAGAGGAGGATGGATTCAGAAATGTGTATAAAGTAAGTAGCCATTTAAAAATGTGATGGAAAAGAATATATTCCATATTTTATCTTAGCTTTCAGAACCATTTCACATCACTAAGATCTGTTAGGCTGCTTTGATGACCATCTATGTAAAAGTTTAGCTTCAAATGATGCCTGAATTTTAGATATGCACTATGAGAGGGAAAGATTATGACACAGTAATATTCATCAATATTTTAATTTATTTTGAACTCTTTCTGACACCTACAATGAGGAAAGCAAGCTTATGTCACATATACAAATATGAACCAAATTGTTTGACTTGAGGAATTGGATTATGGTTGCCATTGATTTCTAATTCTGCAAGCAAAACCCAACAATAAGCACTAACAGAAAGTATAGATTTTGAGTTTAAGGACCTCCAAAAAAATAAAATGAAAAAAGCCAGTTGTACTACTTGTGCTTACAGGATAAGTGATAGTGATATTTTGTTCTCTTGCTGCTACCTGTTAAAAAGTAACACAGGTTTGTCTTTTAGCATGAAAACACTTCAGAAGCATCCTTCAATGCAAAATAATAAATAAACAGGAAAAAAAAAAAGATAAATTGAAAGAAAAGGAGTACCTGCTAAAGCTGGGCTGCTCGATAGTTTCATGGCAGAGTTCTCCAGCTATTAGCTGCTCTATCACGAAATACGTTCCTGTTGCAACCACAAAATTTAACACATTAATAAAAACAACTAATCAATACAGCAGTACCAGCAGTTGGCTATTTGTAAAGTTCAACACTTAATCATAATTAAGTCAGGAAAAGCTGACAAATACAAGTGTAAGAAATCACACAAAGACAATGCAGGAAGTAACCAAACACTCTTAAATCAACAGTTTCATCAAGTCTGGCACTGGCTTCAGTTACTTCTTTTTAACTTCACTTGGAATAACAATTAACTCCCAATGCATACCTTTTCCAGTTATCAAATTAAGATTTCTGTTAAATCAATGAATGCAACAATAGTTTAATGATATTAAACCACATGAAACACAAAATAAGGAAGTATGTGTGTGCAGATAACCGCTTGGGTGTCACACGCTAAATAAATTAATAAAATAAAAATAGTAGTGTGTTTTCTTTCCCATGAAATATTATGTTGTTATCAGAGCAGCCACTGCTAGTTGGTAGATGCCTATGAGGAAAAAGGAGAATTTACAGACTTGGATATAATTTCTTTTCCTAGGGCACCAGGTGCTTTAAATGCCACCAGAAGGATGCTCTAGGCAGTGCCATGCTGTCCAACATGGTTTGGCATAGATTAGCTCAAAGCCTTTGTGTCTTTGCAGACTTTGATTAAGGGCCAGTGTTAGAACTCCTATGGGTTTTTACTTGATCCAGTGTAACATAGGGATTTTTTTTTATCACAGCTGCCAAAAATATGCCAGTTAAGATAATTACATTTCAATTTAAATTGGTAATTTAATGGAAAATTTTAAACCAGGATGTAGGGAAGGATATGTACTTCCAGCCCTATCCCACAACAATACTTTCTGTCTGTTGCAGATGATTTAGGGACCCAATTCCATGTTTTTGGCTCCTAGTGAGACCAGGATAGAGAGTTTTAGGACTCCCCATAGTTTTGCAAGATTGTCTCTTCAGCCTACTTTAAGCCTTCAAACCTCACCTTGATTTAGCTTCATCCATCTACTGTTCGCTGTTTCATTAACTACCTGTCTTTATGAGTTGCAATACATGTAAGAAATATATTCTTCCTAAAGATATTTGCTCCCTTTTGGGAGGACAAGTAGAAGAACTCAAGATATTCCGTTTGCCACTTCTCTGTTGTTTCCATTATTTGTTTCAGGGCTGACACAGAAGCCTGGCAGTCGCAACATACTGTAAAGGGAATCATTTCCCTTTGTTTAGAGCGCAGTGTGTACCGTCATTTACATAATAAAATCCTCACACAAATAACAGATGGTGAAGAGGCACTCATGTTGCCACATGTTGGAAGCATGATACAGTTCCTTGATGAACTCATTTCTCTTACTTTTGCCTACAGATGTCTACCAGCTATTAAACCTTGGGGGTTAGTCAGCTGGTGTAAGGTTTAAAGACAGGCAAAAATCTGTCTACAGAATTTTCCTGCGTCCAGAAGGAGCAAATGTTACACCCTGATAGAAATGTACAATCCCTTGAAAATGGTTTCAAGTACCATGAAAAGTAAATAATAATCTCTATTTTCAACACTCATTGAGCTGAAATGGTTCACTATAGAAGACAGAAAATGCCATTATTCCACTGAGTTTGAGCTATTTTCTCCCTTTTTGGAATCCTTTTTCGAGCATAAGCAGGGACAGAGCAAGTTATGCTAATGTTGTATATTAGCAATATCAGTTCTTGGATGCATTACCATTAATTCTATGTGCAAATTAAGTGCTGGAAAACAAACGTCTGTCACATGGAGTAACAGCCGTACAGCCTGTGTACAGTGCAATGAAATAAGATCACACTACACTCCCTAATTAGAGTTAATGGATCTGCTTCTGATCCCATTTACACTGATTTTACAATCATTTCATCCATGCTATCATCTCCAGGTCGTTTTTTTTTTTCTCTCTTTAAAAAGAATCAGTCCACATGACACAGAGGGTATTTAAGTGAGTGGTCATTTAGTTAAGTCTAAATATTGTTCCTTAGATGCACATCTATATATTGCTTTCAGAGCTGGACTGCTGCAGTTTCAATGCAAGGGCTGAGTTGGGAGAGACAGGCAAGACTATAGAGCTATTTTATTACTTCTGTTTTACCTGAAATGTGGCATTTTGTACACCTATGTAGACAGAGCAAACATTTAAAATTAGCTAGGTGCCTTAGCATCTACAGGAAAAGAAAGAAGTAATTTGTTGTGATGTTGGTTACATCATAACTTTGTTCTTGTCATGTTAATGTACTTTGGTCAGTGCACATTAGCATATTAATGTTTATGAATGCTGAGTAGACCTACATCCAGCTCATTTACCTTTCTGCATGCTGGAAATTTGGCCCATGGGCTCCAGAAATCTGCTTCCCAGTTCAACAATATATGCTTGTTCGTATTTACGAACATTACTGATTGAGAGGGCAGCTTCCATTTTACGAACACCAACATAGTGTTCACAATAGTGATTACTCCTCCCTCTGGCCCTGCCGATGAGCAGGCAGGGCAAGAGAGCTGGCTTACGCTTGTGGGCCTGCTTATGAGCTTCTCCATGTCGAGGAAGCCCTGAGCTCATGCTGCAGTGCCAGCAGCGGGAGTCTCCTGTGCCCAGGTTGGGCGGGAGCACCTGAAGGCACCTTGTGAAGGCCAGCTCCTTGTGGGAAGGGTGGCCCAGAGCACAGGTAGGGGACTAACCTTGGCTGCCGGTACGGTGGTATTCACCAAGCATCTCTGCACATCAGAGGGCTACATGACTGGTAGCCCTAAATCACCAACCCTGAAGCAGCTGAGGTTGATTCCATGTCTTCCCCACTAAAAGCCGTAAAAGTCTATCTACTAGATCTGTTAATTGGGTGACACTTTCTTCAGGTAGGTACACATGTACACAAGACTTCCATTCTCTAAAAAAAAAATTAAAAAATCCCAGATCAGCCTGAGCCCAAAACTCTAAGTTCTGCATGAAAAAGAAGAGTACACTATGATGGTTTTGAGCTGCCATACAGAATGTAAACCTCATGTGAATATTTTCTCAGTGTTTGGTTAGCTCTGATTAATTTGTTTGGGGTTTGTGGGATTTTGGTTGCTGGGTTTTGGGGGTCTGGTTTTGGTTTTGGTTTTGTGTTTTTGTCACATGTCCATAAGGAAAGAATATTTTGAATTGCCAGATTTTTAGCTAGCACAGTTTAACACAGAATTGCAGGTCTGATTATCACATAGAGCCATTCATGGAACCCTGATGAATCTTTAGAATCCAGGAAGTACATGCTTATTTTTAATGTCAGTAGCTGACATTGGCTGGAGCTATTCACTCATGTTCTGAAATTCGCCTCCTCAAATATTTGTCCTAGTACCTGAAGATCACTGTGGAGAATGTGCATGTATTCATCCCTTACCACTAGATCATTGACTCTCTAGAATCATCTCCCAAACTGAGACACTCCTGCTTCAGGGTATTTGCTGACATTGCTGGATGCAAACTTCCCCCTTCTTCCAGAAACTCCCACATTAAAAGCGACTTGTTACTTTTCAGGTATCTTGGAACAACACATCAGATTGCTGTGTTTCGAAACCATCATACCCCATAGGAATATCATGCATATGATTAATGCACTAGCATTGACCAGATAGTTTGAAATTATGTGTTTCTCATGTTACAACATAAAAGCAAATAGAGCACATCCAGAGCCGCACACTTACAAAGTTACATAAAGATAAAAGCAACAAAAGCAAAATAAATTTCCTTCATATATTTTTACATCAAGGTCAAATGCAAAAGGCATCTCTCTCTCTCTCGATGCTTTACCTGACTCTGATGACATCAACAGGAACTTACTACTCTTTATTCAGTTTACAGGTTATGTTCACAGAAGGGAATATTGTATTCCACTCAGGGAATCTCACTGAATTTTCTTCAGTTAGGAAGACAGTGTCTGTTTCTTAGCTTTCTCCAACTTCTTTCCTTCACCATTGCCCATATCAAGCAAATCCAGAAACCTGGAGATTGAGAAGGGCTGAAAAATTTCATCTGGGTGATTTCCTTAGGGAACTTGAAGTAAGATTTTGATTGACTGACAATAAAAATACATTATTTTCATTTCTGCTTGTTCTGCATTAATTAAAGCTCCATAGATACAGTTATCCATCATACATTTTAATTGTGACAAGTACAGTTCTTAAGCACAATAAGCCTGCAGGATTATTAATCTTCATCAAATAAACAATACTAGGACTAGAGCGTAGATGAAAGGCACTGCATTATATGGATGTGCTTCTTAAGCTACAGCTAACATACAGTAGTTAAAGTTAAAACTTTATCACAGCTCTAGCTAAATAAAAATAATATGCTTGAATAATTTAAGACAAAAGTGACCGAGATTTCTATTTGATTAATTTGGAATTCTCCAGTTGCAGATTACATAAATATCAGTAGTTTTTTCATAAATAAATCTCAAGAAATTTACTTTAATATTATGCATAGACCATAGAACTGAAGCATCAGAATCAAAATCTGAATAGCTGAGAACTTGTCTCAATATTGGCATACAATGTTGGCTGAGAAATCAGATGTCTATGTACCTTCTGTAAATAAGATATATATCTCTTTTGCACTAGAGCTAAAATACACAAAAGAATGATGAGTACAAGCAGAGAACAAGCATACCATACTATCCTGATGTTCACCCCATTGTTTAGATGAACACATGGAGCTGAAAATGAGCTGGTTCAAGCAGTTGAAAAATTTACCCTCATTCTCACTTTTATTATCCAGAAACACAGTTAATAACCCCTTTTTCATTATATTTTCCAGTTCTAGACATCCAGAAAGAATGAAAATTTTAAGAACGCCAACTTTCTCTTAAAAGATTATTTGATTTTGTAGAAGTTAGCATGCTTGATAGGCCAGTTTACATTTGGCATACAGTTGGCTTCTTCCACTAGCAGACAGCAATGTATTCTCCTGCACTACATGACCATGGCTGCATCTGTCATGTTAACTCTTTGCCGCTGAAAAACCCATTACATTGTAAGCCATGTCTCTATCAGCCCCTTTCTTATCCTTTTTATTCTTCTTTTGATATTTTGTCTCTCTTACTGTTGGGTTTTGTTTGTTTGTTTGGTTTTTTTCCTTTTTCCTCATTCTTTTTCAGCTCCACAAGCCTATTTTACTACTGAAAGTTGTGGGTTTTTTTCATAGATGCCCTAAATTCTTAATATCTCTTTTTAAGAGCCCTAACTAATACCGTCTCAAACAGACAAATAAAAGATTCTCATTAGTGTCAATTTTAATGGTTTTCCTATCATTGCTATTATTCAGATTTTTTTTTTTCTAAGGGCAGATACTCACTGTCAAGGACTCCTCGGCTTCAGCAGGTCTCTGACAACATGGAACAACCAAACTCCAGTATTTTGTTATAATCCACTCCTCTTTTAAGTTTTTATTGTCACCCTCAAGCACATGGATCTCTTCTTACAAGCAATTATTGCTCCTAAGTCTGATTCTTAATACTTCTAGTTCTAGATAAGAATTTTCCTTGCCTACAAACCTGTATTGCTATGTTATGCGATATAGAATAAAACAATTTCAAGTGTTAGCTTATTGGAAACACAGCTGCACTGATGTATCTACTGGAATTTCTTTTCTTTTGACACTAACACATCTTTTGTACTTGTACATAGGGTTTAAATACCTTCAGTGCCAGTAAAGCATAAATCACATACAAGAATTCCATGCTGGTTGCCTTTTCAGTTCACTTTTTATTCTCCCATTCTTGTTGTCCAGAGAGATCATAAATAGCTGCAAAAAATTCTCTTGTACCCTTCCAAAAGCTCTTATTCTGGAATAGCTGCAGCACTTCTCTAAGAGCAGGGAGTAGTCTTAGTTCAGAATAAATCATGGCAATTTCCATGTTTATGTATAATACTTCTTGTAAGCTAATGGATTTCTTTTTTGGTGGGGTGGTGGTGGTGGCGTCTGACAGTATTTGGAAATATTAAAGGAAAAAAAATAATCTCACTACTATTTGACCTATAAACAGCTCATTTATCTGCTGGAAGTTTTGGCTCATTGATTTCTACTGCCGCTCTTTTTGTACTAGCTAATAAGCAGCTCATCATCTTTTCCCTCCAGTTACAGAAGACTCCAAAGGGATATCTGCTAAAGACCCAGGGGAAACAGGACAATGGGAGGGAAGTGCAAGCACTCCAAAAACCTTGAAAAGATGTTCCAAATACAGTCTCTTTTTGCTTTGCTTGACTATTATCCATTAGCACTTATGTCTGAGTAACACCAAAGTTAAGTTGTCTTCATATTAACAAAACAGAATGCCCATCATGGTACCTAAAGACCTCATGAAATTAGAAGAAAGGCTAACTTTTCTTTTTTTCAGTCCTAACACATTTGGGATAGATCACTCACTCAACTCAGACATCCAGAAACCAGAGTCATAACCTCAAGAACATCATGTCTACTTCATTTCCTACTCTTTCTTCTAAATATTTTTTATATCTTACTTGTCTCCAATTGCTGAGCAATTATTTGAACAGCATCTTCTTTGTCAAGTAACTTGCAATTCACTTTTCAAACCACAAAGTGACAATTGCTTAGTGAAACTAAGTCCACACAGCCAGTTTTCTGTATCATAGCTTTGCTTATGCAAAAGATGATGGGGTTCTTGTCCTTTCCCCCATCCCCTTGAAGCAGGGATTGGTCTTCTTTCAGAAAACACAAAACCCAGCTGCATAACAGGAAGTAATATATCCACAGAGAATCAAAAACAACAAAAAATTACATTCCAGAATATGTATTTACAATTTAACGTTGGTATTTTCATCTTAACTAATTCTCTTAATTTACGTGTTTCATATATGTCGTCTCTAATGAGACAGCAGAATATGACTATGAGTATTTTCCTTGCTATTTAAAATTACTCTTATACAATCTCCTGAATCAGTAACTTCACTGAACATGGAGTTATTATTCTTGCCCTTTTGAATCTTTAGAAATGCTAAAATCCACTAATTCCTACCAACCTACTAACAATTCAGGATGACCAGACTGTCAGTGAATCAGGTCATTCATAGCAATCACACCTGACTGTTGCCTTCTTCCAATCCTAACAGGCAGTTTCCATTTTCATGGTAGAGAATGGAGGAATTTTATTTTTTTGTAGCACGAGTTTCACAATATTGAATCACTTAATATGTGATGATACAATATTATTGAATATTAGCACATCATTACTGGCAGAGAGCAAATACTTTCCAAGCAATTTTGAAAACATACGGCTCTGCATTCACAAACTGCATACATTCCCAGCTGCACACCTTCCCTCCATTCAGTCAGCAAGATGTGCTATCCAATGTGCAAATCATTAAAAGTAGTACTAAAAGAATAGACAAGAAGTATCACAGGCAGTAGATAGTTACGGTACATATGCAACTTGTCAAAGTAACTGGATCCAACTTTTGGAGATACATTTATCCACCAAAATCACCCATGGAACGGAAAAAACAACAGCTAAAGGTTCTCAGTTTGAGGTCTGCATCCTTATACACCTAAATCTTTAAAACCTGCTTCAAACATTTCCTTATCCTGTAGGCACATAAAGTCCCTTCATAATTAACTTCCACCAACAGGGATGATGCATTCGGATTTCCTTTGTAATGTGCACACAGAGGTACCTAACTCCTGGTGCTCAATGCATATACTTCAACAACTTTCACAAATACTCTTAATCTTTCCTGTTCAGTTCTATCTAAAATATGGAAATACCCAAAGCAAAAGCAGAAAGGAAGTCTATGCTTGCTCACTGCTGAAGGTATTCTCCCAGGAGACAAGGATCTAGTCCTTTTTTAGTGAATGCATGCAAAGGAGCAGCTTCAAAATGGGAAATCAAATAGTTACTGCTAGCAGACACCTTCACACTCTCATAGGCACAGGAGATAAAAATGGATTCAGGGAAGAAAGTGATTCAGTCTGGATCCTTCCCTCTTTAGCTGTTGGCTAAGCTATAAACTGCATCTAAATTATAAGTCAGGAAAAGACTACTCATATCTCGCTCCCTCCACAGATGACTACAAAAGACTGGCTGAAGTAAGTAAATGAAGACAATGGTTGCTGAATGGATGCATCTCACAGTAAGCCTTAACACTTAGCAGACTCCTGGCATTGTCACTCGAAATCTAAACTGTTGACTAGAGGATCTTTATGGCTCTATTCCTCTGTGATTTTTGGCAAGCTGTCTCGAAATTTTATTGTAGAGTAGAGAATTAAACCTTGACATGCAACATTCTGGCCTTGCCAGTTAACTATGCCTGTCTGCATATTAAACAGTCACATGCTACCGAAATGTAACTCAGTCTTACCTCCTGTTCCCAGCAAAGATAGCCAACACCAACTCAGTATGGTAAAAATGATAAGGCCTAAGTTTGGCTTATAGCTCACACGCAGGTCTATGCCATACTAAATCAGAGCAAACCTATTTAAACTGTATTTGATTCAGTGACAGTAACCCCAACATGTCTTGACCCTTGACCAACTTGTGCCGAGTGAGGTATGAGGATGCTCACAGTCCAGGTTCCCCAGGACTGCAGGTGGTTCTGCGGCAATTTACATGGAAAGCCAGTGATTTCTGCTTAAAAGATATCTCCAACTTGTCATTTGAGAGAAGCAAAATACATATGCATTACTAAAACTTAAAAAAGTTCTAATTAGGTCTTCATACACTCCTTATTTCAGTGCCTGCTTTTCAGATATTTATAGATGTTGCACTAATGCCTCTCCTGACCTGTAAAAATAAACTTAACATTGGAGGAGGAGAGTCACCTGTCATCCATGTCCCACTCCCCCAGTCCTAAGAAAAGACTTAAGAATTTGCAGAAGTGTTTTTCAAAGGGAAAGTCCAAAGGTATGCAAGTTTTTCATCTGGGCTTCCAGCACTGTGCTTTCAGCACTGTGTTAGTACTGAACTTCTGTAGGAGTTTGGCTGCTTGGACAACCACCCTCAGGGACATTCAGACTCTGTCAACACCACTCTGATGCATCCATCCTCCTCCTCACTTATCCTCTGAGACTATAGGTTGGGTAAGTACCAAGCAAACATTTAGCCATGCTAACCCTTTGCTTCCCAGGATCCCCTTCCACCAGTTGAATTCTCAGGTTTAAACATCCAGAACTTGCACATTGGACTAATCTTATTGTCAATATGCTAAAAATATTGCAACAGGTATTGAGTTGTTTCTATATGGCTAAAAAATACTAACCAGATAATACCACCTGAGTCCAATTTTAACCCTAACCATTTTGCACGGCTGAATGATGGTAGAAAGCAAAACTCTTGTGCAGTCTCTCTCCAGGAGGCCTCTAATCATCCAAGAAAATGGAAGTAAGAAAACGCACTTTCAAAAAAACTGGCAGAGCTTTGCCCCACTGTGTCATGGATTGGTATGACCTATCAAATAAGGCACCAGTCTAGGCCATAGGAGTTTTGGTCCAATTTCCAGGTGTGTTAGGGCTCTAATACGCAACCTTGAATAAATTGTGCCTGTGCATTGGCTTTCTCTGCTTTGAAAGGGATTTTGGTTGTTCTCTGTTTTATCCTGTAAAGCACTAAGTTCTACAGACACAAGAGATATTATTATGTTTTGCAACTTTATCTTGACTATCTGAAAATGTATTCTTCTATGCCAGTGGCATTGCTATTTGGTTGTTTATCATGTACTTTTCCATCATCCAACAACAGATGTACTTTCTGGATAGTCTTCAAGATTGTTTCACAGAACACTTGAGACTATTTTGTTTTAATTTTATTTCTTTTGTTGCTTATTTTCTTTAAGCATTTTATCCTCAGGGATTTGGCTAAGCTATGACCATTAAAAAATTATACCGCAATATGTAGTTTCTGTTTTCCATTTAAGCTAACTTTTGCACAAATAAATCTCAAAGGATTGAATATACCTTCTCCACTTTTCTGTTTCTCTCCCCATGAATGCTGCTTTCTGTCTGGGCAACATCCCTTCTCTTTGTAGAACAATTATTAAAGCCAAATGTTGCTTGAAATATGGATTATATTTGCCTTGCTCCTCAAATTAAGAGCGTACTGATTTCCTTACCTTCCTGTTTGTCCAAATTCTGTCATCAGGTTTACATAAACAAGTCAGGCAGCCTTTCTTGAGACCACGGAGATGATGACAGGAAGAAAGCAGACCAGAATGAAAGTTGCAGAAAATATGACCTATTCCAAAAAAAACAGTGAATTTCTCTAGTCTCGATTCCAGAGATGCCCAGACTGCTAAAATAAACTTAATCTATCAAAAGCACGTTTAATCCAGGTCATGACCTCGTTTTCTGTTCCCACCCACCCCCATCTTTTACTGATATTAAAGTGAAAGCATTTCAGAAATTACATATTTTTACATTTTAAATTTGACTCAGACTTCAGAAGACTATAGAAAAGTTGAAGCCAATCACAACTTGCAAAGACAAAGTCTATGATCAGCTGCAGAAAAAGGAAACAAAAGGATTGCAAAATTGCTTCAAAATAGTGTCATAATGTCACTACAGCAGACACTTTCAAAACTGTGCTGGAGTTGCAACTGTGAAGGTCCCATTACATTTTATAGGGGCTGTATATTTATGTTGCCTAACTTTTTCCGAAAAACCTTAGTCTACTTGCCTGATGCCAATAACATAACACTTCGAATTTATTGCTTAATTTAGACTCGCTCTGCCCACTAAAGAATTCTCAAATTCTAAAAATCTGGAGTAGCTTCAAATACCAATCTTTATAAAGAAATAAAATTCTATTTCTGAAACAATTTATTCTTTTCCTTGAGTATTAAGCATAGATGCAGAAAGAGGGTTAAGATCTGAGTACTCTGACATATTGGGTCTACAAGCAGTTTTTATTCAGTTGGAAGAAAGATAAGAGTCAGCCTGGGAATATTTAGGTAAACCCAAGAAGCAGTACTAGCAAGGAAACAAAGAAATCTAGCCTGTTCCTATTCATCACAATTATTTCTGACACACAGACTCAACCTAAAAAACTTTGAGAAACTCTGAAGATATAATTATCTATAATTCTTCTTTTGTAAAACTGGCATTTTACAGAATGTGGATCCATTAAGGAAAAAATATTACATTTCTCCAACCTCCCAAGTTTTAAGTGTACAAATGGAGGTCAATTGCTTTTCTCTCTGAACCTCAGTCCTGGTACTGAATTAACAATTATTTCAGCTAAATTGCATTTCTAGGAGTAACTTTCAGGTAACAGATACTCTCTCCTTTTCATTTATTATTCCATCTGAGGGTTTAAATGCCCACAAATGGTAGCCAAAGTAATAAAAAAAAAAAAAAAGTCAACCTTCCCAGTAGGGCTAAACCAAGATTTTTACTCCCCACAGTCAGCCCCTTAGCAACTGATCAAGAACTTTTATGAGTATTTCATGAATTGGCTAGTTGTTTCTCTCAGCCCTGCACAAACAAGATTCCCATGATCCATCATCATGGGTTCATCACTTTGCAGGACTGATAAGAAACACCCGCAACCCCCAATAGCAAACAAATAGCAAAACACACCACCCCCAATACAAATGACAATACACACCCCCTAATAAAAACATCTAGTTAGATCTTGGCTGAACATTGCTCACACAGGTGAGGATACAAACGGTTGCCGTAATACCTTATGATGCCATTCTGCACAAAGGCCCTAATTTACTTAAACAGGTATGTCTTTTGGAAGACTCGTGTACTTTAAGCACAATTACAGTAATTATTTGTTAGTATGGATATCTCATACAATAATGACTAAAAGCTTTAATGCTGAGCAGGATACCTGATAATTTAACTTCCTGAATGCTGGCAGGTTCTAATCCTGGTTTTCAAAAGATTGCATATTTTCTGTAGGACATCATGTGCAAAATTAATTTTCAGGACTTATGCACTGGTATAAGCCCTCCTTGCTATCTTGCAAAAGGACAGAATTAAGACAAGACTTACAAAAGTTACAAAATTATTTCACTATTATGATTTAAGAAACTACTGGTACTACCAGTAATGCAGGAGAGAGGATTTTCACTGTAATCTCAAAGATATAATTAGACTGCACTGATATATTCCAGACTAAAACCCAACAGAATATAATAGGAAAGAGTACACATATATGTTTATTTTCTAATGAGTTGAATTAATGACTAATACATACAAAGAGCTCTTAAATTTTCACATCAAGAACAAGCTTCTATAACTATGAAAGCAGAGAATGCGGATGCAAGACTTTTCTCATTAAAAACATTCTAAAGGCGGTTCATGAGAAAAAAAAAGTATCAGTGAATGTCAGTTCAACAGCGGCTCCCTGCCACTATTTATAGCAAACCCTCTAATACATTCACACTTTTCTTCACCTTCAGGACTATATGCGCTTTTTCTCTGAAGCCATGTCTACACAGGGAAGAATTCAAAGCTTCACTTATTGCATGCCTTGATCCACAATTGCATCTGCTGGTTCCCAATGTCCAAAGTAAGTCCTGGAAGAGTAAGAAGTAAGTAAGAACTGGCCAGGACATGAGCTAATAAGCCTGTTAAGTTTATTGCTTGGGATCCACCACTGAAACTAGCTGTTAGAAGCAAAGATGAAATAGCAACCTGTGAAAAGTCAGTGAAACAGTGGCAAAGGCCTACAGCTAGGTGAGTGAAGTGAGGAAGCAGCATTAGGGGGAGAACCATACACTAGAAGAAGGATTTGGCATCTTGAAATAAAAATCTCTCAAAAAATACAGAGAGACTCTGTCTTAATTCCTTCTAATTAATTTTAACAGGCTCTGCCTCACCTCATTTTTTCTGTGTAAAGATTTAACATTTTGTAAATTTATAGTAAAAACTATATTAACTGACATTTTTAGGTGTTCACTGCACTATTTTTAATTCCATGTAATGTAGACCTGCTTCTGTATACATACAGACAATAGCATCAGTATTAAAAATGCCATGTCAAACACTATTTAAAACATACATATAAAAATTCTCTTCTTTCTTTCCCATTCACTTTCCTTTTCTTTGTCAGCCATCTTCTTCTACGCTCTCTTCCCTTTTAGGAAGTCTTCACCTTTTGGTTTCCCTTCCCTAGCTTTTGTCAGCCTTTTCTCTTCCCTCCCTCTCCCGTCTTTTATTCACTCTTACTCTCCTCTTTTGCCTTTCAAATTTGCTTTTGGTTAACGTGTTCTCAACACTATGTGAATAAATACAAGCTGAATGGATAGCACAGGCACTAGCCACTCCTGCTGCAGTAAACAATACTTTGGTTTTTTGTTGCTGCTGCCTGCAAGAATGTATTGTGCCTAGATTATACCCACTTCATATATATATTGTTTCAGTTAACAGAAAGCAATTTCATATTGATTGCATAAGCCTCAAAGGAATTTTCAAGGAAAAAATATAAAACCCATCTAACAGGGTAGAGATTGACAAAATAAAACTGTCTGGCCTCATAACAGTACACACTGCATGTATACATGAAGCAGAAGATTACAATTTTAATAGCTCAGATATGCAAAGAATGAGGGAAAGGATTGTTATTCCATATATTCTAAAGGCTAAATTTCCTAATGAATTCAGCTCCCATTTCATCAGTTAAATTAAGGAAAAGTCCAAGCACTCTGATACAAGCCTCCTTTTCCCCAAACCCTCTCTTCTCTCAGTCTTCCCTTTCCTTCTTGACTGGCCTCCAGATCCCAGAGTGAGGAGGAGGACAAGGAGAGGGAAAAGCATGGCAGTGCTGCTGTTGGTCTATCCAGGAGCTTCAGGCAAGAGTTTCACAGAAACATCTTTTTCTGAGCACAAATAAAGCTATCATAATCCAGACCTTAAATTATGAAAGTAGCATTTAAAATAATTAAGAAAATGTCCTGCCACATGTGTGTTTGGGAGGAAAGGGAAGAAAGCACTTTAGCTCCAATCAATATATTATCAATCATGGGAATGTTAAGTCTACAAACACTGAGCTAAATCCATCCAGGGGACAACTTCTCCACTGAAATCAAACCTTAGCGGGAAAAAAAGAAAGAAAAAAAAAAAAGAAAAAGATACACAGTCCTCCGCTAACACATATGGAAGAAAGCCTGATGAATAGAAAGAAGTGAGAACAAAAGGCAAGAAATACAAAGGAATTTAATTGAAGTAATTGATTTGAAAACATAGGGTATGTTTATCATTGCAAACCTTCTTCGCTTGTTCTGTATAGCAGCAGCAGAATGAACTCTTCTTGTTAATGATGTCGATTTGGCTTTATGATGTCCTGTGCTATCAAAGCATTTTATCTGCACATTTTCTTTTTTCACTATTATAGGGGTTGCTGTAAAGAAGGTTATTTTTACGTTAATGTACTTACTCATTCCCTCTCCCTCAAAATTCCTTTCCTTTAATCTGCTTTTAAGAGAGTGTGGCAGAAAATTTTCCTCTCCATATAAAGAGAAAGGGAAAAGGTCCCTTCCCCTCTCAAACTAGTCTTAGGGCTTATTAGATACAGAGGAGGAAGTGGAGAATGATGACAAAGGAAAATAATGAGGAAGATAAAGATACAGTCTTTACTCATATAAAGCTACTCCAAGAAGCATAAACCACAAGCAGATCCTAACCTGCATTAAAAATAATTGTTACTTTGCCCATCTTCTGCTGGTTTGTCTCTTCCAAACACATGCTTATTCAAGTCGTGAATATTTAAGCAAGACAGCATTCTTCACTTCATCCAGTGTGGTCTTTCTCATGCCCATGGAGAGCTTCCTGATATAGTTTCCTTTGGACCGAGTTTTAGAGGCACGTACCATAAAAGCCGACTTGACATGTCTCTTGGTGGTGATACAAACCCAAACATTGTTGCTCTCTAGAATGCACGCTTTATTAATGCAATAAACTATTAATATTGCTATTACTATCTGTGATTTATTCTTGGCAGCACTGGCAAGGCCTTCCTGCCCACTCCAGGGTAAATAACCAAACTTTCTGTCTAATTCTAAATTGAAATAAGGCTGGTCCAGAAAACCTGGTGATTCCTGTCTTATCATTTGAAGGGGGAGGGGGGCAGAAATACACTATTTTTCTCCAGCTTTTCCCCTTTCATGGTTACATCACCCTTGCAGTTTCAGAAGAGCAGAATAGCCAGTGACGTCCTTGGGAACTTAAACAGAAATTGTTTCACGGAAATGCCAGCAAGAGGTGCTCAAGCACCAGCCACTCACTGCCCCCTTACGGTTTTCATGCTGCTGACAGTTCAAAGCTTTATCGGTGAGGGGTAAAACACCTAAGGCTACTCATAATGTAAGGCCTTCCACAGTATAAAAAGTGTCGTTTAAGGACATACTAACTATAACTGGTTAAAGTACATAATGTAACTAATATTAACAGTAACCTACTTTGAATTGGGAAATTGCCTACATTTATTTTCTTTATATGTACTTTTTTGGTTAGAATGCATTAGATGGCATGGAGATGGTTGTGAAAGCTTTGAACAGATTCATAGTGAACAGTGACTGTGGAGACCAATAATTTTGTTCAAACTGCATAAAAGTTGCATAACCATAGTGAATTATAATAATAAAGATTGGCAGCCTAAGAGAAATGAAGTTATAGTGTTGAGTCAGACTACTACAAAATTGTCTCCTGGGTCACCTGTTTGTTTGTCCCGCTGTCCGCTACAAAAGCAGCAACGATCACAATCCTTGCAGTAGACATCAGAAGAAAAGGAGAATAGTGGCCTCAGAAGTTAAATTATTTTCACATTCCTACGGTCTGTGTAGCTACCCATATAAAGCCAAAACAGAGAGCACCTCTGTAGGAGCATCAAAAAACAAGTCTATATTTACTTGTTTTAAAAACAAAATAGAATCACCACATGTCTATAATTAAACCCTTTATTAAAGACACTCTAGATCTGAAAGCATGAGGAAAGGGTTTAAAAAGCAGTTCATAAAGCCCTGTGGCAAGACCAGGACTCAGCAGACCGAAGCAGGATGTTCCTGTTCTCTGAGAGGAGGAGCATATTCTAAGCTGGGCCATGGTAACAAAGCATCACAGAGGCAAATGAAGTCTCTGTGGTCAGCAACACCACATCAGTGTGCACTACCTCATCTCGGTCTTGACAGGATGACTTCATGGAAACCTGCTCAGCTGATCTGGTGCCTTTCACAAGCATTAGAGATTACAGTGTTTTGCTTCCAGCGAATTACATTCACTATTTTTTTTTCACCATTCACCAAAAATAAAAAAAATAAAAAGACTGCTTGTACCTGTGACTTCTCCGTCAATTACATAGCTAAAATTCTATTTTAGATTCATTTGGTGCTATTTCAAATGAAATCTCACAGGTCTTTGAACAATGATGTTAAATTTTCCCAGGCACAACCGCAAGCACTTCACTTCAGAAGCCTTGGAGTCTTATTTGCCTTTTTTGTAGCTGTACTGCAGGGGCAGCACATAATCCATAGCCTGCAAGATTAATGCACACATATCTTTCATTACTTCCAAATGGTGAACTCCTACTGAAAACAGGAATTCTTTCTATATTGGTCCTAAAATCCATAACCTTCAAGTTGCAATAACAACGTCCACCTCTCCTCTGGTTCTCCATTCCTCAGGATTAACCAGTTCTTCCAGTACGAAATCTTTGTCGTCCTGCATACTGCCAACACCGCTTAACTTCACATCATGAACAGTTCTCACAAGCATGCTCCCTACGTGAAAAGTATTAATGAAATACTAAGTAAGAAAAACCTCAAGACTGATCCTAAGGAAATTTCATCTGTAACCTTCTTCAGCAACAAGACTAAACTTCTTGTCAATTCGTTATTCATCTCAGATTTTTGCTACTTACCCTCATCTTCTTCAATATAGCTAATTTTCTATGTGGTACCATTTCAAATTCATTACAGAAGTCTACACAGACCAAAATCTAATATTTTCCTTGCCTACAAAATCAGTTACTTACTGATATTTTTATTAGATGAAGATTTTATCTGGTGTGATCTTGCTTTAATAAATACATGCACTGATATATCCCATTTTTTATTTGCTGCCATATTTCAGTTATTGTTTCAATAAAGACTCATTACTGAGGCATATTAAGAATTTGATGGGTGAACTTGAACAAAGTAACTTCAAAAGTTTTGGCCTCCCATCTTAAACTAGGAATAATAATACAGAGTTTCTTTAAGAAATATGGTGAAAAAAACCACCTCTAAAATCTAGATAATGGTAACTGTATTGTTGGTTCTTTATATTGCATATTTTTCTAAAGTATTATTACTGGGTAGGACAGTCAAATTATGAATACAGTAGTACCATTTAAGCAAAGAAACCTAACTGCTTAAAACACTGAACATTCAGCCTTAAAACTATTATTGTTATTACTGTATTGTCTTATCACCTGTGAAGCACCTCTGTAAAGCATCCTAACTACAAAACTGTGTGTGTGAGAAAAGACAATAGGCAGGTTCAGTGGAAACCAAGGAGATAACCATGTTTGAACAGAGGTGACCAGAAAGCCTAACTTCCGTGGAGTCCTTGCAGAACTGCATCAGAGAAGAGTTTTGAGCATGGATGACATGAAATATTTGTAGATATTTGAAAGGGAGCTTCCTTTCAAGCTTCCTCCTTGCCAATGACATCAAGCTGTGTGGAGCAGTTGCCATGCTGGAGGTAAGGGATGCCCTCCAGAGGGACCTGGGCAGGCACGATTCTATGAAATGGTTAAGGCCATTTATGTATCCAGACACTGGTGAATCTTTACATTTTGCTAGACAGAGGCCTCCAGAAGCAGATTTCCAATTCATTTGAATCAGATGCTATATATCAATTTTTACTTTCTATTTCTATTGGTAAACGTTTTATAATGAGATCATAAGGTTTTAACTATAAGAAAATTATAATTATATCAAACAGCATTATTATACTTCTCAAAATATATTAAAAGATGTTTGAGAAGACATGATAACAGCAAAGTTGGTTTTACACAGTAGGATGAGAAATGCAAACATTTAGGAGGGGTCTTTAGACCTGCAAATGAAGGAAGTAAAAAAATAAGAAAATACACTGAGAATTTTAAATACTTTAAATACTTCCTTTTTTCTTTTTTCTTTTTTATTTTTATAACAGCAATGGTTTTTAGGATTCCTGCAATTTGGCGAAACCCACAAGGTGATTTAACTTAAAATGTAGTTATTTTTCTTCTTTATCCAGAAAGAAATTCCATTAACCTTGAGCTTGCAATGTCAAAACAGTAATGGTGAAATCTGCAGTTTACATTGCTCTTTGCACTTCCAAAAACATTTAGTAAAAATATGGCTGAAAGCAATCTGCAGAAAGTGTAGGGGTAGCTAATGGAAAATAATATGACAGATCAACACCAGGATTTTTTAAAAAAGCTCATTTGTCTGCCAACATCATTGTCACAGTTACTTTTCTTTTTTAATAAATTCTAAAAAATAAAAAGAAGTACTAAAATTCAATCAGAAGGATTCTGTACTTTAAAATTAGGCCATAAATATGATTTAATATAGGATCACCTTACCCTTTTAATACAAATGTTTTAAACCTTATTTTATGCTCCACGTGAATTATACATCTGCAGTTCATATCATTTATAAATGATATGGCCTTTAAGGAATTTGACAATGGAGTGATCTAAGATCAAGGGGAAGTTCTCCAGAATGCTTTTAGGAATAAACATCAATCTGACATCATAATTTTTTAGGCATTTTGAAGTGAAGTATCAATTTTATCAGATAATTATCTACTGGAGGTCAGTGTGTGTCAGTTTCCAATCATTTTCTATTACAAATATAATAAAGAGAAGGTATATATGTACTGGAACACTTTTTCCTGGCATAGTTATAACTGAGTAGTCCTTCAGGCTTCAGGAAGATAGCATGGGTAAAACAAAGATGTTTAAGCTGCTCTCATGAGCAGACAAGTTGCATAGATTTATGGTACTGTCCTAGGCAGGGATAAATTAGTGAAAAAAGCTTAAAACTAATCATGGCCAATATTCATTGCCATCTCATAAACACTGTAGTTCTCAGCATAATTATATAAAAACCTAAATTGACCAGAAATCACAGAATAACACAGAAAAAGCTTGTTCAATTTTATTTCATCTTCAATATGCACTTCAATTCTGCTAGGGTGCCTCTTCTTTTCTTTTTATGAATTTTATTCTGGACCTTTGTATAGTTTCTTAGTTTAGAATCAAATTTGATCTGTTTCACCAGAAAGAAATGGAGCTGGTCTTACCCTAGTTTATGAATGTAAACAAAAACTAACTGCAGTTACTTGATTAGTAACTACTTCGCTCCCTTGAACTTTCCATAAACAACTTTCAGCTCTCACAGTTGCAAATTATTTTTTTCCAAAGCACTACATCAAAAACAAGAACATTGCAGACAAACAGAATGAGTTCAAAGGTGTCTCTTAATCTACATCAGTGTAATCATGGTGAGATTTGACCCATAACGTATGCTCATTTTTTACAGTGGTAAAAGACATGCATAGCAATGCTTTATTAAGGGAGATGAAGTGGAATGTTATGTGATGCAATTATTTTAGGGTAGGTTTGGTCTTTTCTCTTTTTCTTCTCAAGACTACAAAATATTAGTGTGATATTCATCTGTTAACCTCTTTCCAAGACCACCTGACAGTAAGTGCTATTGGCTCTACATCTGATAGAAAGTACTAGGAAAAAAATTAAATATAGGTCTTTGACTTGCAAAACAGAAAAAGAGGATGGATTCTGCACCTGTTGCAGTCTCTGTGAGCAGTTATTTGGCTTTGGACATCCCCATCACTTCTTTGAGCATGCTTCCCTTGTCTATCTAGCTTGGAGGCCTTCACGGGGATCCTGCTCCTTTTAGGCTCTAAGCACTGATGGGGTGTGAAAGCACAGCTATAAGCCAGGTAACAATAAATGCACTCACTCTCTCATCACGTTGCAGTACAAGAGCAATGCTTCAGGGGATTCAGTTGGAAGCTGGTAAGCTCCAGGAAGATCTTCCACCTATGAACGTGCCCAAACAGAAATACACCTCAGCTGTAGCCCCACAGGACTCATTATAAGATAATGAGCTAAGAATTAGCTTGCAGAGACTAAAAAGTAATTGGTGTAGAGGCTCCTCTCTATGTGATTCTTAGGTAATTTATGTTTTTCTAAGAAAGACAATTTCACACTGCATAACTTCCATTTTTAAACATTGGAAAGGAAGACTAGACCAAAGGAAAAACAATCTCTCTAAAAAAAAAAACCAAACAAAAAACAAAAAAAAACCCACCAAAAAACCCAACCTCATGTAAAGTTTTAGTTGTTGGGCTTTTTCTTTGTCTTTTATTTTTACTCTGAATAAACCAATTGCCTAAATTGTCGGATAGCTATATTATAGTCTGTCATCTCATACTGCAACATTGACTGGGTTTCATAGATTAAGACATTGGCTTCCCTGCCTTACCTGCCAGCCAGGCTGCCACTGCCTCCCTTCACATCAAGGGAGAAACCGTACATCTAACACAGGCCTTTGGAGCTCTGCACAATGTCACGGAGAGATATTCTCTAACCTCAGGTGCAGACAACACCAGTTTAGATCCTTTGTCTCTACCCCCCTTTAATTCCGGTATGGCCATCCTGAAGATCTGTTCAGACCCACAGTGCAAGCAGAGGTAATGCATATGAGATGCCCCTTTCAGTGCAGCCTGGCTTCACCAAGCCACAGTGGTGGCAGAGGTGCCAATGCGTGGAGAAGCCTGCTTTAGCCTTCCACAACCTCTTAATCCTCAAAGATAACAGAGACACTATAGCAGAACAAAGCAAATGATTTTGCCTCAAAAGCACAGTATCCCGAGGGTTAGTCTGGGGTAACACAAACTATATTTTATCCTATTGGCTGGCTGTTTTTCCCTGCAGTTGCTAGGTATTCATCCCATAGAGTCCAAAGTACACTGGAAACACATTAATGAATCAGGCCTTCTGTTACAGTTATAGATGAGATATTGCCCCCATTTCACAGTTGGAAAAATACGTGCACGCAGAGAGCAAATTACTTTCCCAGTTGCAGAGCGTGCATATCTGTGGCAGAGCTGGTAGGCTTTATAGACTATCCCTCTGCTTGAACCACCATCCTACACCTATTCCTCCCCACGAATAATTCTATTCTCGTGAATAGAAAAAAACAGACAAGTTCCTGAGAACAGACATGTCTAAAAAAGTCTTTGGCACAAATTAAAAATGGACTTGAAGCTTTAAAAAGACAGTCTGGGGCTCTGGAGATGTGTAATGGGTTTTGAAGCTTCATTTTTAGTTTTTGTGGTTATGCAGCAAGATTTTAAATAATCAACCAGCCCAGTCCATCTGGCTGTTCCTGCCGGTGATGATAGCGGTGGCCTCTGCTCATACATGCTGTGCTCATCAACAAAATTCTGCAGCTGACATGCAGCATACTTGTTTTTTTTTTTGTTCCAGTTGGGCTTTGATCTACAGCATTCAAAGATGAGCAGTTCCTTTCAAGATATTTGCAAACCTTGTCAGAGTCTGATTGCAGCATGACATCGACATTAGGCTGATTATTACTTGTCTGAGGAAGCACTGTTTCTGTGAACACACTGGCTTTTCTCCTGCTATCTAGTGAGCTAGATATTAGCACACAGTATCGGGGCAGCAGCTCCATAGCAGCCACTGCTGTTACAGAAAAGGATTCCATTTTCTCCTGTAAATGCTGAAAAAATTGCCAACAAGATTTCAGGACAGCATTGCTTTGTAATTCAGGTTAAAAAAAAGCTTGATGATACCTACTCCAACTCTGACTTATTCAGTGTATTTGAGTAGGTACAGAAAGTCACCTACACAGTGTATTCACCTACACAGAATATTCATTATACACTAGTGTTGTAGGTGGAAAGGAAATAATGAAGGGGAATAATCTCTTTGAAAATGATAAGACGTTACTTTTCTTCATTCTTTTCTTTTTCTTTCTTCACTTTTCACTGTTTCAACGCCCAACCCCCATGTTGTTTATGCTTTGAAAATGAAAAAAACAATTCTGGACTTTCAAACTGAAATGACTAGATTAAGGTAAAGAGATAACTTTTGTGAAAGAGCACATGGATGCCGTCTTTACAGAATGTCATGACCTGCTCAGTGTAAATGCTCAGTTCCAATACATTGTTCAGCAACGCCTTGGTAAAACTGAGCAACCAAAACGCACCTGAATGAAAACAAGGAAGTTTCAGTCTCTGCTCCCCTTCCCAGGACCTTATATACTATTGTACAACTCCTGGTGTCTGAAGAAAAGCAAAGTCAACACAGACCCTATTCAAACTTCTGTTCTCTAATAGTGCCTTTAACCCCCATAGATGTTGACCTGACTCAGATTCCTCAAGTGAAAGCAAGAGACTGGAGGCAACCTGGACCTCCTTGATATCTGATCACATTTTGGCAGTTTTGCGGATTTTCTGCCAAGCACAGTGGAAATGTTAAATGGAAAATGAGCCAAAGTCCTATGGGCATCTGACAACAGAGCCTCTGGAAGAGAACCGCTTTCCTGCACCAGAGCAGCTGAGCTAACAGAGTGAGCATTTATTTTCACTGAAGCATGTTGCCACAACCCTCTGTTTATTTTAGCATTGTCATTTTTTCCAGTAAAACCTTTGGAGATATACTCTGCCTTTGGATGCATGCGTGTAACTTCCATTAACTTCTGGGAAATATGTATTGGAACAGGAAAAAAAAATCCTTATAGGAAAGCTTTGGGATCTTCCTCCATAATTGCAAACATTTGTGCATGTTATTAGTCCTAAGAATGTAAAGATAATTCAGAAATGAAACAAATACCCAAAAGCATGAGCAGAAATTGTATAAACTGGTGGTGTCTGTCTCAGTTCTTGATGTCAAAAGGCTAACAGACATTTTGGTCTGTTGTACTGACTGCTAATTATATGGATAATAAAGGAAGAAAGAAATTACTGACAAGGAAGGGAATATTCTGGAAATAAAAAAGAAAAAGTCATTGTTTCTATCATTATTCAAATAATATTCTGAAACAAACATTGATTAAAGGAAAAGATCTAAGAGCATATACCATTACATACAGGAATAAACACAAACATACTATCAGAGAGTCTTGACAGAACCCCAGAGTACGTGCCCTCTCCTTGTTTAACTCTCTTGAAATCCACTAGCATCAGAAAGGAATTAGCATGGTGATTTGTACCCACTCAAGACTATTTGTGAACTGGATCTATCTGGTGCATGTAAGATTAAATAGGAGAACACCAGTGTTGTTTGCTAAATTGTTTAATTAATCCATCAAGTGTATTTTTATTTCTGCATCTAGGTCTAGCTGACAGCTGGGGTGTCATAAGCATAGTGTCTACCTGCTATGGATATATTTCCTAAGCAGTTTCAGTTTCCCTCCCTCTCCAAATGACTTTCCCAATTGTCACTTTAATAGTTGTACACTTCAGCAAAATGAGCTCATGCCACTAGCCTGCAGTGCCTTAGTTCCCAGCTGTCTTCTTTCCCTAAGCAAAATAAACTAAACGCCTAAAAAAGCTGAGCTTGCTTTTTTAAAATTATTTTTATTTTTTTTTATTTATTCATTCTTGCTGATAGTGCTTGGAGTAAATTGTAACTTCAGTGTCTCATCATTGACTTATTTGTGTGTCCTGATGACTTTCTGAAACAATCCAGCAATAACTAGGACATGAAAAGAAATATATTCAAGCCATATGCTTACTTTTACAGGTTGACTTATCACATCACTCTCTCCCCACATTTTCTATTTTTTCTGCAGTGTCAGTCTCCACCTAATTGCCAGTGTTGCATGCAAACAGCCCTGAACCGTCTTTCACACTCCTGCTTCTAATAAACATCCCTGAGTGAAGAGGAACCAGATAATATTTATTCTTTAACCATGGTCACCAACATTATGCCTCTTAAATCTTTCCAAGGTCTCCCTGTCCCACAGAACAGAAGGAACCAGCCAAAGCTCTGTTAAATTTGGGCGTAAGGAGCAACATTTGATTTTACCTGTTCTTCAGCAGAAACAAACAGAACATCTCCTCTGAGGAACTTGTTCTGCATCATGATACACAAAGAAATATTCATTTTCTCAAATAAAATTACTCACTGAAACCAGGAAAACTTGATTTTTTAAAATTACTATTTATTTTAATTGGGAAAATAACAGTAATATATACTACCCCAGAGCACTAACATGTTAACATCTAGCACATTTTAGGAATAATGCACCAAAACAGACATACCTTTCAAAATTGCTTTCAGTACAAATGTTAACCTGTGTGCAAGTCCATTTTGCCCCATACCTACCTTCCTGACATGAGACCATCATCAGGATAGTCTCTACAAACTATAAACTGGCTTTGAATACAGAAATTGAGAAGAAAGCAGTGCTAAATATTTTTTTTATATTTTCATAGTTTTCTTGACTCTGTCACTCCTTTTAGGAGATTATTATCCAAAATATTTCAAGAAAAGTACACAAAAAATGTTCATAGTTGCTTCAGGTAACTCCAGATTTCTGACCAGATAACTTGAAATAATCGTGAACACTTTTATACATACCATGTTATCTGATAACTAAAACTACATTTAAATCAAACTCATGTGAATCTTGACTATGAAAATTACCGTTTTCGTATTAGGAGAGGGAGTAGAAAGAGGTCAGGATACGCCCTAACAATTCATTGTAAGTGAAAGACTGCTTCTATCTGCAGCAGTCATCTGCAATTGTAGCTATAAAAATCTTCATTATTCTTCCTTTGGCCTAATTAGTAGCATTACAGTATTCTCCAGCTTTAATGTCACAATAAATTAGTGCAAGGTCTACAGCAATAGGAAAGATTTTAATGGCAACCAGTGAGCATAACAGAAAACAAGGGGAACAGGAAGAAAAAGAAACAGACCTGGTGCTGATCTTTCAGCTGTACAAACCTCCCCATAAAGTCCACACCACTCTAGAGACACATGTTTGAAATCAAAACCTTTTGGAAATCTGATCACCTTTGGTATTCTCTTATTTGGCCACTTTTGTTTTTGTGCTCGGAGAATTAATAAAACCTTCCTAAGCAGTCAAGTGTCATCAGCCCAATAAAAGGACGTCTGTCTCTGGGACCTTGCTGGAGAGGTGCTAAGTACTTGCAGCTGCTGTACAGTTCTGTGGGCCTGTTCTGCAACTTGTCGTCAGGCTTTGCTTGCACATTTCTGCTTATGGCTCAATTCTTGTGTGCTTTTACAGCCTCAAATCTCAGATAAAAAAAGTACAAGGGCCAGCCCCCCTCTTATTTCTTTCAATTTTGCGTGAATAGTCTCATGACTTGTTACCAAAACATTGTTGCCTTCATGTTCCAGTCTTTACAGGGAAAAAAAACCACCCCAAAACAATGAAGGAAAGTAAGATCCGTTAAGTCTTTCAACTGACTTCAGTCAACTTTGAATACGGTCCATAAATTCATGAAAGAAATAGACCCAACACTCAAAAAACATTTTAAATTTTTTAAAAGAAATTAATAACTAATTAAAACTGCTATCATGAAAAACAGAATATAATTGCTCTGATACATGCAATGAAGAGCCACAAATACTAATAGTAGAGGCACAAATATAAAGACAGTTACTATATCTGTGCTACCATTTTGTGAACTACCACTGGCTGCTGTTGTTAGCTGGAAGGATCAATGCAGATATTTCTAACTTGAGAGGTACAACATGTCCCAAGTTAGCTGTCAATTGTAAAGGATACGTTTTTTATATTGATATTATTTGTTTCCTTAGGCACCCATACACAGTTATATCCATCTGGATTTAAAACCGCCCCCCCCCCCAAAAAAAAAAAAACCAAACCCAAACCAAAAAACCTTAAAAAACAAAAAACCCACACCACAAAACTCAAATTCAACAGCTAAAAACCCTCAGACCTCTTAAAAAAAACAACAATATCTATTATTATAAGTGACACTTCCTTGAAAATCTCTCT
The DNA here is from genome assembly GCA_002844005.1 of Limosa lapponica baueri. Lineage (NCBI taxonomy): Eukaryota > Metazoa > Chordata > Aves > Charadriiformes > Scolopacidae > Limosa > Limosa lapponica. The sequence continues at coordinate 244,109 of KZ506074.1, read as the reverse complement.
CCCATAAATTGTCATGCCAAGTACCTATATCCCCATCCTTTGCTGGAAAGTTTAAATTTAAGAAGTCAGCTCAAATGCCAGGTTTTTTTTGCTCTGGGATTCTTAAATAAATAAAACACTTTGCCTTGAAATATACTGCAAGAAAAACAAAACAACCCCTTTTTACATCCACAAAATGCAAGTCTGAGATCAAAATAAGCTGCCAGCAGTGGTGTAAAAGAGCAACAATAAATAATGATGTTTGACTAAAAGCTGATTATCATCTTATTTAAACTTAATATAGCAGTGATGTTGCAAGATAAAACAGCTCAAAGTTTTCTATCGTTTTCCAAAAGTTACATTAGAGAGTCAGTGGAGTTGCACAAAGACCAGATGAAATCCTCAGAAATAGTGTACTTCAGACGACTGCCCATGGAAACTCTGCACAACAGTCACGGGCGCATAGACAGATCAGAGAGGGAAAGGGACAAACATGCTACACTGCTGCTAGCCTTTCTAAAGTCTTGGTGAGGATCCCATGTAAATCTTTAGAGCAGAACAAATAATTAAATTGGCAAAGCTTTACAATAAGCAGCAAATCATTATTGCTTTATTCGGCACTTGTTTTTAAAACAACATGCTGCATTCTTTTGGTATTCATGTGACGGTTACGCTCACATGTGCAGGAACTCTATTGCCCTTTAGCATAATAGAAGAGGGAAAAGTGTAGGAAAAGCAAAAAAAAAAAAAGTCAGATGTCCCCAAATGAATCCCTGCTGTGCCTACACACACAAGTCATCTTGATGGAAAAATATTCAGTAAGCTATGTTACTGAATTAAAGCCAGGTGAAGTTTGTAATGAGTCAGGATAATTATGCCAGAATTCCTCCAAGTCAAAGGCCTTGGCGGCTGCTGGCTCATGTGACACAGCAGCTGCTTCAGTCCCATGGAACAAGTAGACTGAAAGTCTTTGACTTTCTACTCTTTTCCAAACCTTGTTTCTATTAAGGAATCTCCCCAGGCAGTTTACCCTTTTTTATTATTAGTTTTAAATATACTGTCCAGTGTAATTTCATGGAGCTATTAGTTGTCAACAGGGGCTCAGAGGAAAACCAATTATCACAAAAGATTGAAGCCTACAAGTATTTTTAATTATATATGAGTTCTTGCCTAAGTAAAAACCATAACAATATGGGCCCACCCTAAAAGCAGGTACATATTTATGTTAGCTGTATTGAAGCAGCACAGCAGCTGACAAAAACAGAAGCTCTTCCAAAAGGCATCATCCAAATGCTTTGCGAGAGTTGTCCCCTCACGAACAGGACACGGCTATCAACAGGAAAGTCAGGAGCAGAAGAGACCATAAAGGCACAGAGAGGGAAAGCAAGGTATCACGGCCACAAAGGGCATGCTCTGGTCCAGGAGAGCTTCCCTTTGCTTCCAAGAGAACACCCTACCAATAAAGTATGTCAATATTCACACCACAAACAACAGCATCACCTTCATGTCAAAGCAGATACAGATGTTGTTCAAGTGCAGCTTTCTGGTTCTCTCTGTGGGGTATAGCTTGCAGACAGACTACTTTAAATAATTTTTTAAGAGAATTATTAATTATTTTACTGGCTCTGTTTTCTTATCTCCCTTGCCACAACAGCTCCTTCAATTAGCAACCTGCACATGATCGAGAAGACAGAAGTGCACAGATAGAAATATCGGTAAAGATATATTACAAACATCCAGCATTTCGTGAACTGTGATATTAGAACAAAAACATACTCCACAACAATTTCAGTTTCTTGGCTTCTCCATAGCTTTACAACAAGTGAACAGGGGCCATTTCTGATCAAACAGTAAAGGCCAATAACGATATTTTGAAAGCAGAAAGGATAGGAGGCTGTCAGTGTATTTCAAGAAAAGGGGGGAAATATTGAGAGGTACTGGGTTTGCACCTGTTGATAACATTACAGTATATAGTTTCCTTGCAAGGCATGGTTATTTAAGTACTAAACAATCATTTTAGCAATATCAGCTAAATGAACAAGAAAAATAAAACAGATTATGACAGAGAACTGAAAAATACAGTTTCCAATATCTTTTTCCTTTTCATGGTACAACCTGGTATCAAGTGACTCTGCTGAGAATTCTGGCTAAGAGTCTTTGTCAAGGGCAGCAACAAAATTCCCTTTAATTTAACAAAACTGTTGCCATTCTGACACTGAAATAGAGGAATGACGGGTTTTAGTTGGAGGCTTTTTGTTGGGTTTCGTTTGGTTGGGGGGTTTGGTTTTTTCTTTTTTTTTTTTTTTCTCCTTTTCATTCCCCTCCCCCTTTTCTCTCTCCCCAGGATAGTTGTGATCTTCCAAGTGAAAACAGAAATATTAAATGGAAATCTTGCAGAAATAGCGCATAGAACACCACTTCAAGAGGAAGACGAATCTCAGTCTTTGGAGGTTTTCTAAACCCAATTTAACAATGTCCTGAGCAACCTGCTCTAGGGACCCCTGCAATAAGCAAGGGGGTTGGACTAGACAATGTCCAGCGGTGCCTTCACTTTAAGACATAATATTGTAAGCTAATAAAAAGAGAAATTCAATCTAAAACCATTTTATTATCTCATAACACTTCTCTATTTGTTTAGATCAAAAAATTTCTGTAATATTTTTGTGTGTGTGTTTCCCTTTTCCAGCCATCTCAATATCTCTTTCAGGATTTGGAAATTGGTGACGTATTTACAACTCAATTTCAGCTTCTTAAAAATCTTACTGTAAAATTACTAGTAGGGTATTAGAGAATTATTTATTTTTAAGTAGGGACATTTTGTCTCTTTAGAAATATGCATTTTCTCAAGACAAGGCATAGGCACTCTTGAATATCATGCCAATGAAAATTACAATGTCAGTTTCAACTATGAACTAGAAGGTAATTCTAGTACGTAAGCTTTAAATGTCACATTTCTGAGTAATCATCTCAAAGTTGTGAGAATTTTTATGGTTAAAATTCAGTATGCTGTGGTTAACAAATCCTGAAAATCCTTAAGGAAGAGGCCTGGTTACTACCTATTTAGAAGAGATACTCTGCTGATATCTGCAGAATAGATATAGAACACTGTGGGCTAGACCTCAGCATTTGCATGACTGAAGGGATGGGCTGCCCTTAACAAGCAGCAAGATGGTGCTTCAAAGATGTTTTCTCACAAGGGTGAAATACTTGATACACCTCATATAGGTCTCATCTTTCCAAACCAGCCAATGAGCACGTCCTCTTTCTGATGTAGAAAAGAAAAAAGAGTTTTTCCTCAATAAATATTCTTATCTGAGAACTTAATAATAAAAAGAAGCCCTGTGACACTATTAACATCCATTTGTGTTTTAACTGTAATACTGTGAATCAAAAGCAACCAAGGTGAAGTATAACGCCACAAGTCAAAGCCACTTGTAATCTTTGCATCTCCTGAAGGGAATTTCTTGCAGGGGATGTGAATCATATAGCAGAAATGCGAAGTTTTAACAATTAACAGCACTAATGAAAGTTTCAAAGCACTTTAGACAGTGTGGACCAAAAATTATTATAGATCTTCGACAGAGGGGTTGCCTAAATTCTTGAACTGACACTTGAACTGCGGATTCTGCACTGATTTAAGCTATCACTTCGGCAATATGCTTGCTTTTTGATTTTTCCTTCAGAATTTCTAGTCTCAGTAGTTTTCTAGAATGCATGTTCAAATACATCAAGAAATCACACTGAAATCTTTGTTGAATGAACTTCATTAAGGATTCAGATTTAAGATTTCATGTGGGCATCTCATCTAGTTTTAGGAAAAAATAAGCTGAATTCAGGGTTAAGTTTGAAAACTGCAGCAGGATCTATTTAAGTTTAGGGTCTAAAAATAAAAAAAAATTAAAATCAATGAACAGAACCAGTAGAGTGGGACCTCTTTTTCATATATTTGTGAAAAACATGTCCTTTTTTTTTAATGAAAGTTTTCAAAACGAAGGATTCTTTTTTCCCTATGTAATACGTAAAAAATTTAATATGTAAAAAAATACATATCATCTTTGCCACAAATTTTCTCTCTTCCAAGAAACAAAACTACAAAAATAACTTTTTGTAGATCCAATAAGCAAAAATATCAGAGCTGATGATACTGCATTTATCTATAAAATTCTGATTAAAATTTTTTCTGATTCCCTGAAATAGTAGATTAAAAAAGAGCAAACTCTCTTATGATACCTGTGTTTCACACTGTCAGCTGCTTAAAAATATCACATAGACTTTTCCTGTATTTTTTACTAGATATGGAAATACAGAAGCAAGATATGCAGAAACATTATTTTTTCCACACCTAAAAAAATGTCAGACTTACACAAAATATAAGGATGTGAGATGAATGCTGAATGACATATTAAGATTTGTTTCATAAGACCACCAAACTAGATAGGTCTAATTCATTTCTAAGTGACAGTAGTGGTCAGATTTACTTCTGATCTTTATGCCCAGTAATTCAACATACCAGTATGTTTCTGAGGAAATGTGCAGTAGGAGATGATAATGTTGAAGAGATGCAAAGTGAGGTTCCTGGGAACTTGTTACCACATGAGGTCCCAGGTCTGTCTGAGATTAGTGCAGGTGGAGGAATGAAGACAACCAACTCTGCACAACTTTTTTCCGTTGTCATGATCTTCAGTATTTTCCTTAGAAGTGATATGTTCCAGAAAATTGAGTTAACATGGTGGCATTTCCCTCCAACTCTGACACTTTTGTTTATAATAGTTAAGAAAGGGATTCAGAGCAAGACAGTGCAAAGAGAAAACTTACCCAGGTAAAAATGCATAAGACCAAATTTACGTATACATTAAAGATATGCATACATCTGCATCTCTCATTTTGGAACTTCAGTTCTCTCTGAATTGGTTCGGGGTTTTTCCCCTTTTGTCCCCAGCATGGAAACTTCAAATGTGTAATGGAGTTGGAATAACTGAGAATTAAGACCAGTAGCACTTAATTCTTTTTAAAAAGATCTTCTTTTTTTTCCATCACTGCAGCACTTTCTGCCTGTCTCCCCAGTGATGACAGTGCACTTTCTTTGCCTTCAGGGTCCCTTTTGTCATTTAGGTTCAGAATTCACTTGGAGATTTAGGCAACCAGGCATGCCATTGATTTCTGCTAGACAACTTAGGTGATGACTCAGCGTCTGCACCAAAATATTGCCTTAAAGATAAACCATTAACCTGATTAACTACCCAAATTATTCTCAGGTAAATCTGAGCTCCCAGCATATGCTCTATATACTTCTCTGAATGTTAGCTGCTGCATCTCCATGCTGCATTCATATTTCTCTGTCTGGCAACAGCTATGTATGTAGACTCTTAGATGGATATTCGTAGATAAAAGCGATGATGAAGAAAACCGCGTCTCCCCCTGTTTTGGTATTCTGTGACATTCCCATCTCAGCAGACTGTGTCTGGCAGTCTCACAATGAAGCACTGCATGTGTCAGGGAGATGGATTATATCTGCAGTGTCTGAATTTCAACCCTGACTATATGAGCTCCCGCTTAACCTTACCTCAGGGATCTTGAATTTCGTGTCATTGAATTAGAACAGCAAATATAGATATTTTTATGTGCCCTGATTATGCCACTTTACAAACATTTAATAGTGTGAGATAACACAATGAAATAAAACCATATCCTTTATACACATTTGGCAAATAGCATGTTTACTCTTTAGTCTGATCTATAAACCTTGAAGTACTGCAAGAACAGTGATACTTTCATTTTTGGGGTGGTTTGGTTTAGATTTTGGGAATTAAAAAAAATAAATCTATCGTGAATTCCTTTTCAGTGTCTTTAGTCAGATTACATAGAAATGAGAAATAAATGGACTAGTATACCCCTTTTCACTAACAGAGGTATGAGCACCAACGCTGCAAACATTGTATGAAATACATTGGTTAATCTCATCTCCTTCTGCCCAGTTAAAAAGATCCACGTTGCAGCTCACAGCGTAGCTGAAATTTATATCTTAGTGTGCATTAAAAGAAACAATGGAATGACTGGAAAATTTCAGAGCCACAGATGCCAGTATGATGCAAAGTCACACTAACTGGAGCCACACAATATTTTTTCCACAAAAAATTCCTGAATTTGGACCTTCACTGTTACAAATTCAGGTCTGGACAGAAATATAAAGACATACTAAAATACTTCATATTTTGCAGTTTCTGAAGGCAGTCTTATATGGGAAACAGCTTTGTTCATTTGAGGCTAATTTGATCCTTTTGAGTTATGACCTAAAATTTATCTTATAGGAATTTAAAGACTATAGGAAAAGTGTGGTACCTTGAGTAAAGCAATGAATACAGATGAAAGAAAAAACTTAAATAATATGATAGCACACACCCGCAGTTGGATATGTCCTACTGTTCAAGTATTGGGCATTGGACTGTTTTCAGAATCAAGCAAAAATGCTTACAATTGTGCCTTTACACTAGTTTCTCCTTTGTAAAATCTCCTAATTAGCAAGACTTATTCCACCAGTAGTTTTTAAAACCCACATTGTGACTTTTCCTGAGAGATGGCTGTAATGATGCATTGGGAGCACTTTTCACTGATTCTTAAGTATGGGTTGGATCCAGGGTGTAAACTACCATATGTAAGAGTACAGGGCTTTTTTTAAAATTTTTTTTAAATTTCAGGTCACTACAATATACTGAAAGCTTTGGATCAGCGCAATGGATTTAAAGACTGCTTAATTCATCTTGGTACTTGCACTTTAAAGACTAAGTTTTTAAAGAAAAATGAAAATTACTCCCTGGTTCCATAACAGTTTTTCCCTTCCTCAGTCTTGAATCAGATAAAATAATATTAAAGAAAACGTTAATACTGCGGTAGACTGAACGCAGTACCATACGTGTATCTGCACATTCATTGCACGCTAACCTTATATAACTCCCTATATCAGAACAAATTATTAGTAAGAGAAACACCTGTAAGTGATTTATTATCAGACATACAGTTCATAAAATGTTTCAGTATTTTTCCGTATGTGTTGTTGGCAAATAGTGTTTTATCCATCCCGCATCATCACATTTGAAAATATAGAATCCAGTCAGTGCAATAAAGAAACAGTCTTAAAGGTCTGCAGAAATGGCCTCATGCTCTAAATTGCATTTCCTGGCTCATCTCAACTGAAACAGAGCTCAGGAGATTTCTCACACACAAACAACACGACTGTTTCATCAGCTTATTTTGCATTTCAACACCAATATAATGTTCCAGTTTCCAAAACATCTTTATTTCTGTAGCTATTTCAAGCTCACTACTTTCTGCTCAAGACCAATCTATAACTACATACAGTCACATCGCGCAACCCACAATATTTCTCATGACTGCAAATTCTGCATATCTCAGAAAGTAAGAACGAGTATGATACATTCAAAAGTCTTTGGTCACCTTATTTTAGAGACAGGCTTGAGCAGTAGAGACAACTTGATACATTTGAAGATCAGTGACAGACTCACACTGTCACTGAGATTATTTTTGGCTGCCCCTGTCCTCTGAATGGTATGAAAAGCTTCTTCTATGGGCCATTCCAAGACTATCTATATTGCCTCGGGGTATACATTGCATTTGTAGTTCATACAGTTACATCTGTTTTGAAAACACTGTTGATGTTCTTTAATTTCACTGCGGCTTCCAAAGGCACTTAATACTATCTGGTCCTTCTGGATCCCACAATATTGATAAAGCCTGTAGTTGAGAACTAACAGCAATAGCTTTCTAGAAAACTGTATCAAGATTCACACTCACCTTGGGAAGCACTTTCTCTAGAAACAGGCATGTATGAATCTTGTTACTGTAGCAGCAGATGCAGGACAAGTGCCAGCCTTTGGTAACTGCTGGGTTTTCCTTTCTGCTAGGATTTATGTGAAGTGGAAATAAAGAGACCGTTATATGCAATTAAAACCCATGAGTTTGAAGTTATGAATTGCATAGTGACAGTGTGAAATTCAGACCAAGCTAAAAAAACAACTAAGCAAGCAACTATTTAAAAAGCAATGTATCATAAAGGAAAAAAAAAAAAGCTTTGAAGTTTTAGTTTACTCAGCTCTGGAGTATCTCCTTTACTACCCAAACTAAATTGTTTTCTTGATACAATTACAAACAATTTAATAGTGTCCATTACATTTATTTCTATTCTCATACTTTGTTTCCCTCTGGATGGATGCAATGCATTGTTGTCTCTTTCTTAGTCTCTTAACTATTTATGTGGAATATTTTCTTCTACTCCAGTGTACTTAAAACAGTCACCTAATAAAACATCCTAGTTTAATTACATGGTGACTCTTTTAAACTCAAAAGCAGTAAAGAATGTTGCTATATTTGGGCTTCAAGGAAAAAAATTACATCAACTGGTTAGTTCAAGCAGATGAAAGTTTAGGGCACCAATCCTTTAACTTTGAAACAGCATTAAAGTTATAGCTGGTTTTTTGGGAAATAGTTATTCCATGTATTAACTTCATGTCCTGTATTTCAACGAAATGCAATTCTTACAGTTTTTAATAATATTTTAATAACAATAAAACTATGTAATAACACTTAATAATCCTAAACATATGATTCAAGTTTTTATGGATACTAATAATTCAAAAACTGATTTTTACACTGGTGTTTCATGGAACTGAACACAGACTTATTTCAGGAGGACTTTGTGGCATTCGGACCAAACAGACATTCCAATGCCCATGAACACCCTCTGACCGTCTTGTCTCAACTGCTGTGTTCCCAAAAGATGTTGTAAAGCTCTGGGAAAAAGGGAAAGGATGCTATTATGTGAAGAAAAACAACAAGTAATTCCACAATGTCCCAAAAGCATTGCAGTTAACCTCAAGATCACATACTCCATGTCAGGGTCTTGGAACAAGATACACACATGTGCTGTATGTATCTGTATTTACATTTATCAACTTATAGCATATAAGAAGAAGTCACAGATAGTTTGAGCTCCAGAAGTTCAAGAAATGCTTTCTTATGTCTACATATTCTCTCAATATCTTCATCCTTCCTCCTGCCTGTGAGATTCTAGATATCATTTGATATCTGTCTTGGCCCCTACTACGAAACTCATTTGTGCAAAGATATCTAATAACAATATATAAAGACTATTGAGTCAGGCTCTTCTTGAAGATGCACAGTGATAAGCTACAGATGTAAGTTCCAAAGCTACAGATGTAAGTTCCAACTAGGAAAAAGTTTTTGCAATGATGGATGTTAAACAGGAACAGGTTGCTGAAGAGGTCTGAACACCTCAAAAGATGGATATTCCATAACCTCACTTGGAGACAGCCCTGGGCAACCTAGTATAAGCTGGCCCTACATTTAACAGAGGTTTTCCTCCAATCTAAATTATTTTCTAAAAGACCAAAATGACCACATATCCTAATACTTAGTATTCACTATGTATTCTCAGATGATCCAGATGTGTCCAAGGAAGTCCTCCACAAGCAGTTTCTAGTGCGCTTTTGTTTCACTAGAAGGAAAATTTAGGAGAACAACATCTGAGCAGTAGTAGATACAAGTGTATCCACAATGTCAGGTGCAGACACAGGACATTTTTGCATGCATGAATACATGCCATTCCCTTCCTTCTTCTCAACCAAATAGAATACATATGTTCATGCACACATGTACTCCACAGCAACAATACACCCGTAGAAGGTTGAAACTAGCCTAAACCAGTCTAAGTAGCATAAATTACATTATTCACTATTTGAAAGTAAATACTAAGAAAAAAGTTGCATTCAAATTTCTAAAACAAAGAAGTAACTTTCCATCTTCAAGACTATTGTTTTATCATAGAACCTAATTTTGTTCTTTTTCTTCAAACCAATGCCAGAGATAGTATCTTAAGACCTTCAGTGAAAGCTTTTTTCTTCATCTAGAATTTCTTCCTGAACCTTGTCACTTACAGAAAGGAAAGTGCATTATAAAGAATGTCTGACAGATGGTCTGGGGGTTTCTCTGTAGTTCCATTTTTTTTGCGAAAGAACAGTTTAGATTTAAAAGAAGACCAAATAAAACCAGAAAATAACCAGCCAAGTTCACCTATGGAAAGCAGTATCTATATGAGGTTGTTAAGACTTTGGAAGACTACTAATTGTCATTAGTTTCCCCCACGATTTCTCTCTTGGGGAAGTCAGTCAGCTAGGATGATTATCCCACAGAGCTAGCAGCTTGGCTGAAAAAGATAGCTACTGGACAACAAGTTATATCAACAGTTCCACCACCTGGGAATTAGGAAGGAAATTGCTTTCAAAATGCAAGCTTTTCATCTTCCCTTTATTATTGAGCTGAAAACACACTATGGAATTTAGTCTATTGGAACTGTCAATCTAGCCGTTAAAAGAAATAGAATGAAACAAAACCAGATTCTGTTTTAAGCAAAGATGTATTTGTTGAAACCACAGTCGCATAGACATCTTTTACTCTTCAAAGCCATCTAAACCTCTCACACCTTGGTAGTGCATGCTCAAAGGCTGTTGGATTCCATACCTCAGTTTTTGCAACAGGCACAATAGATAGAGGCATCCGCTTACCGAGTCATGTTCCTATTAGTCAAATGAGAAGCAAACACCAAGAAATGAAAGAGGGAAGTCCTTAAAAATGGTTGCATAGAAGGAAGAGAGGTCATTGGCCCCAGGACACATGTATTTGCACAGTCTGTATGTGAACAGGTCAGGTCCACTTCCCAGCTTCAAATAAGGATCTCTGAAAACAAAGCTTGCAGGATTTTATCCGTCATGAACAAAGGGAAAAAAAAGTTGCCCCTTATGTTCATAAGTTGCTTTATCTTACATTCCTATGAGATCCGATTGCTCTGAATCTGATTAAACCATGACAACATGACAGTGTGATGTACACTTAATAACTCACCATAACCACAAAAATCCTTAAATTGGTTGCTCAGCAGCCCGAAACTAGGGATGAAATGACTGAATGCTCTTTGGATGACAGGTGAAGGTCAGCCTCTCTAGTTATCAGTTATTTTTGACCACAAGCAAAAATATTTTTAAGGCAGACTAGTGGTGTCTTAACAGGTTTCTTTTTAAAAAGGCATGTGAAATGGCAAACTTATACTGAACTATAAAACTACCATTAACTCAAAAACAAACAAACAAAAACCACAAGGAGGAAAGGTAGAAAAATAATTTAATTACTAGATGCAGTAAGTAGCAATGATACCAACTCTTCCATAAGACAACAAAAGAATGCTTTGGAGAAGGAAAATGAATGACACTCACAGCAAGATGACAAAGTAGGATGCCACCAAAGGTTCTGCAAATCGACTGACAAATGAAATATTCACCTGTGTGCCTTTAAATTCTTGGATTACTAAACTTACTGTCTTAGGAACTGTAACTGATAATTAGACACCTCAAGCAGAGGAGTATTAACAGAACCACTCAAATGGGTTTTACTTTGTTCCTACTGGTCTAACTCTTTGGACAAATTCTCAGTTCTACACTTGAAACTCCAGCAAAGTAACTGCATATGCTTAAAAGAATAGGGAGAAGGAACAACTCACTTTCTAGTTCTAGTATCTCCAGTTAAGTCTGTACAGAAATCCTTCAGTGTTTTAACTGATGAAAGTTATGCTGCATAGTTCAAGATACAGTCCTACTTTCAAAAAGCAGGGAGTCTCTTTTAACCATTAATGTGAGGGAATACATTAAAGATGAAAACAAATGAAAATAAAGCAAAAAGTTCTTAAAAATCCCTGAAAATTAGGAACTCTAGCTCCACTACAATCTATATTTCAAGAAGGCTCTCAGTAATAGATAAATATATAAACAAGACTGATGTTGAAATTTTTTCTAGGTCTTCACTGTGCTGAAGCCTGATAGGCTTCGTCTCCCATTCAGTCTTTGAACTGCACTCATTTCTCACGTTATTTCTTGCACGTTGAGTAAGCCAGACTAAAAGGTTTCCTTTGCCCATTCTTCTCACTTTTGTAAGGAACACAGTGCCATTCTGGTGCAGCATAACTCTTGAAATGCTAAATGAGTATCTCACTCTGAGCCAACCTCTGTCCTTAGCAACATTTTATGACTACATTTTATTATTTTAATGAGAGATGGAAATAGCAGGAATGTTCAGCAGTGTTGTAATAACACAGCTACATTGCTCATTCAAATGAAACTGTATTAGATACAAAGTGCTCATTAAAATAACATTTGTGTCAGAGTTAACCTTAAAAACAGGCTAATTCAAAGCTAAAGCTGAGTTTTAACTCTTCACTTGTGTCTGCACACTGCAACTATCTCATCCTTTGGTAAACAGAGCATATGATTTCCAAGAACTAGACAGTTTGTTCAGCAAACACTTAACCTCCATTTCTTTCCATAAGTACCTTAAATCTCACAAAAGAATGTTATTTTCTAAGGTATTTTTAAGTTTTCTTTGTACCACATCTTGATCAAAGTTGTGAGTCCAGAAAAAAAACCCCAGCCATTCTGTGTAACAGATTGGGAATTTTCCAAGGCCATGCACAAGACAGATGCTCATTTCCAACAGAAGACCGAACATGCTTTATGAAAGGTGATATTTTTGTTTGGTTTAGTAACAACAGAACAGATTCAGGGAGGAAAAATGGCACACAAAGGATCTCACACACAAATAGACTCAGCAAAACTCCGACCTGCCAACTCATTTTACAGATGGGGAGGGAAGAGGTAGTTCTTCTCTTTTTCTCTCTCCACATGAATATGTTTCAGTTTCATTCAAATCAGCCCCATGAATGCCTTTCCCTAGTTATTTCCGTGAACCAAAGGGCTAAACCTATCTTGATTGGCTGAATCAGAGTTTGGCAAGAATAACACCTATAGTAGTTGTGCCATGAAGCCCATCACTGCAGTGCTTGTTCAACTGTCAATAATACGCTCAGCAATGTGATATAAACCTGTCCCATTCTTCACTCTCCAGAGAGACTAGTACATACTAGAGTATTCGGGAAGGAGAGCAGGGGATCCTTGGATTTTTTTTTTTTTAAACACTCATTCATTTATGTTTATGGTACATAAAGCACAGTCAAATAAACACACCTTGTACTTGAAGCCAAAGTGGGAGAGGAGGTTTGTGACCCCTTAGGGGTTCACAGAGATGTATAGTTTTGGGCCAACCGTTTAGAAAGTTCTTGCTCCACTTGTACTGACTCATCAGTGATGAAGTGCGTGTGCGTGCATATATATTTGATTTACTAATTAAAATTGGGTCACTTTTTTTCCATTCATTATTTTTCCTTTGCAGTATTACCTGGAAGGAAGGTGTCCCTTGAGATCTCTAGGATTATAGAACAGATTTCTAGATATTTCTGCTGGATGCATTCAGAATGTATTAACAATATATATATTGACTTCACATTTCAGTCAACATCAAAATTTATTGACCCTTGAGGTAAATATTAATCTCAGCCCTGACTCAATCAATATTTACCACTTGGTTCAATACATCTTGATCATCTCAAGATAATTCAATATATACTTGTTATGCAAGAAAGTTTATTACACTGTTACATGGGGTTTATGCACTGTTTTTTCTATCTTATTTCAGGAGATAAAGTTTCTAAGTGCTATTTTGATAAGTAATGTTATCTAGTTTCATCTGATATTCTTTATCATAAATAAAATAAATCTGCATAATGAGTTCATAGACTTGTTTAACAAGCTTGGGGAACACAGAGCTCAGCACCAATAAGTTTTGCTTAGTAATGCATTCATCAAAACGCCAAGGACAAAGTACACAGCTGCCATCTTAAAAAAATAAAAAGTAAAAAAGACTATTTTTAAAGACTAAAATTTTTTGTATTCACAAACAAACTTGAAATGGAGGAATTGTTGTAGTAATGTTGTAGACATCTAGTAATTAAAAAAAAAAAAAAGAAGAGAGTGTTCTATAGCTACAAAAGCCTGTACAACATACTCCCAGAAAAAAAAAAAGATAGGTGGAAAAATGCAAGCCAATAGTTTTTCAACCCTTATCAAACAACAGTTCAGAAAAACCTCTGTTCATCACCTCCACAGTGCAGCTGTTAAAGAAAAAAACCCTATTACTGGATCTTTACACAATGTGAGGCTCTGAAAAGCACCTGAGGCCTGCTATGGACTGAAGAACCTCATGTCAACTGAAGCTGCGTTCTCATATCTCCCGGGGGTTTAACTGCTGAAGTTAGAAAAACAAATTTGGATTTAGCTAAAACAGGCTATCCTAAATTCCGTACTTGCTCACTTTAGGGGATAAAGGCTGATAGCAGATGCCACGCCTAAGCAGGTATCCTATTGCAGGAAGCTGTATGAACAGTCTTAGTATGAGACACCCAATATTTTGGCTGAAGGTAGAAACTGTCATCAGAAACAGAGTTAATGTCCTTCTTTTATTGTTTCTTTAGATCATAGAATGGTTGGGGTTGGAAGGAGCCTTTAAAGGTCATCTAGTCCAACCTCTCAACAATGAGTAGATACATCTGCTACTAGATCAGGTTGCTCAGAGCCCTGTCCAACCTGACCTTGAATGTTTCCAAGGAGAGGGCATCTATGACTTCTCTGGATAATCTGTTCCAATGTTTCACCACTCTCATCATAAATAATTTCTTCCTTATGTCTAGTCTGAGTCTATCCTTTTAGTTTAAAAGTGTGACCTCTTGTCCTGTCACTGTAGGCCTTATTAAAAAGTCTGTTCCCATCTTTCCTATAAGCCCCCTTTTAAGTATTTAAAAGATGCAATAAGGTTACCCAGGAGCCTTCTCTTCTCCAGGCTGAACAACCTAACTCCTTCAAGTGGTCTTCATAGGAGACGTGCTCCAGCCCTCTGATCATTTTTGTGGCCCTTCTCTGGACCCACTCCAACAGGTCCATGTCTTTCCTGGGCTAAGGGCTCCAGAGGTGGACACAGTACTCCAGGTGGGGTCTCACCAGAGCAGAGGGGAAAAATCACCTCCATTGACCTGCTGGCCATGCTTCTTTTGACACAGCCCAGGATACTGTTGTCCTTCTGGGCTGTGAGCACACATTGCCAGCTCACATCAAGCTATTCATTCTCCAGTTCTCCCAAGTCCTTCTTGGCAGGGCTTCTCTCAATCCTTTCATCCCCCAGCCTGTACTGATACCAGGGGTTGTGCCAACTCATGTGAAAGAGCTTGCACTTGGCCTTGTTGAACTTCATGAGGTTCACATGGGTCCATTTGTTGAGCTTGTCCAGGTCCCTCTGGATGGCATCTGATCTCTCAGACATGTCAACCACACGACTTAGCTGCAAATTTCCTGAAGGTGCACTCGATCCCACTGTAGATGTTGAGTTTATGGCAATTTTACTTTCAGTTTCAAAATGTATTCAACTTACTTCACAAAGGCAAGAGTGACAAGCACATGACTGGTAAAACTTCTGAACTCAGCAGGAAATCAATCTGCTTATTTCAATGAAGGCATCAGGGAGAAACTCCTCCATGGTGTCTGATCTCTCAGACATGTCAACCACACGACTTAGCTGCAAATTTCCTGAAGGTGCACTCGATCCCACTGTAGATGTTGAGTTTATGGCAATTTTACTTTCAGTTTCAAAATGTATTCAACTTACTTCACAAAGGCAAGAGTGACAAGCACATGACTGGCAAAACATCTGAACTCAGCAGGAAATCAATCTGCTTATTTCAATGAAGGCATCAGGGAGAAACTCCTCCATGGTGCATCACTACTTATGTGCCTCACAGAAGGCTATCATCTGCGTTGCAAGTGAGGGACATTACCTGATGTTTTAGATGCAGAAAAGCCTGCTACTAAATCAACAAGCTATTGCTGCTATAACCAATGAAGACCATTCTAGATGTCCCAATCTAGACACAATGGTTCTAGATTTTGCAGTAACAGTAAGGAAGAAAACTCAGACTAATTCCGTGGAGCAAAGGAACTGTCAGATTAGAAAGCTCTACTTCAGTGTCTGTAAAGGTAACATTTCCCACTACCAAGCAGGATTGGGGGAGTCTGCCCCTAAATCATTAATAAGGCTTATTTGGCCCTTTTCTCCATTTTATTCTGAATTTCAAATTGTCGGTCCCCCAGCAAAGGCAAGACAAATTGAAGGGTAGACAAGATTTGCAAGCAAAAGGCAGGATCACCGGTGGTACATCTCATTTTTTCCTATTTCCAACCCACTTTTACACTGTTGCCTTAAGTCTTGGATTATTTACTTCTGCCAGAGCAACATCAAACTGCTGTAGGAGACCCCAAAGAGGCACTGTATTTTCAAAAATAAAGCTCTCTATAAACTACTAGAGGCCAGCGATGCCACCATTAAGCCTCATCAATAATTGCTGCCAGAGAAATCAGACACATTTACCCTTACAGCTTCCAAAATGTAGTGCAAATTGCCCTACAACTAGATAATAATTCTGCTTTCTTAAAAAAAATAAATAATCAGGATAAGAGACATGTTTTCCAATCAAAAATTGGAAAGCTATTTTTCTGTTTTAAACCTTTGTTAACAAACCAACATGGTATCTGTACATATCTGTACCTACAGTACATGTATGGTTAATATAGTACATGACCAAAAGCTACGTCATTTAGCCTTACACTTTAAGGCGATTTTGCCACAGGTTTAGGGTTAAATCAAGTCAATGAGCAATTCCTGTAGAGAGGATACAATAAAGATTATTATAAGCAACCATTACAATTAGCTAGACCATTGATCTGGAATATTATTATAGAGTTATGAAGTCCAAATGAATCAAGACTTGGACATGTTAGAGGGTGTCCCAGCAAAGGGTGACACAAGGTATGAAACAAAGCCTTGCACTACACAACAATATTTGATTTTAAGTTTCTAACTATTCAGAAAAGAAGCACTTCCTGAAGGCTTACTGGTTCTGAGTGTTTACAGAAAACCACAAAGAGGGGATTTATTTGATCATTTACCGAGTGCATGAGATGTAGGAGTTAAGAATTTCTCTGCAAATGTGTAGAACAGGCAGAAGATCAGGGGATCAGGAGGTGAGAGTGTTTGTTTTTTAAGAACAGTATTTCTCCACTTAACTCCAGTTGGAAGATGGTACAATGCTACTGGAAGTTGAAACTACTGAAAGTCCCAGATTTAACCATATCTCAAAGTAATTCTTGCATTCAAACCATTATTCATTGAAAATAAACAATGTGTTTCAGAAAAACTAGTTTCTGTATTTTGGCTTCCCTTTAGTTCTACTGAAATAAATCAAAAGCAAAAAGCATGCATTTGATACATTTCAAACCACAAGCAGCACCATATGGGGCGGCACATGCTAAGGCAATACCACAAGCCAAGATACAGTGGATAAGAACTGAAAAGATCGTCATATGCACAGTATAGACACATGAGAGTATAGACACCAACTGAGAGGGAATGGTCATTAGTCAAAATAAAGGCGGTGATTATTTATGGATTTTAGGCTGAACACAAGTTCCCAAATAAGTCTGATGTCAGAAATATTATCTTGTACTTCAGCAAATAAATAATAAAATTGAGGACTTACAATGCTTAGCCATTTTTCTCCCCCAGATTTAAGTCTGGAATTCAGTGTACACATAACCAGACAGAGACAGAAAGAAAATTGTATCAGCAGAGGAGAACAATTCATCAATTAGGCTGATAAACCATTTAGTTAACAATTACTAATCAATAACAATATTCTGAACTGCAACAAGATTGCATTCAAAGAGAGGCAGCAGACTATAACTGAAGAATTTGAAGATGTCATCTAGGAAAAAGCAGAAATTTATAAGAAGGAATAGAAGGGCTGTAGAAACCCAGTCATCTCATGATTCATTTCAAGCTGACACAGTCTTGATGCAGCAAAGTCTATACAAAAGTCTATACATAATACAAAAATCTAGCAAATAGGAAATATTGCACATCACTTTGCTTAAGTATGTATAGTTGCAAGCAACAAATGAATATGTAATGAAGATTAATTTTGCTATCTACAAGTTAAAAAAGAATTTGGAAAGGTCGGCTGTATGAATAGAGTTTTGTCAGAATACTCTCAAAACACAAAGAAGATACCTCTACTCTTAGTTAACTCCTAAACTGAGAGTATGCTGTTTCCTCCAAATAACATTTTTACTGTGTTCCACAGGATGTACATGCAGCTACAGCTTCTGATGGCATGGAAGCAAAAAGGATGAAACAAAGTATGTGAGAGGCAGAGGAAGGGCATGCCCAGTTGAAGATATATTATGAAAGCTCCTGCCAAATGACTTCCAGAAAATGATCCTGGTTATTCAAATGAGGTGATTGGATCAGCATATTTCTTACTTCTATTGGCAACTTAAAAGAGAAGCTTTCGGTGCCAAAAGCATTTTTGTTTTTTTAACCACATGAAGACAGGGCTATTCTACTCCTTTATGTAAAAGATGAGCAAAAGTCATGCAGGAATGGAAAGAAAATCAAATAGAAGAGCTGTGGAAAGGGAACAATGACACTGTGAAATTGATGCATTTGTCAAAGTACAAACCAAACGGAGAAAAACTTCCTCTGAAAATAGTGAAGGAAAGGCTACCCTGACACAAAGTAGGCTTAGAGTTCATTTATAATGGCTGGAAAAGGATAGATATGACTATCCTAGATTAGCATTCTCCCTTGTCTAAGATAGCCTTAATGGGAGATAGTGCAGTTAGAAGTCTTCATTCACTGAATATATCTAGGGAAAATGCATTTCACAGGGACTCTCATTTGATGAGCAGTTTATTGGGCACTTAGCAGTAAAGTACAGATCAGGCATGTCACAGCTAGACCTCGTCATCTTTAACCCATAAGACAGGTAGAAAATGTTTTTTAAAATAATAAAGCATATAGATTTAAAAGATCTACAGATTTTGCTACAACCTGTTGAATTCCAGAGTGGCACTATTGAAGGATTTGCTGACTTTTCTTTTTTGCAGAAAACCAGAAGCCTTGTGTGATTCAATGCCATAGGATCTGCTTGCATGTTCCTAAACTAACACTAGCCCTAAACACTAGCACTAAGCTACACTACAACAAGAAACAAAAATTACAGAGTTATCACAAAACACCACACTGTCACAACAGGAAAATTTTCTCAGACAACCAGATGTTCTCTGTGAACAAGTAGGTGATATCTTTACAGAAAGAAAGGTGGAGGTGGCACGTTGGCTGTTTCTCAAAGAAGATCCAAGATGTATAGCAAAAAACCTGCCAACGAGAGCACACCTGTCCATAGCAGCTAGTAGCCCAATAGATAAGGCACTTTCCACAGGGCTGCTGTCCATATCTGCCAGATTTCTTCTGTCTCCCTTTCACCTGAGACAGCCAAGACACCCCCCATGTTTTATCGCTTTCCTCTTCTCTTTTCCAGTGTGCAGTCATTTCCATCCAAAATGGCTCAGACAAGAACATGGAAGTAACTATTCCTCATTTCAAGTGAAGTGGGTGACTTGCCTGTACCCAGGGCCCCATGCACCACCATGCTGATTACCCTGCTCCAGGTCATGGGCACACTTTGCTACTGTGTCCAAGTGGCACAGTGGGCTCAAACCAGGCTCTGCACGCTACTGCAGACAGGTGGGTACCTTAAGCCCCAATCCTGCTCCAGGAACCTGCATGAACTTCATCTATTACTTCAAGGGGAGTGTGAATAACACCTTTTGTCAATAAATGGGGAAAGGAAATCAATTTTGTTCTGAACTGAATCCATGGGCCCTTTTGTACTTCAGATGGCCCTCTTTGGAGGAACAGCAACAAAGCTACCAAGAGTTTGAAACCCTGGTGAACAAGTCCTTCTTGCCTCACTAAGAAAAGCTCATCTATTCACTGCCACTCACTTATTAGGCTCAGGATAAAAAAAGCATACCAGAAGGCTGCCAATAGTTATCGATTTATATTTGGATATTCAATAGTTCTATATGAACACAAGACCATTCAGGGGGAAAGTTTGCAAGCCCAAACTGAAGATACTTGTTCTATTAAGCATAGAGAAATATTTAATTTCTCTTACTACTTATTCATATTTCCCCTTTTGATTTACTTTAATTAAGCTCCCTTTAGGCTTGCAAGTCTGAAGGGAAGGGGGTTTCTCCCTCCTCTTCTTTGTAGTAGGAATAGGAATTGCTCTCCAGGCAGGTTTTTCCAAATGTTCATAGCTTTGCTTTCTACTTAAATAAAAGGCCTTTGAAAGACAGCAGTGTAGGACGGTTCATCATAGATTTGAGATTTTTCTAACATCATTCCTACAGCGCTGCAATTTGGAGGGTTTTTCAGTCAAAACCTCAGCTGTTATTTTCATCCAGCCATAGATGTCAAGATAAGGGGAGTAGACTTTAGAACTTGATACTAGATCAAGTACATCATCAAGCACAGCATCAAGGATGCAAGGCAGGTCATCTCATCCTCACTTTGTTGTTAACAGAAACTGTCACAGCACCAGCTGAATTTCTCTTTATACATATTTTTAAATTCCAGGATGAGATCTTGTTTCACTCTTTAAGTTAATGTCACACTCTCTGCTTCTAAATTTATTTTTAAGCTTAAGTTGTTCAAAGGGCACTTCCAGTGATATAGAACGGAAGCTAAATAGGTGTTGCTCTGTAAAGTGATATATTCTCTAAAACTGTTTCCAGCGGGTATTACAAAGCCTCAGCAAGCAAACTCTCAGGAGGCATAACTAGGTAATGCATCAACAAAGACACATAAAAACAAGAGGCAGCTGGGCTATTATTAAGAAATGAAGCAGAAGCTGTTGAAAGTACAGGGTGTGAGCTAGAGGAAAAAGCAATTTGGTTAAATAAAAAGAACACCAGCATCTCTGTGGAAAGTGGAAAGCACACACAGCTATTAAAAGAAGAAAACCCCGATTTCTCTTTGTATAACAGTCTACTCTTTCCTAGCTGCATCTAGAGCACAGAGTGTTGTCTATGCCTGAAAGGCTCTTCAAAGCAGAAATTTTCATCCATGGTTCCACCTCCACTGAAACCAGCAAGAGTTTTGGGGTCTGGGCAACTCTGAAAGAGGCGACGTGAGCTCTAAAGCTATGTTGATATCCACATGGGGGCACAGTTGTACTTGCATGAAGTCCCATTGAGCTGAATGGTTCAATAGCCCTTCCTCAAATCCTGTAAACAACAGCAGGGCCTTTACTTAGTTTCTTTAATACAGAATTTTTCCATCTTTGTCTTCTTTTATAGTTTCTAACCAAGTTCTTATTCCCACCATTAACATGTTTCATTTTTCCTCTAAGCTGGTCCTATATCTACTGTATCATGCAATACAGCAGGAAACCATGAACTGAGAGACTAAATGTTCCAATTACTATTTTCAGTGTATTAAAAGAAAATTAGAAGTAAAACTTACAAGTCTCCAATGAAGATCACTTTTGTGGAGGCATACAGTAAAGAATCCTACGTTGGCAGATCTATAACCATTTAAATATTACACTTTAAAAAAATCTGTAATAGTCATGCAAATATAACATTCATTTGACTGGAACTGTGCAAATATATTTGAAGTTCATGTAATCATTTTGTGCTCAGAACACTAAATTCATGTCTGGGCACTTTAGTACTAAAAAAAGCAAGAAAGTAAATTGGAAAGAATTACAATCATGCAAATCCAGTACCTAACTCTATAAATAATTTCTCTGACCTGATGTATTCCACATCCAAGCCAAGCAAAGACAATAAAAATTCAGACACAAAACAACAAAAGAGGGAGAGAAAGACCTGACCATTTTACGGAAAGTACAAGAGAGCAGGAACATAATTAGTATCTACATTGGAGTTATTTTGGACTGACTTTGTTGTAATATAATCAAAAGCAGGTCTTGACCTTGACCATGACACCATGCCCATTTAGGTTCCTTCAAACCCTTTGGTAGAACTACTTCCTGAAATTCAACAGCCAAACATCTAAGCCCACAGCGTAGGCACCATCAGGTGAAGCACCTGCTCTTTACTTCTGAGTCTCATTCAGAGAAAAGAACAGAGGTTGTCTTGCACTTAGTGAAGGCTCCCACGTTCAAACACAATCTGCACAACACACTCATCTGGCACTTGACCCAGGGTCACAGCGGTGCAAGTACCCTCTTCTGACTGATTTCACCTGTCATATGGAAAAGGATCAATTCAGCCTCTTACAGCAAGCTAATGCCTTAAACATAACACTAGGTAGACATGTTCCAAAGAGCATTCAATTACCTTTTGCCCCAATCTATAAGTCAGTTTTTTGCATTTCAGCTTTCAGTGCCTTTTATGCAGTTAATGGCTTTACCTTTCCCAGGTTAACAAAAATATTCACACTCACACCCAAAGCCCAGAAGACTATATTTACGGCTTTGCAAATCCCAGGCTAGGAGAAATGGCAGGTTTTCAGATCTTGTTGTGACTACTTCATGCAAGGAAAGATAAAGAAACAAGACCCATCATTTTTCACCAGACCACAAGAACTATGTTAAACTGTCTATAATTAGTCTCTTTTCCTTCTCCAGAGCTCAGCTCTGTATTTCATAGTCTTACTTACCCACATTGTTGTTTCTTTCCTGACTTGCATTTTCTTTCCTACAGTCATAGCTGAAGTCTTTTAAAACTGCTGCTTATTAGCATGTGGCAAGAGATGGGAGAGTAATTAGGGGCTCCATTAAGCCTTTACATGCTTCAGGTATATGGAATATATACCATGCTCCACCATAGCCCAGACCATAAGCAGCTGACCAAAGTATTGTCTCAATGTTAAACTTCAGAACACAGGTACTATTCCAGTCTACAGATTATACATCTCTGTCTATTAACCTGACATAAAAATCATAGATTCAGTTGGTTTTCATACTTTGCAGTTTAGGAAAGGGGACACATGCAATGAAAATTTGTGAGCCAATAGACATTCAATGCAAAAAAAAATAAGAAAAAAGGGGAGGGGGGGAGCTAACCGGAAAAGACAGATAGATTTTTTTAAAAAAAATCATACACCCAGAGAAAGGACAGACCTACTCACAGAAGAAAGACCAAACCATCCAATTTACATTTTTCTACAACCATCTTAATTTCGTGCAGAATTAAAAAGCTTATTTCCAGTCAAGACAAAAGCTATCAGAAGGGCGTTACCAAAACAGATACACATTAAAAACACTTTAAAAGAATTTTAAAGAGGCTCATAAGGGCCCCATCTAGTTTCCTCTGAAACCATTAGGATCCTTGCCATAGATTTTTTTTAGATGGGACATTAGGAAAGAGTTTCCCTTGAGACAAAAAATATATATATATTTTTCCACCAATTTATGACTCCTACAATTATGCAAGCAGCAACAGAATTTTGTTGCCGGCACTTGTCCTGCCATAACTCAGATATTACACAGCAATAATAGCAAGAAATAGCGAGTAAACTGGTTTTCACATTTTAAGGGCAGCACTTACTATACATGTCTACATTACATTTTAAGAATAAAAATACTGTTTATTTGTCAGTCTTTGTAAATTCAACTGGAGACTTGACTCATCCTGTGCCCCAAAAAAGTCTTGATTCCACACTTACATAGCACCCACACCATCACTGATGCTGCCAGCAATCCTGCCAAAATCTCAGCCTTTGCTTTCTTTGAGGAAGGATGATAAGAGGGTTATCACAAAACCAGCAGTTATTCACTGCAGGTGAGCACCTGCAGTTGCTTAATTGCACTCAGTGGTGGACCCTGACATGAGCAGGGAGAGGAGCTGCTTGGTTGGCTTCTGACCCCACTAAAGCAGCAAGGGTAGGGAGTGAGCTCGGTGAGAGCATGGTTGACTATATCCCCCATCCCACCCCCGAAATATTCTGCTATGAGCTCTTGTCCATACATTGCTGGCCGTTCCAGTTCCCCTTCTGTCTGCTGCAAGCTCTGCTCAGTCAGGTCTGCCTACTTTCCTGCCTGTTCTTGCCTTCAGCTGTGCTGCCCTGCCATAGGAAAGGCACTGGCCTGAGCCTGCATGGAACAGCATGGGTTAAACAGGGTATTAATATCATTGCCTTCAGATAGAGCCAGATAACTATCAGCTGATGGGGAAGTGCCTCCACAAATATTTACTCATTTCAAACTGAAACTTTGACAGTAGTTTCAATTATCACAAATGCTTTTGAGTTCTGTGAATTTTTTTAGATTGATAATGATATTGGTATAGGTATATATATTCCCTATTACAGCCAGAAACATATTAGAAGTTGTAATTTAAAATTTAAAAAAAAAAAACAAAAACAAAAAATAAAACCAAAACACAACAAAACACAAATGGGGAGCCACTGAAATTGGTTATGTATAAAATGTTAGCAATGGGAAAAAATACAAAATAGAATTACTTCTTAAATTTAACCATTACCTTTATCAAGAGGAAATGAAAGCATTTCAGACAGATGTGTGACATTAAGACTGATGTGATCGTAAAATTTACTAAAATTTTAGAAAATTGATCACATACTGTTATAATGCATCACGGTGACGGTTGAACTTATTACAAAGAGGAAAACAAACCCACAAATGCACAAAGTTTCCCAGAAAACTCATATCATCTCCTCCCTTTGTCTTATTATTTGCTCCCATGACTACAACTCTACATTCAGAATGAGTGCAGCTATAATAGCCCTTTATAAAATCATGCCATTGCACTGTATAATCTTTTTAAAAAATATTTTTTCCCATAAACAGATTGTAAGATAAATTTCATACATAATTTTCTTAATCTAAGCAATGTCTTGGTCTGCCAAGAAATCAATTAAGTATAACAGAAGAGATACATATTCTTCAGTACTCAATTTTCTTTATCGTAAGGAAAATACTTTTATTGCACACAGAGGACTGTAACTTACACCTAAACATGGTAAACTTCCATATTCTGTTGTATGTATGTATCTCGACATCTAGAAGGGAGCCTGTAATTGCCTGCATATGCCTCAACCTAATATCATTTTTCTTGATTGAAACATAAAAAAAAAATATCTAACCTTTAAATTGAAAATCTTTGAAGCTCAAAACAGACTGGCATGCACTCTTTTGAAAGCATTTAAGTAGACTGTACACTCAGCTCAGCTTTTCTTTCCCTTTTCTTTTGCTTTATGGGCTTGTCTACACAAGAAGGGATAATGGGGAGGTATATCATTCACAGTGAGCTGCAGCTCAGTAACTGCTGCATATTTAATGTTCGGCTGCAGCCATGGCCACACAGCCAGCTGGCTCACATCTACAGTGCAAATAATTGCTTCCATATTTGTGGGGATTTTCTTGATATTAAGCATTACATGACCATACTCCATGTTCCTTTTCCCCCTACCAGCCCATTAGCACTGCAGAATTTCACCTGCTGTATACTACAAATCACAGAAACAAACAAACAGAACACATATTTACCAGTTCCCCTGATTCTTCTCTTGCCATGCCATAATCCATCTCCTCCTCTCACACTGGCAGTACCACTACTCAGACCAACCACCCAAGAGGAACTGGTGCTGTGTGCCATATTTGTGGTTACCAACACAAGGACATCTGGAAGGCTGTTTGGTACTTTGCCAGGGCCCAGGGCAGCCACTGAATGCCAGCCTGCTGAATCCAAGCCAGAGCCCGGTCACAAAGCAGTGACCAACCCATCTGCAGCCACAACAATGGGACAAGGCATAAACACAGCTGGAGGAAGGTTCCTTGGGATAAGTTCTCCCAAAGCTTCTGCTCAAAGTTCAGGCCCAGCTGCAGACAGTCAACCAAGCCACTCTGCTTGGCAACATTTGGAAAAATAAAAAGATGCATCCATCAGCCAGAGTAGTAGAAGCTAGGAAAGACAAGGAGATGTCATCATGGGATATCTTTAATGAAAACATCATTATTATCCATCGTAGGAGACAAGTAAGAAAATATGGCCTTTCTTAATTAAACAAAAGCGGGATGAATTAATCCTATCAACGTGGGCCTTTCCAGATCAACCAGCAAGTTAGAAAATATATGAGCTCAGAGGATGGAGGACAATTGTACAGAGAACATGATTATAGATATCATTAGTTGCCTAGGAGTAATTTGGGAATCACTTTTTTTTGCAAACTCATCAGTGTTCTCCTACAGATTGACATGTCTTATCATCTACACTGACAAGACCTTCTCAATGGAAACACTTCTCTCTCATCAATGGATGCGCCCCTATCGTATTCATAGGTTAACAGTTAATAACAATTAGGATGGCATTTTGGGGTACAAGCAGAGACATGCTTTTGAATTGAGCAAGGGGTCACTTGTGCTATTACTCTGCTGCTGTTCCTGCAGTTCTGGGAGTAACCTGTCCTAAATGTGCAAGATAATCTTTTCCACGAGGTTTGTTTTGAAAGCACAGCAAAGGTATGGATATTATGCTCATTATTCTGGGGGAAGTTACCTATCAGATGCTATTCTGGCTGATAATGATTTTTATTGGACAACTGGATATTCAACAGCATGGTTTAACCATCAGCAAAGCAATTACATTTGGCTGAAGGAAGTGAAGCTGATGCTCTTTCACAACTAGGTTAGTGCTTGCTAAGCAATGTCTCCACCTGGTATTTTAAATGCATGTTATATATTGCATAATACCAGCTGAAGCATGAGAAAACAGCCGTGGCTGGAAGGCATGGCTTCAGTCAGACTTACAAAAAGAGAAGCAGCCAGCAGTCAGCCTTGGCCAAAATGACAAGTACTAGGGACATGTCTAGCTCTTACTAGATCTTGTTCTACTTGCTAGATAAAGAATTGTCTTTTAAATTAAAGAATCCAATTTCTGGAGGTATGTGTTTTTTCTTGTACCTTGTATAATTTTTCATGCATATTTCATGGGCAGACTATGCAACACAACATGAATATTTCAAGGGGTTTTTTTTCAGAATGTCAAGGAAAGTTCTCTCCTACTGTTTTGGTTAATATTTTCCTACTACTCCTTTTTTAAAGCTTTGTCTGCTAAAAAAGGCGGAAAATTAAGTATGAGTTGACATACTTGATTAGCAACTGTACTGCACAGAAGTCCTACTATGAAAATACTATGATCTAAAAATAAAATGATGCTTTGTTTTTGCAACAATGTAAAGTGCCTAACTAATTTTATTACTGAAATGAAAAATATACAGAAGTACAAATGCATAATCCAAAAATGAAATAAAAAGAGTATGGCGTGACAGTTTATTCACTCAAACAAATCTGTGTAAAATAGGAAAGGTTTAGTCTACAGCCACACAATGTCAGTGGCCTGTACCTGCTCAGCTTGAGGCAAAAAGCACAGCTGGGTTGGAGGACTGAAACTAGATCCTTGGACCATTGCTCTTGATGTCTTTAGAATATTACTAACAGCAGCACAGGACTGTTTGGGCTTAGGAAAAGGTAGCCTCCCCAAAAAGAGCTCCTTAGGCTGTCCAGGGCCAGAGGAGAGATTGCGTACAGCTGCTATCCAATGTCAAAGAGTCATGAGGAAGAGATATGACAGAGCACTTCTTTCTATAAAGCTGTCTGCCCACTCTATCCATCAGCTACTATGCTACATCCCAGGTTCCAGTAGGCAGCCATGTATGCTCCAGCTCTCTAGCAAGTGAGAGGGTCATATGCACATGCAGTCCTGTCCTATCTCCACATAAGGGACATGGTCTTTTGTGTTCCCACATCTTTCCCTCCTTCCCATGGAGATAGCTGGACAGAAACTTTGCTGCTGGCTTCTCAGCCCTTTAATTTCTCAACTCAAAGAAAGTCCATTAACTCCTGGTCTTCCTTCTCGGAACTGGTCAAATATATCTCATTTCTTCTCCTCCCTCAAATTTTGCCCACTCAGATGCAGATCTAATGGAAGATAGCTCATAATAAGCAGCAGTGGTCTGTTGCTTAATTTTCAGGGAGGCATAGCCATCCTCTTGTCACTGTGTTGGGAGACTATGGAGGTGTCTTAAGTGCAGGCATTTAAACCCGAGCTAGTTCGTTGTTCTTGTCCTACACCATCGCACTGCACCATGCTAATGCCTGCTCTGTCTCATTTCCAGCCCGCCTGAGCATCCACTGCCCTTGAGTCTCTGTATGCACCCAGCAAGTCTGAGAAAATAGTGACTGGCTCTTACAGATAATGGCTGTGTTGATACACGGCAGTTCAGCACTGGGTTGTGGGAGAAGCCAGACCAATTGGCAGGGATATCTGCACTTCTGCAAGCATCTCTTTCAGCAGAAGAAATTGGAACAGGGATCAGAGAAAGTTTCTTTAGAGTGAACTCAGCACTGCTTATGTTCTGTCATTCACCAGAATGGTGACATCTGGCATAAGTGGAGGGGCAAATCTCCCTGTTGTGGGATGGGTGACAAAGTGTCTATGCTTGGTGCAGTTTGGCTTTAATAAATTGCTTTCCCTATCTTTCCATTCTATAGCCCCTGCAGACATGCAAAAAGTTCACTGTGAAATAAATGGAGTTTTGAAAGGATTGCTGACAATGTTTTCATACTGATATGTATTTTTGTGGAATTATTCCACAAAATATTTCTTTTTTCCTTAGAGTTCATTGCCTAAGAGCAACACTAAGTTTTGTTTAAGGGCAAAAATGAAATACCTTTGTACAGCTGTAATGATCTAATCTACATGTGATTAAACGCTCTAGGAAATACCTTGCACGTTGCCTCACTGATAGTTTGAAAAGCACTTCATTACATGCTATGTAATATTTGTAGTCTCCAAAAAGGGTTTTCAGAAATCTGTTGCTTTTCAACCCTCTCAAGTTCCTATTGCCTGCTCGGGTTTTTGTTGCAAGAGGCACGCTGTCACAGGACCAAACATTGCCCAGTTCTTCTTACTACTAGAAAGAAACACAGACCACACTAGACATACAGAGGAGGGCTGCTTCTTTGTGTCCTTGCAAGCTGAATTCTCAGATTCTTGCTTTTCATCTGAAGCTAATGGACAGTCTGAGTGCGATGGCCACCATAGGGGACACATAGGCATATAGGTACCCATCCACACTCACACACATGTAACAAATGTTTCCACTGTAGATTTTCCTGACTCCTTATGTCACCAAAAATCAGATAGCTTAAGGAAAGTCAAGACTTCAACAATCGGGTTTTACTGTCCCTGCATCTGAGTCTCGCTGGAAATAGACTGATTCTGGTTCAGCTTAAACGCAGAGAAGAAAGTTAGAAGGAGGAGGAGACTGACCGTCATAGTGGGAGACAAACCAGTGTGCAGTAACAGTGTAGAGATGCCAAAATACTAGATAGAATAGACCAACATTGTTCATTATTTACTCCATGCTGACTAGTTTACTGCATTTTGAAACAGAAGCATGGAACAAACATTATCTTGTCAGATATATGTGCTATAAATTGTGTCTTGGCAACATAGCTCACCTCAATATGCTCATTTCAGAAATTTCACTCAGAACTAACTTCCTTTCCATCCTCCTTTAGGTAATCCCTCTGTGTTTCATCGGGGAAATTAAAGCATATCAACCAACCTATGCAAGGAAGAAAGTCATGACGATGTCCTACTAACTTTACAGAAACAAACTGGTTATCTGTGAAAATCAGTAAATCTTTCCCTTCTGAACAGAAAGGACCTTCCCATTTATTTGTTCAATAATAACTGCATGTTAAAATTCCTTACAAAAACGTATGCAAAAAGTTAATCTACTTCTCGAAAGCATTCTTTGCTTGTTCCTCCCCCTCACTTTTCACTGCTTATGGTAGCCAGTAGTCCTGACATCTCTGCACAAAGCTTTTTACCAGATACCAATGTCCTAGCAGATTAAACTTAGAACCTAAATTATTTCTTTGTGTTTAAATGTTAAAAATAAAGCATCAGATTTCAGCTGACATAAATCAGCCTGATTACACTGATGTCCAAAGCAAGCAAGGAATAACCTAGTGTACCAAATTCAGCTAACAGAAGCATGTGAAAGGTACCTGTGCGCTTGCTTTGGTGGGGTATGACCACATAGACAATTATCAATATTAAGACAATGGGGAAAAACATAATTGCCTCAGTAGGCTTTCCATCAGCAATGCATTAATTTACCCGCTCTTGATTCTAACTTAAACTTGTTAAATTTTAATTAAGCTAAAGGCATACTAAAGAAATGCTGTAATAAATCTAATTATAAACAGGTCCAGAAAGACCCTGTTCAACTACTTCTCTTACTTGCAAAGGCAAGACCATAAGCATATCTCAGATAATGCTCCCGTGACTTTTAGTCTGAGTCACAGCAGGTTTCCATACTCAGCATGAAATGCACAGTTCATACCACTGCACTGGTATTACAAGTTGTCTGCAGACCCAGTGAAGAATCAATAAAATCAGTTGAAATGTTTATGGACATTGTTAAGGACATGACAGACATAAACATTTTATGCTTTAATGAGATTACGAAATCTTGAAACCCTAGATCTTATGCTACATGGAGAAGTGGGATATTAGGGCCTTAAAAATTTTGTGTTCTGAGTGCCTCGTGCCAAAACCGTCACCTATGGGCAGAGCAGACTCCCAGGAGTCACCAAGCCTACTCCTCAGACCTCAGAGAGGGTCACAGTAGATGACTAACCTGTGTCCTGAGACACATTCAGCAATGCAGTGTCCTTAAGACAACTCTTGGCATGTTTCACTTTCCTTCCTGATAGAAAGATCAGATAATGTTTGAGGTTCCTTACTGAAAATTAAGTTCACTACTTTTTGTCGTATCTGTCATGAAGACAGGGAGCAGATCATTCTTTTCCTCTGTGCATTAGACATTAACATACTTAAAGATTAATCTCATGTTTCTTATCAGATTCCTCTTCTTTAAACTAAATAGTTTTAGCCTGTAAACCAACTTATCTGGACTTCCGAATTTTCCTTTTTCTATTTCAGACTCTCTTCAATCAGTCTTGAAGAGCAGTGCCCTAGACTCAACCCAGTTGTTGTTCTTCCTGTTCTGTAAAGTTTATATATCTTATAAACCAAACCTGCTTATTAGCTATACCCTGGCATATCTTTTCCTGACTTGCAACAGCATGATATTTACTTCTGGTTTTATCCTCAACAATTTGCAGGTCCCCTTTCTGTGGACAAACTACCTGGCTCTTCACCTGCCTACCTTTGCATGGCTGATTATTCCTACCTAAACTTTGCACCTTGTAATCATCCCTAATGAAGTTAATGCTATTTTTTTTTCCCCTAGGTGATTTCTCCAATTTATCAAAATCATTTTGAGCTCCAAACCTGTCTTCTACCACTCTGGCAGTCCCTCCCTACCTGGAGCTGGACAGGCAACTGCTGAAATCTTCTTGAAGTGAACTATGTACTATCAGACTATTACTTCCCAAGTAGTTTGTTTTCACCTTTTAATTTTTCCATCTAGACCCCACTTCCCTACTTCGTTGTGAGGACATCACATGATATACTACCAAAACCTCATTTAAAGTCAGGATACATAGCATCTATGATTACTCTTTCTGTTACAGAAGGTAGGTAGATTTCTCCAGAATGAAAAACTCTGTTTACTGTTATTTGTTTTGCTGCTGTCTCTAGATGGCTGCAAATATTAATTTAAATTATTAAGTATTAGGTAAATTTTTTTTTCCATTGTTTTTTTTCTCTTCCATGCCAATTAAACTTAGGAAGAGACTTTACCTACTGTTGTGGGTACGGTCAAAGATGAGACTCAAAAGTGGGATCTTCCAATTTCTTCTTTTGTTAAAAACATCAGTACAAGCTCCTTGAGGTGGCAATTTCTACAGAAGTTAAGGTTAGCTCTTGTCACACATGGTTAAAAAAGTTGAAACCATTATCAGGCAAGCCCGAGGCCAATGAGAGATAAACTTATCCGTGTTATGTAAAGACATCTTACAGAGGAAGAGAGATTGTATAGCACTTATTTATTTCAAAAATACAGCACTAAGGGACAGAAACTATCCTTGGACTTATGGGTGGCTGTTTTCCACTCCTACTTCTGTTTTTCTTTGTGCTTTCTGGGAAGTCATTTAACTTTTTTTTTTTTGCTGCAGAACTTCTGCCTATACGATGGACATAAAGATGCTCACTATACTTTTTTAATGTGCTTCACCAGCACCAAAGATGAAAAGTGTTCTTTAAGTGCTAAGGTCTTTCTTACTTTCTTTACTTAAGGTCTTACTTTCCCTGAGCAGGGGAAAATGAAGCTTTAGAAAATGGAGTGGTTTAAAAAAAGATAGCATCCTACATAATGAAAATAACGTGCATAAAAACGTAACGAGTTTCAGAGTTCATTGTTCTGCTGACAGAGGAAAATGAAGATGTAAGGTATGCCTTTAACTCCTCTTTCATTTCACCAGCTGTCCCATGGAACCTTTAACTGGTCAGAAGAAATAAGCACATAAGAAGTGCATTATTGGTTGAAAAAAACCCCATATGACATCAAGTTTTGCTGTACCATACAAAAATGGTATTCCTCCACAAAAATGAACTTGAAATCAAGATTTATGCAGTTCAGCGTCATTTTTCTTAGGATTATTTTTTGCCATAAACTTAAACATAGATCTTGTCTAGACCTTGATGGCATAAATTATTTCAGGAAACAAAGCAGTGTGCACAGCTATGGTAATCCTCTGGAGGAAAGCAAAATGGTTTATGTAATTTTACCCTTAACAATTAAACTTCTCCCAAAAAGCCAAGTGAATAATAAATTAAAAAAAAAAAAAGAAGAATCTTTACAATAGTAAGTCTGTTACGTATATTTCATGACTCCTTTTGAAAGAACATGTAAAAGAGGAAAGAGAAGAAACAAGAAAACAGCTACTGAAGAGCCTTGAACAGACCTGTCTTTCAATATAACTTATCCAAAATATTTGATCATATTTTATTTGTATCTGTTACATCCTCTTGACTTGAACACCATCAGAGCATGCTGTCTCACTGCACCCATTCATATTCCTAGAAAATGTGAAGTGGCTGCTGAAACAGGAAAGTAAAGCTTGAAATTAGAAGTGGAGGCTTTTCTAGTGAACTTCAGAATTGCCCAACACATGCTGGGAGGTGGTCTTCCTCTAAAGAACTTGTCAAAGCTGTATAATTAAGTGGTAATATTTGTAAATCCCATTTCCTAGAGTGTCACCAAGTTCAAATCAGTAATGAAAGTGTTCTTTAAGCACCTAACAGACGATGTAGACAGACTCATTTCCACATGTTTCCATTTCTAATGTATTTCAGAGAGGAGAGTCTTCCGCTAGCATATGGCCCGTATAAGGCACTTGATATTCTGGAGTGCTAACCTGTGGGATGTGAGGCAGCTCTGTATGGGGAAGGTGGTTTCCACCTGCAAATGCAAAAAGTTAGCATTGCATTTGTGTATCCTCACCAGAGCCTTAGTACTTATTCTTTCTTAATTTTCTTCATTGGCATATACTGTGAATTACACATTTCAGTGCTGCTCTTAACTTTGCCATAATAGTCAGAAAGTGGAAGTCCATTTCTAATGTTTTGTTCTTTCACATTTTCCTCTTTAATTCTGTTAAACTTTCCATTATTCCCCTCCAGTATGACTACCAGATTATATCTCCTTTTAAACATACTCACTTCTGCTCTCCCTTTCACTCACCAAGAAAACGCAAAATTACCAATTATTTTCATTAACTTATCCACCAGTTTTGAAGAGAAGCCAATGAGATGGGTGGTTACGCCCTTTCCCATTTCTTATTTAACTCAAGAATTTGTCTCACGATTTCTCTCTTGATTCTGTTTTTTGCTGACAATGCGGTATATTGGCAGTAAACTTTGCGTCTAAGACAATTCTTTTTATATTCCTCACTATTCTGTTGTAGATTATGTTAGCAAAACTACCTTTGAAATCCATTACAGCCGAGTAGGTTCCCATTGAAATGTTGTGTCTTGCTTCAGTGTGGATGCTAAAAGATTCAAACATGTCTTTCCAGCCTCTGAGTCACAAATGTTTAAGAATCTTTCATTTAAATATGGATAGTCTTCATAGCAGTCCATCATCTTCTAATGGGTATGGACCCTCAAATACTGACAGTATACAACACAGTTCAAGAAAATATTGTCTCATGAACACGGTACTCTCTCAAATCATAGAATAGTTTGGGTTGGAAGGGACCTTTAAAGGTCATCTAGTACAATCCCCTGCAATGAGCAGGAACATCTTCAATTAGGTCAGTTTGCTCAGAGTCCTGTCCAACCTGACCTTGAATGTTTCCAGGGTTGGGGCATCTACTACCTCTCTGGGCAATCTGGGCCAGTGTTTCACCACCCTCTTTGTAAAAAATGTCTTCCTTCTATCTAGTCTAAATCTACCCTCTTTTACTTTAAAACCATTACCCCTTGTCCTGTCACAACAGGCCCTGTTAAGTTTGCCCCCATCTTTCTTATAAGCTCTCTTTAAGTATGGGAGGGAGTGAGGAAGGAACATATACCTCAACAAGAACTTGAAGAACATATTCCATATAGATTTAGTTGTGTTTTAATGCTTTTCAGAATCTGGACAATGGGAATAAACCTTTATTACATCAACAGACAGCTCTATCTGTATGTACAGCAATTGCTCATCAGACCATTTGTGTCTCTGGATTATAGCGTGATAACTTTGGAAACAAAATACATCCCCTCATCCATGCTACATCATAGCAGAGTTTTCAGTTACACTTGTAATGCCACAGTGAGGGTTTTTGTAGTGAACAACTACTGCTACATAAACTTGAGATATCATCTAGGCTTCACCTGTAGCATCCCTCACAGCTTTAGATATTTTCATCAGGAAAAAAATACTGGAAAATATTTGAACTTACAATATTATTTATCCAGATCTATAGCTGAGTATATGTTATGATAATGTAAAGTGTCAGGATAATAAAATCATGTTGGCCAGATTATTTCTGCCAGGTGTTTTATATAAGTGTTTGATATTTCTCAAGACTTAATCTCCACATTTCAAGTTGGTGGGTAGCCTCACTCAGATTTCCACAAGGCCAGTCATAGCTTAAGAAGTAAATATAAATCAACTACACTAACAATCTCTCACAATCAAGTAATCAAACAACTCAGCTCCTTGTCTGTTATAAAGAAAGATTACAGAGCTCTTGCAAAAACTGTAAGCTTCCTGTTCCAAGACTGATTTCCAGTTCAATTCAGTTTCCCTCTTTGAGCAAGCTCTTCAGCCAGAAGAAGAAAAATTAAGCCAAAAAGCTGTTCTAAGTATAGCCAACTGTATCATGGTATGTCCTATTGTAAACAAACTTTTGGATTCACAGATCAAAACTTGATATCTATCTTGTTCTTTCTCTCCTCAAATTAACCTTGTTCTTATCCTTCAAACTCACTCTACACAATTATCTTTGAGGGATAAATTATTGTTTCCATTATATATACACATATCATTGTAATGATAGATAGTATAAATAAACTGTAAGTACACATTCCACCTAGGCTTATATGGCTGTGCATTTGCTTATAGCATTTCCTTAGAGACACAACTGACACACACTGCCTACTAATTAAAATACCAATCACCTACACGTGGAGATGATGCCTGGCATGCCCAAGGGAAATGAATAATCTTTGTCACAGTTTCTCCTTGTTTTGGACTCACTTTCCTGCTTTGAAAGTAAACCCTACTAAGAGACCCGGGCTCAGATGAATCCCTGTTTTAACAAAAGTCTCTCACACAAAGAATTTCCCTAGCTTTTAGTTATTCTTTTTTTATTATTCTATATTTATATTTTTTAGAAAGACTCATTCAGTTCTTTTGCCCTTCTTGCTAAAACATCCTAGTACCATTTGAGATAAGCATAACAGAATACAACAAGCTCAAGAAAAATCATTAGTAGCATCAATGATGATGATCTTATACATAACTAAAGACCGTATTTGTACTTTCTCTATTTGGCCAGAAGCCATTCAACACCTCATGTTTTTCAGTCCAGCAAAACCCATGTCAGAACTCTCCAGCTCAGCCTCTACAGCCAGAGACGGAATTAATGTTTAAAGGTATATTTAGATGCTCATCCAGATGCAGGTTTTTACAGACCTCCTCTTTGACATTTTTCTTTCCCAGTTTACTCAGTCAGGGGGCATTGGTTCTTTCAGTTATTACTTATTTAGGAGGAGGGTTTCCATCTCTTCACAGACTGAGACAATCTAGATGATCCATTATTGAGAATCTTTTCCTAACCCTTGCCTATATTATTTTCATCTGCAAAACCTATTAGACTCCTTACTAAGGGTCAACAAGTCCATAACTATGTTAACTTGTATTTAAATTTGTCAAGGGACAATTTAGTTTACCATAAGATAACTGCAATCCTCTGAGTTATTAAAATGTCTCCCTTCTTCATTTGGATTCCCTGATTGATCCCTTCTGTTTTATGTTTTCATACTTCTATCAGATATTCTCATAAACAAAATGAATCATTATTTTACTAGTTTTCTAAAATACCCAAAAGTCTATATTTAACAGAAAAAATAAGTCTGTAACAGAAAAGCAAGCTATTTAAAATAGCGTGCCTCTACCAATTCCTTATACTGTCCTGAACCCCCACTAAGAGAAAGGGGAAGACATGCTAAATAAAATAGAAGAACATTTTCCTTCCTTTTTTCTCTATAGGATAAGATTCAAAGATTAGTATGCAAGAACAATGGAACATACAGCACTTCTTCAGACTTTAACAAAAACACCTACAGAGAAAGCAACAATTTTCTACAGACAAGTCCTTAGAGTTGAAAGTATTCTGCAAACAAGACCTCTGAAAACTCAGCAAACTCCCCTTGCTAAAGATCCACCTCAAACAGCTGTAACCACCACCCTTTGCACTTATATAAGTGGTGGGTCCACAGATGAGGGTACAGGTGGGGACCCCAGGTGGGGGTGGTCAGGGCCTTTAAGGGTTACTCAGGGCCCTGATATAGAGTAAATAACAAGAAAATAGATAATTCCACCAGATCCTGAAATAATAATAATAATGAAACAACACACATTACTAGCTTTGCATGAATTTAAAGATAAATGTTTGAGGAAGATCCTTGGGTAAGATATTGAGCTTTGGGAACTATTAACTGAAGTTCTGAAGACTTTAATGATTGGAATATGTAAAGCTTGGCGGAAAAGAAAAGTGCCCAGAAAAATGCATTCATTAGAAAAAACACAGAGAGTATATCTCCACCTGTTTTGGTATGCTATTCTTTAAACTACTCAGCCAGTAGCCACAGACACATCTTCATGTGGCCTAGGAAATATGCTTACATAAAAGCTTCCAGAAGACCAAAGTCTTTTTCCACCACACCAAGAAGCCATGCAAAAAACTATGCTGAAATAGAAGATGAACTCCTCGTACTTGCACAGACCTACTTACTGGTTCAGTTCATATTTGCTCATCTTAGTTTTTAACAAGAAACAGAACACAGGTCACTGGATATTTTTTCAACTAGGATCCAAATAACATGACTTCATCTGTTTTTTCCCACACTATGACCCTATTGCACAAAAGTTTTCATAGGATAAAATACTCCAGAGTATTTAGAATACAGTTGGTAACCAACCACCAAATTAAGAAGAAAAGCTGATGATAAGAGCAATCTGACTTCATCCTGGCAGCAATGTTAGTTGATCAAAGCAAGTTAGAGATGAAGAACTAACGTGAGACTTGCCAGTAACTTCAACTCCACCTTCATCAGCGGCAAGTGAGTCAACTTCCAGCAAATACATTACCATATTGGCAGGACTGAAATAACCTTCATATGACTGATAGACTGCCTCTGAAAGGACAGCTGATTTTCATCCCTTGAGTACTTTAGAGGGCTTTGTTCCCCTAGTACCTTAAAGAACATAAGTTATAAACAAATACATGGTCAGATCACAACATACCATATGCTAGTCTGCTTTTTTTCAGTACGTTCAGGCTACTCAGTAAATAACCATTTGGAATGTAATAGTTTAGGGGTAGGAAGGGAAAAAAAGGCACCAATAACAACAATCACCAGGGCCATTAATCTCCTCAAAGCTACCTGCCAGATCTTGGCAGTAGAAGCAACAGACTTGTTTTTTTGGAAAGGACACAAATACAGTACTGTGGCTGATTACTTCTCCAGATATATTGGTTTGGCTCTACTTATATAGACTTCACTGGCACACATTGTCCAGAAAGTAAAGTAAATACTTGAGAAACATGAAGTCCCCATGTAGATAAAGAGCATTTGAAACAATCAACGTATTTACACAGAGCTTTTACATTCAACATTGTTGTCATATTTTATTTTGCCCTCAGAGCAATGGAAAAAAGGTAGAGATGAGAAATGCATGAAATAGCATGGATTAAAAGAAAACCAAAACCCACAAACCTTCTGAAAAATTAGTGAGTTGATACAAAACACTCTATCCAGTCAACAACCATTGCACCTGGATCTGCTCCGGCAGAATTTCTGATGGTAAGAAGATTAAAGATGATTCTATCCATGGCACCCAGACAACCTTAAACTAAATGCTCCAGCTCAAAGGAATGTTGAACATGAGAAGGTGAAATAAAAATCCATCAACAACAAATGTCAATGCTTGGCACAGAGTAAAACCACTGCCTGACCTGAGATCAGGGACTGGAGCTCTCAGACATGTGGAGATATTCAGAATTTAGCAGATATTCCTAGCCTACTTTCTGTGAGGATTCAGAAGGATTTTTTTGGAGGAGCTAGACTCATCTGCAGTATTTTCCAGTTCAAAAAGGAGAGAATCAAGGACCTGTTTGAATTCCCTAATGAAATGTAAACTACCTAGGAGACTTCCCACAGGAGCACGTCAGAAGCCAGAACTATCCTCCTAAACAACTGATCTTAAAACCTCTCTCTATGTGTACACTCCATACGCATGTGCACACTCCATATGCATGTGCACGTGTGTTTGTGGTTTAAAATGTTGATTTGCCATTTGAAGTTTTAATGTGATTGCCAGGCAGAACCAAGATATGTTGTAAGGTTAGGATAATAAACAGGGCATTTTCAGGAAAGAGTTTTTCCTAGCAGCATCATGAGTCATGTTCTTATTTAAAACATCAGATTACAGCAATGTATTTCATTTTGTATGAGATCAACCATATCAAAACATTACCATTTTCTAAACCAAAATATGGCTTTTCATACTGGGAAAGGTTTATGTTAAGCTCTACCGACCCGGGCTGACGGAGTACCTTGTACTATGAGGATCTTGTTCTTCCCTCTGGTGACAGAGGCCTTTCCTAATTTAGAACTGTAAAACACAGGTACTTCTTGAATTGAATATACAGTCCAATCCTAGAGTACAGCTATCCCAGATCTGTTGTTTTATTAAACAAATGAATCTGACTTTAAACGTAGACTCTTCAAAATCCTAAAGAAAGGAACCTCCTAATACACCTTACACAAAGATATAGAGGCTGAAGGCCTGCATGGTTTATCTTCTTCCATCAGGTTTTCTTCTTATTAAAATTATTCTCACTGTGAAACAAATTATTTCAGCACATATTAAACTACAATATTACTAAAACTATTAAAGTTAAAACACAGAAATTATACTCCAGTAAGAAGTGAAATATAAGCAGGTACCATTTGCCCAGGCATCTCCACTGGCTGCAGTTTTGCTGCAAATTTCCTGCCATGTTGCCTGAAGCCCCACCAGAGCATTTGTGCAGGACCATCAGAGTGTTATCCATGGACACTATGAGCCTGATATAAACTTCCAGTACTTTGAGGCTAGACTCAATCAATTTAATGGACAATTTGAAGATCTGAATTTTAACTCTAGATATTTCCAGGAACAGTTAGAAGAGCTAGATAACCTGAATCCTGTGGTGGATTTAATCCAAAGAGCCTATGCTTCCTCTGTAAGTTTGAAAATCTGCTCCTGCTCTTGAAGGATAAGAGGGAGACTTTTTCTTTACTGTCAAAAAAAATTAAATTATTACTTCAGAAGGACTCAGTAAAGCAACGCAACACTGATTATATCCTGAAGAAGTAAAATCTTTGCCTCTGACTGCAGCAGAGATAAGATCTTCCCCATAATTTTGTTCTGTTTGTTGGATTTGAGTTCACTTGAAAATAAAACATGTAGTTACTTGGGATCTACATAATACATATTTGCATAATTAATTTGCTACTCAGTATTTCCAGTTCAGGAGATTTGCTGAGGTTTTGGGCTTTGACAGATGTCACCTTCAGTGCAAAGGAGTGCACCTTCATTGAAAGTCCAAATCTTGCCAAAAATCATAGTTTCATAGGCCCGGAAAAAAAA
>KZ506074.1:163059-203872 GCA_002844005.1 Limosa lapponica baueri | reverse complement strand
CACCCTAGACTCCCTTTCAAGGTCTCCCAAAGGAACAGGGAGCTGGCATGGGGGTGAAAGGGAAAGCCTCCAAAGCATCTTTCCAACTGTAGGTGGGCTGATGGGTCCCCTGGACCTGCTACTTCCCTCTGGCACAGGCACGTGTAGGGCACATAAGGCTCTCTTCACTCCTAACTTCGGTGCCTGTATAGGCATGGGAAGGGCCCAAACCACTCTCTTTCAAGATGAGGGCGCACACTCACATGCTCTCTCTGTCCAGAGGCACAGCAGAATCCAAAGGAGGTTGCAGGAGGAGTAAGAAGCTCCTTACCAGTCTCAGAGGTTTGCGTATCCTTTCACTGAGACTCTATTACGTCTCGTTACTTCAGTTATTCCATAACATTATTTAACTGATTTTCATCATTTAAACACTGTAAATTTGCCTACCAGGAAGAACCAAAATTCAAGAATTTAGCAGGTCCACATGCAGGACTGAGGTACAGATTGTTTCTCACCACAGTTAGGGACACACAGCTATTCCTGTGTCAGCCAAATCAACACCCAGGCATCCAAAATAGAAGTCTGAGGGTTTATTTCTATCAGTCAGCAATCCAAGAGACGGTTAACATGGATTGGCTATAATCATACATTTATGTGTATAGTTTATAAATATATAAAAACCTACCTTACACTATATATATATATATGATACATGCATCTCTTAAAGCGAAGTCAAACCTGTCATCAGCTGAATGCTTAACACAGATATATTACTTTTAAACACACTTGCCTAGAAGAGAATCCGCACTAGGGAGTACTGGTATACAAGCACAGTGTATTTTGTATTTCTGCAGAAGATTACCTCACCTCCCTCCATTTCCTCTAAAATCTTTGTAGAAGAGGAAATTAAGGGAGACAAACTGAACTGTGATGCTTAGGGAGTCCCTTGATTCTGCCTGTCACAGTTTTAAGCCTGCTCGGGGCCTCAGGGGAGTCTGGCTGTTCTTACTCCTCCTCTGCCAACCAGACAGTAACGGCCCACTGCTTTTATTCATTACCCTGAATGTAATGCACTAAATTTAACAAGTAACACACTCAGCGGGAATTTATTGGCCTTTTGCAGCATGATTGCAATGTAGGATATGGATATGGATTCCAATTACTGCTGACACCCAGATAAGAGGAACAAAGACTATATATGATTGTTATTAATCAAAGGTGATATCTGGTATTACGAAGAAAAGAAAAACAAACCAGGAATAATTTAAAAATACTTAACTAAGTATTTTTTTCTATCAAAATGTCAGCTGTTCCAAATAAAATTATGCTGGTATTTTCTAGCTAGGAATAATAAGAAGGATAGCATATTATATAAAAATGGCAAGGAAGAAAATGTAAATAACAACCGTTATTGATTATAAAACGACATGCATAAAATTCATGTCCCAGGAGATGTAATATACTGTGAAAATCCTAAAATAAAAATATGCATACGTTCACAGCTATAGAAGTTTTAATGATCATTAGACAAAATAAAAAATCGATGTAATATATTCCAGAGAGCTGAGACTCATACTCATCTCACAGTATTAAAAGATGGGATAGGAAGAAATTAATTTTTCTTGTTCACATCTGGAGCTTAAATAGGTACAATATGAATGGGCAAAGAACAAGCCAAAGACCACTGCATCAAAATTCCAGAAACCAGCAGATGTGAAACACATGTACATCTCTCCCAAACCTCTCCCAGGTGAGTACAGAAATGAACCACTTAGCTATATGTGATTGCATTCATTTCATAACACTGCAACCCACAGCATATTGAATATTATGGACATTCAGAGCAGTAAGAGGCACAGAATTTGGATTCATAATGTTTAGAATTGTCATTCAGCTTGGAGCTAGAAGATGAAAGTCCTTTACAAACTATCTAAACAATTAAGGTCAGCAGGATGGGACCAGAGATTTTGGAAGTTTCTCATTACTATCTCTTCCTAATATTCAGGCAGAGCACATCAGACGACGAATGTTTTCTGGTAACAACTCCATTCCTTTTCTGAACCATAAGCAGGATGGATTACTTTTCAAAATCAGTGAGTTAAAAAAGATGAAAATTTCTGAAAAAACGCAACAGTACAATTTGTTTGAAATTCAGGGAGTCTGCTATGCACAAACAGGCTGCCTCGTATGCCTGCAGATATGACTTATGTATTTGTTCAAAAATTAATCAGAAAAGAGGGAAATGATGTTGCAAATACCACACTGACCCTTCCTGGATGAATGCTACCTCTTTCTTGCTTCTTGAGAACCTATTCCCTGTATGCTATTTATTTCCCAGTCCCTTCACTATTGATAAAAGTCGATGTATTTGCCACTGGGAGCAGAACTGACACCAACAGCTGTCTCAAACAAACCATGACAAAATTTTCAGTAAGATTCCCCAAAAGGAATCTGGTAAAATAACTTGGAGATGAAACTTCAAAGAACTTCGACAATTCTCGCTTTTGTTAATTAAAGAGTTTGTTCTACAAGCAATTATTATCATACTATCTGCATAAGACACAGCATATGTATAAAAATCACAGCACATATAACCTGTGTTAGGTTGCCTTTCCTGGGATGCTCTGTCTCACCTCTGAGAAGCAAAAGACCAGTTTGCTGATGTTGAGGATTATATTTTTCATCTCACTTGTGAGGAAAAATGCCATTAACAGCTCAGTGATCATATCGTACATATACAAGATAGATAAAATACAAGTTATAAAGATTTACACATCGCATCAAATAAGGAGGGGAGACAAATCTTAATTTTAATGAATTACTTAGTGAAACAGAAAAGCAATCATGTTTTCTCACGTCATTTTTTGCCATTTTACCTGGTATATGAAAGTATTTTGACACTGGGTACAGGAGAGAAGAGAGCAAATAGAGAGGAATAACATATTTTTTAGGAAAATTTACTTTTTATATTGTATATTACCAATCACATGGTATTTGCTATGCGTATGAGAATGATGGATTGTATGAGAGTGTAAAATAATTTTTGCTGCATTAGATGCAGTAAGGTATTACTGATAAATATTTGATTACATATATACATGATTTCAAACTGAGAAACAGTTGGGTCAGTGATGCAGCCTTGAGTATCAAAGGGATCTTTTATTTTTATTAATAGCTCTAGCATTTTCTTGCAATATATGAAGTTTGTCACTGAGGCAGAAATGGAAGCAGCTAAAATTTTTATTCATCAGAGCATGCAGATACGTATATAACTTTAATCTTGAGAGTAATGCTCACCAGAGCTATGCAAGTAAGGACTTTACTAAGTGATGACTTAGTAAAATGCACCATTTTTCAAACCTTGGCTTTAGAGAGCTTTTAGACCCCAAAGAAGGGTTACTTCCCTAGTCCTCTAGCTAAAATTCATGCTGGCCTTTTACAGTCCTTGCTCACAATAAAATAAATGCAAAGAAGTTACCTTTCTATAATTGTGTACACATTGGTTTATAGAGAACATGAAACAAATGCTGTTTCCTCATATTGCAACTAGATGCTAATATGGGAAAAGAACCCAAGGGTGGCTATTGTAGCTTGTCAGTATTGCAACAAATGCTAAAACTCCAGCCTTTTGTTCTCAAATGTTAATGGCAAAAAACCAACAACAACTTCTGAAAAAGATTACAATTTAAAATGGTAATGATACATTTGTCTCAAGAGAATTTGTATTCTGCCTACGAATCAATCAAGATATGGAAAAACGATTTAGAGAGAAATCACAGCTGAATGCATAAAATTCTGGGAACAAAGAATGGTACCTGCATACAGGAGACAGCTGGCAATACCCATTAATGGACAGAGAAATGCATTTTTACTTATTCTTGAAAATAAAAAAAAAAAACCCTCATCAATTCTGGTAGTTTCTACTATATGTATGACACATTTTTTGTTTACAGCACACTGTCAAGAAAGACACTGTGCTCTCCATATTTTTGCTAGCACATACCATGGATGTATATTAGATCCAGACTCTCATGATTGGAATAAAATTACTGAAATGTGAATTAGGTTGATAACTTTAATGCAAAATATTATCTTCTCTTTTTTTTTTTTTCCTGAATTTCTCACAATGCTTTTTACACACTAATCCTTGAAAATCATTTAAGCAATAAGAGTAGGAGAAGGCATCACACTGGAAGGGAATAATTTCATGCCTCAGATGTGTTGTGAAGCATGAGGATGAAGAATGAGTGACTTCAGTCACCTGAGAAGTGCAATGATTCCCAGAAATGCACTGCCTAAAGTATCTTATTGCTATTACTGCATGGAAATTATTTTAGAAAAGGTCACACCCATGGAGCTAGTAAGAATGATTAGATGTGAGTGATTAAGGTGGCAACCATTCAGCCTATAATTCACTGTTTAATAAATAAGGGAGTTCTCACATCACACATTTAAAAATAAAGTGCACATTTTAAAGATTAAAAAGAACCTCCTTGCTCAGATGAAGTGCCATCCTGGCCAAGCGTGACTGTCAAAGCTCTGCTACAGCACCTGAGATAACACGCTGTTTGAGTTGCTGTACCTACCCCAGAAGATTTCCATGGTGACATTTGCCCAAACCCAAAACAAGAGTTCGGGACATGCAAAGATCTTTGTGCTGACTAAACAGGCGACCACAAAGGTGACCATCACTCAACCTTACCGCCTCTGGAGTGCTGACGC
This sequence comes from Limosa lapponica baueri, assembly GCA_002844005.1. Classification (NCBI taxonomy): domain Eukaryota; kingdom Metazoa; phylum Chordata; class Aves; order Charadriiformes; family Scolopacidae; genus Limosa; species Limosa lapponica. Next base: position 199,171 of record KZ506074.1, on the reverse strand, counting down.
TGCCCTGAACTCAGTATGCAGGCCAAGATATTGCTGTTGGCAAGCACCCATTTCCTCTTCCTCTGAGTGATGCCTCTGCCCAGGTCCATCCCCAGGAGCATAGTCTTTCTGGGTTTGAGTTTGCTAAAGAAGTAAAGCTGTGTGCCCCACTAGCATATAGGATCAGCCTTGGTCTGAAGTGGACAGTTCAAATTTCATTCTTAATTTTATTGGAGCTTTTATCACAATTTCGTTTCTTTTATAATGAAAAATCACTTCTATTCTACAAAGCTGAAAAAAATGATGTCTTATTTATGCAGTTTTTGTATTTAATAAAAAAGACTTTTCAGAAAACCAGCAAAAATGAAACTTTAAAAATACCATCCTTCATTACATGGGTAACAGGCTGCCGTTTGGTTTGCTGATACATCCTCTCATGAATTCTACTATGGCTTATTATCAACTATTGAATGGAAACAACACTTTGATTTTGGAAAAAAGATAAATTTTTCTTTCAAAAAAAATTGAGCCATTGCTAGTTTTTTAAAGTTTCACCTTTAAAGATCACACTCTTACTCTCGTTCTTGGCATATGTTGTAATTTAATATTTTCTTCCTTATTCATGTCAATTTATGAATTACATCACGCTTGACCATTAGTTTCAGGAGAGTTTTCTTTAATTTTATGATGTTATTTTTTTCCATTTGCCTGATAATCTAAAAAAAACAAAAAAAGAAAAAGCTAGCTTAAAATTTAAAAACCAAAGGGAAAAAAAGTAGTTTCTGATTTTAAACCAGAATATTTTGTACTACTTCTAGTCTGTTATGGATCTGAGGAACTGATCCAAGTTCCTGAATCACTTTCGACTTTGCTGTCACAATGAAATATCGAAATTAAGGGACTTATTTTTGCTCTCCTTGAAGTACTATTCAAAGTACCTCATCAGGATAAAAAGTGATAAGAAATAAAAAGGATGAGGCATATTTGAGGAAGTATTCTCACAGCCCATTCAAGATACATAACTCAGACATGATTCCATGTAACTAAGTTTAGCAGCCAACATCCGCCACAGCGGCAATATGTAGAGGCAGGTTCTGTCAGAGAGTAGTAAAGAACATTTAATTAGGATGTATAAATTTAGAAGGTGCAAAGACTTCCACCATTTCCAGCCCCATTGGACTGAAATCATTTATCAGTAAACCCAAACATTTGCAGAAATGTCACAAAATAGAATTTGGGGTGGGGGGGGATTGTTAGGTTTTTTTGTTGTTGTTTGTTTCCATTTATTTTTTCTTTTGTAGCTATGATGTAAAGTGGGGGAAAAAAAGTTTTAAACGGCAAAGAAAGCCTCACGTTGCAAGAAGTGCTGTAATTTACTCCTTCTAGCTTGAACTTCTGTTGTTCGCTTTTTAGCAATTGTTCCGGGAATAAACAGAAGTAAGTAAGTTGGCCTCAGCAGCTGAGAGTAGGTGAGATTCTGCAAGTCTTTTCTTTCACATTAGAGAGCATCAGCTATGAAAGGACTTCAGGGACTCAGAAGGACCTGACTGCTTTGCACCCCCTGGAAGAGACTAATTTGCTGCTAGTTGTGGTAAACACTATATACTGTGATGGGTAGCGGTCTTAATTACCTACAATAAGGGTTCTTGGTTTAAGAATTCAAGCTACTCAAGCTGGAAATAATGAGACGGTAACAATGCAATCTTCCTGGCTTTTTTCCCCCACTTTTTTTCCCTCCCTCTCCCCCGCCTTGTGAGCTGGTTTGCATGCGCTCATTTACAAATGTTGTTGGGACAAGGTCAGGTTGCTCTAGGCCAAACATTCAGATTTCTTATCTATATTTTATAAAACTTAATCCCACTGGCAATATTTGCTTGATTTCTTTAATGGTTCCAATGAAAACAGTGTTTCATTTGGCTTTAAACTCCGATCATAGATGAAACATTACAGGACTATGCCAAGATATGAGGGCCAGACACTGAAACCAATTCTAAACAAAAACTGAAACTACTTAGTCTGTTTATTGGTTATAAAAACCGCAAAAAAAAACAGGAAAAAAATTTGCCTACAGAAAGAAATAATTTTTCAGGGATTATATTTATAATGGAAAATATTCCCTTGGTGGTAAGTTTACTTCTTTTTTTAAACCCTAATATACCACTGATATGTTGTAACATGCTGCTGATGTGGTATCAACCAGCTTCCCGGCTCAGAGCTGTGGGGTCCCAGACATGGCAATGTTCATTAACACCCAGCAGTTGGATAATTTATCAGCCAACTGGCACACAGAATTTCACATCTCTCTTCTGTAATTCAAGGGGGACCTTTCCCTCTGGCCCACTCCTACTCTGAGTTTAACCCTTCAGCAAAACTTTTCCACTATCGTTGCGAGGAGGTCTAATCCACACTAAATATGCTAATCAAGAAGTACCTCGAGGGCCTTTTTTGATCATTTTGGTTATACATATATGCTAAATCTGCAGCTTTCAGTGTTATCCTTGATGAGAAATCAGTGTCTCTGGTCTATGAAATGCTATTTACTTTGTCCTGTGCAATATGTAGGTTTTAAACATGCTATTTTTTATCAACAAACACAGGCAGGGAGATTAGCTCAGAAGGACACGTTCCATACAGGCAAGACGGATGCCCTGTCTGAACACTTTGACCTTCCAATCAAGAGACATCGCCACAAATAATTTGGGGGGGAGGGGGAAGGGCAGCTGAGGAAAAGTGTCCACCCTGCCAGCACCTCCATCCACACGTCCATAGCATGCACAGAGAATACCCTGAATGTGGGAGCCCTGTGATGGATAACGGTGGAAGCCCATCAATTTTTGCAGCTAGCCGCCCTTTTTCTTTTTTATTGTGAGAATCCCCAGAAAGAAGAGTGTCAATAGGAAACGCAGATGGGGCAAGTCCCAGCAGCACTATGGTGTGTGCTGCCAGACAGTCAGCGAGAAGCTGTAGCCCCAGAGAAACAGATACGTGACGCCTACACCAACAATCTTGTGCTCCTCTGGAAAACCCTCTGGGAGATGCCGGCTTTGGGAGAGAAACCTCCCTTGCTCTTTTCAGGGTAGGAAAATCCTGCCTTATCCCATGGACAAACTCAGGAAATATCTGCTAGCAAAATCTTGTGGAGTTTCCCTTCGATCGATACCTTTCGTTGCAGGTTTTTCCATAGACAGAAGAGGGGTTTATGCCCTGCCTTGAAATGGCTAAAACTGTAAGACCATGTTAAGTCGCACACAGACATTGGAAAAGAGCAGGTTTGAGAACCGTGTTGAAGAAAATGGTGGCTCTTCCCCCCTCTCAGGCCTCATTAGGGTCTGTCCGGTGAGGTGCTGCGCTGCCTGCCCCAGCCCCAGGGCTGGGATGCTGGGGGCTGAGGGGCTGCGGCGGTAGGTGCCCAGCACCCCCCAGGCTGGACCCCTCCTTCTCCCGGAGGATAAAAGGAAAATCAGGGAGTTACATGTGGAAACGACATGGCGGCTCCCCGCAGCTTCCCTCCCTCGCCGCGGGTTCCAGCCGACGATGGGGGCCTCGTGTGCTAAAACAGACCTCTCGTAAATATTTCATATTCCTGAGTCAAGCAAAAAATGCCTGCCACCTCCCTTTGCATTTCTATTATTTAAAGGGTCACTAATCAAGCAGTGAACCTACCTTTCCGACAAATCTGCATACCAGACAATCAATATTCATCTGGTGCTAGCGATACTCTTCCCCCCCTCCCCAGCCCGCCCCGCAAGCCGGGCTGCCTCCTTCCTCGCTGGGGATTAGCACAGCCTGGGCAATGAGCCCCGAGGACTCGCGAGGGTGTGCTGTGTCCAGCAACCCCCCCGGGAAAAGTCTTTGCAATCGCCGCCGCCGCGGGTACAGTAGTGGCCAGACTGGGAAGGGTTAAAGTTTTGTCTGTGACACTGAAATTGAGGCCAGCTGTAGGTCATATTCACGTCCCAGTCACAGGAAAATGAACCTGTGAGACAGAACCTAATTATCTGCTAAACCAAAAGCCAGTCTCAGTTCAATAACTTACGACAGAGCTGGCAGCCAGATATAGAGTTGCCATGGCAACGCTGAAAAAAAAAATTCACTGCAGTAGAGAACAAGAAGGAAAAGAAGGAGACTGTAACCCTAAATATGCTGTAGCCATTTGATCTTGGACAAGTGGATATGTCTAAAGAGCCAGATTGCTACAACTGTCTATCCACTTTAATATCCTCTATAATTACTGAAATGAAAAATGCAATTACAGTGTGCTCTGAGCTAAAAAACAGGAGTAACTGGCTAACTGGGAATTAATTTTAGAGGGAACAATATCAGCTTCTTTCCCCTCTCAACACACATTGACTGAGAAGTATGTGTGGGCTGGAGAGCAGAGGCGCCTGCTTCCCGCTAGTCCAAAATCACTACATGCCAATCAAACCCTTGGTTTTCCCTGTCACCTTCCCCTCCTCCTTCTTCTTCTATCCACAAGCCATTACACACGAAGGAAAAGTTCAGTAGAGCAAAGCACCAAAGATCTCACTTTAGAGACCATAATGTCTGAACTATGTAAGACATGGGTTTAAAGCTCTCGGCAAAATGTCCTGAGCACAGTCCCTTACACGAGCCACACAGGCCACCACAATGGACCTAGCTCCTGAGAGTTATGGGACAAGGGATTCCATCCTCCCAGAACATCTCTGTTGGGAGCTAAGCACAGCGCTTTCAAGTACCACCAGTGCTGGACGTGGGACTTTTCCCAGCTGAAGCCCCCAGCAGCAGAACAAAGGACACCGTCCTCGGGTGGGTCACCAAGCTGGGCAGGCACGGGCACACACACCAGCAGCATGGCTGTGGACCGCCAGCACCCTGCCCTGCCAGGCTCCGCGGCACGGCTGTGAAAAAGTTCATGAAAAATCAGACACAAGCACATACCAAACACAAAATCAAATGAGTGTTTTGAAATACATATTAAAAAAATCATATATGCATATATATATGTGTGTGCACCTACTACTTACTGCTGTGAGGACCACAAAATCAGCATCTGATAATTTTGGGCAGAGATGTGGATTTGATGTTAAAAAGATGAGAGTGATTTCATAAAAGAACATATATCTCTTTACGTGTGTGCATGTTAAAGACAGAGATTTTAATGAAACATCACGGTTAGAAAAACACAATTAAACCAAATAAACCACTTATTTTGGTCGGCACTTCTGTAGAGGTGTTTCCAGCTTGCTGCCAGAGCTATCCAGAGCAGCTTGCTGAGCAGCGAGACTTCACCCCCAGATGCTAGGAATTGCGTGGTTTCAGACTCTCACATAGGCATGCTATTCAGAGTCAAAATGTTCTTGCCATTACTAATTTTATGAGAGACTTCTAAAAAAATAATAGTATTCCAGGGAGTTAGGATAGCAAAATCATTTCCAACCTGAGATTGTGATTAGGAAATATTATTGTCCTCATATTTTTACCCTGCACAGGCTTTTTTTCTTCTGACTGGGTAAGTGAGGTCCAGATTTGGCAGTTCTTTTTTCAGAAAAAGCTCTCATTCTAGTAATAATGCTGTCTGAATAAGAAATACTCATTTAAGTATGGTGCCTTCTGAAGTGGGTTATGTATAAATCGCTACTGCACAGTGCTGTATAAGTAATAACAAAAAGGAAAATTCATTCAGCAATGTTATTAGTATTCTAGATTTTTAAAGAAAAATGTTAAAAAATTCCCAACAAATCAACACAAACCCCACAAAACTCCACAGGCAACATATTATGTAGATCTCCGTATCTCCATATTTTTTGAGACTAGCATCCTGATCTTGTAAGTGCTTACCATTAGTACCTCATCCGGTGAGTAGTGCGATTGAGGTGGTAGAGGTGTCTGGTAACTATAGAGAATTTGAGCATGACCTCTCTATATGTGCACAGGTTTTGTTAGCAGTAACGTAGATCAAAGGGGGACCGCGGTATTATTTTCAATGAGCCAGCCTGACACTTGGAATAAGTGAGGTCTGCTAAAGTCAGTGGGCCTGAACCTGATTATGCTGGTCATGAATTTGGCCTCGTTTTCATCACGGAAAATATAAATGACCTTGTGCTTTTCTTTCATTGAGCTCTGTATTTCTGAAAGGTGTGCAACTCGCTTTTCAGCCAGTCCAAGAACATGCTGAGTCTCTTCAAATTGTGTAAAGGATTTTTAGGTGTATGTCTTCTGTAACTGCTGGAAATTGGCTTTAATGCACTGGTTTTCAGCTTTCAAGGATCTAAATCAGTCAACTGATAACTCATTTTTGAGAGAAATTTTCTAAAAATGCCTCTGAATCTTTACTACAAAGTATGTCCTCATGGGAAATTCAGAGGCATGCAAATAATGCAAAAGAAGATAAAAACTATTGGGAAAAGGTAACATTCAGTTCAGCACAGGGAACAGAAATTCAGCTTCCATTTAGAAAAGTGAAACAAAAAATAGCCTGGTCTTCACATACGGGGTAAGGAACAAAATCTTGACTTTGCTACTCAAATGCTTTGGTTTCCCATCTGAGCCTGCTGACACTGAGATGTTATTTCCCGAAACGGCGGACTGCCCTTTCCCATTCAGTTACATGGATCTGCTGGGGGAAGACAGGCTCATACAGGGGCTGAAGCAAAGGAGAGTCCCAGTGTGGGTTTGCGGTACCACTGCCCAACGGAGCTGCCGCTCTTGGCTTTGCTTCTGATACCTCCACTATCAGGACTGGAGCTTTTTTGTGAAAAGGAGCAGCCATCCTTACCCGTGAGGCACATTTATCCCTGATAAATCCCTAGACTGTACACTTTAAGCTGCTCATTGCAGCTCTGAAAAGGGTAAACTAGAGTACTGACATAGTATATGTTTGCACAGATGAAATCTAAACGTGTGCCTCAGTTGATCTTCTGACGTTTGTAGAAAACAGTAGGAAAAGACCAATTAGTGAAAAATGAGATCACCATTTTGTCATGGCAGAAATATTGGAGATAGCTATTGATTAAAGAGGCTATCTTTTAACATCAAAATTAAAAAAATAAAGAAGAAAGTAAAAGAAGAGGAGTCATGATCTGACCATTTCAGCAGTAACAGTGGTCAAATTCTGGCTTACATAAATCTGAGCTACATGCAAATATCTGATGTGCTTTTATTAGACTTTCCCCTGAAAATATAAACTCCAAAAATGAAATTGTTTGTTATAGTCACACTGGAAAATTTTAAGGGAGATATCTTTCTGGACAAATGATATAGTTTGTGAAGTTCATGAGAGTCCAATGGAATGAGACAGGTAACAAAAGACTCAGTTTCCTACATGTAGGTGTCTGTTGCCCTTTGTGATGCCTTGGAGCATCTGAGACATCTATATGAGGCTGGCAGATGCATCACACAGTCCCTATGGACTTACAGTCTTCTTTTGTGGCACCAGTAGGATGTCCTAGGGTAAATGGCATGAGATATCTATAGCTTCACTACATTTTCTAAACATTTCTAAGTAACCATATGAACCTATTTTGACTGGCCTCATCAAATGTGTTGCAGCATGACCTATTAAACTGGCACCATACAGCAGAGTAGCTTTATTTGATCTAATCCTCCTAAAATCAGCACTTACTATGAGATGTTAAATTTTGATTATGAAATAAGAACTCAATGACTGTTTTAAAAATGGGGACTGTGAGTTACTTCAGATAGTGCCTTTAGCAAAATCATACAACTTACAAATTGTGATGCTATAGTTACTTTAAAAAGCTCATGTACAGTCTATGTGAATTATCCAATAAAGCTGCTATATTAAAAACTAAAATCTCTGTTTAAACTAAACAGTTAATATTTAAACTCATGTTCCATTAAAAATACGCCAGGATAGTTTTCCATCATGTTAAATGATACACAGTGAGGCCACTTGATTTGTTTCTATTTTTGTGGCGATTTTTAGATCCTGAGCAAGCTAGCTAAATACTATATTTCTTTGCTTAAATCTAAACAGAATCTTCCAGTCTGTTAGTATAGATGATTTTAAACCTTTTCTGGATCCCGTATTTTATTTTGACTCAGTCTTCAATGTAAACTTTTCATCTTGTCCTTGAAATCTGTGACTTGGTCAGTGTGATGTTCTGACAAGGGCTGCTATGGCATCTGCTGAGAGATGCCTTCCAGTGTGCATTACACTGTCCCCCATGTAATTTGGGGATATGTTAAGTACAAAAGGATCAAGCTCATAGTATGGAGCTTTTCAGGAGTGGAAATAGTTTAAGTGTTTTGTAAGGATGGTGGCCACTCTTCAAAACATTTAAATTTGGTGATAACATCTTTTCAACTGAAGCCAATGCCAAAATGTCCCTTTGACTTTAACAAGGCCAAAGCATTCCTTTATGGAAACTACAAGGCTGCAAGATACCTCTGTCTTCCAATGCGTGATTTGCACTGATAAAAGCAGTCATGAGAACATCACAGTGCCAAATGTCACAGTTCTGATCTAATCCACCTTAAAATCTCTCCATTGTACAGAAAAGTGTGTGGCTTGAAAAGTTTGCCAATAAGCTATACATATCAGAAAAAAATATTGGCCCCAGGTAAAATCTGTCATATAATTACACATTACAAATTCTACCTGTCAAGAAAACACTTAGAGAAAACAAATTAGCTGAGCGTAATGATGCAGGTTGCATAGAGTTGTTGTGCCTTGGAAGTTCATGCAAACCACTTACACAGGGCTCCAACGTTTTCTCAGTCCTCCTCAGTCACAAATGGATCTGCAGAACATGGAGATATTTGTAATCAAGAAAAGACACCATTGTAATGATACCAACAGCCTTCATGCAATTAAAGCAAGTAAGTAATTAAACAAATGCACAGAAGAAAGGAAGAAAATCTGCCAAGAGTGCTTAAGCAGGTTGGTACCCTCCGTAATTCAGTGCAGTACAGTCTGCAGGAGATAGGAAAACACAACAGAGAAGTATTGCTACACTTTTCCTGATCTTATCCTTTTCCCTGGGCATGTGCTATTGGCTACTGTCAGAGAGAAAAGATTCTGGGCTAGATGCTAGCAATTTGCTAGACTGTTAGCATTTCTTTCCACACCAGCGCTCTGTATTTTGCTCCTTCTTAAGACGTGCTGCGATAAAGCCTATGAACAGCGTCTAGACGGCACATAGCTATAGCCTTTGAAAGTCATTTGATGCACCAGGGCTGTGTTATACATGCACGGTTTTAATGAGGTTCTTACGGGTTTTTCAGGAGTATTGTGCAGCAGGCAAGAGGGAGAAGGAGAGAAAAATCCTTACCTTTGATTTCACACTTGTTGCTATAGACAACGCTACACATTTCACATTATCCTATTTAAGGGGCTTAAACATGGAATGACCATTAGACATTTTAAATCCTCTGTACGCTAAGGACGTTTTTCCTTTTTCAGCTTCACACAGGAATGTATCTGTTGGCAAATTTAGGCCCAGCTTACTCATTTAGCTTAGATTCTCATATACACATTACATGACACCACCACACACACACACGGTCCTCCCTCTTCTTTAACCAAATTGTCCTCCAGTTTGTTTTGCTTTGCCAAATAAGAGAATTGAAATTTTGCAGAGTGCGGTAGCTCGTCATGTGGCAATTGGAAAGAATATTTCAGGGTCACTGCCCCCTTCAGCTGGGGCAGTGGCTACATGCGCTACCTCGTCTGCAACATGAGGGAGCTGCTCCCACAGCCAGCCTTACCCCAAAAGAGCTGTTGTGCTACATATCAGACAGTTGGAGCAATGCAAGTTTTGGATTGCATTTACGTACACTTTTTAGGGCAACAGTGGGTGCTACAATTGCTAAGCTCACTCTTCTCCCTCCTTGAAAGGGGAATATCTTGCCTTTACAGTACATTCTTACAGATCAGGCTGAAGGAAAAAAACCCCACAAAACACTTTAATTCCATTACCATTGGGTTTCTTTTTCTATATTCAAAAAATAAAAAGTGCAGTGGAGATCTTTAGAACCTCTGGACCATTTGGGGCTCAGAGAAGCAGTTACAAGATGAAAATTTGCTGTGCAATGACAATTCCTGGTGTAACAGCACTGCCATCCCTTTGGAGTACCCACAGGTATTCGTGTCCAGCGTAGCAGGGCTGTGAGATTATACGCTCTGAGGAGTGCCTTTCCTTCCTTCCACTGCAGGGTAGCTACTGCCTGTGGAGGTGGTAAAAAGGCAAGGTAGTTAAAGTTGCATCATTAGTCAAAGGAGCCTTGCCCATCACCTTCAACAGGCTGTCAGAAAAGGGAGTTTCTTTCCCACGCCTATGTGGAACCAGGTCCCGGGATGCACTGCTTACACAGGCATATTTCTGCAATTTTAAACTGTACGTAGGAAACGAAAGTCATTGCGTAACCCAACTAATCCTTTATCAAGATCATGGAAATTCTGAATAAGACACAAAAAAGAACAAGACCAGGTTTGGAATAGTATCCCAAGATTTGTGAAATGAAATTGATTTCCATTCAAATCAGGTCTTTTACTCTTCTTGAAAATGTCAAGGTGTCAGCCTTGGCCATTACCAGACTGTGATTTATAGTTGAGACAAAGCGAAAATACTCAGGTGACTGTCTGGAACTGTACTGCTGTGTCTGGAAAGGCTACAGATGACAGCCATCTCCTTTCTTAACCAACTTGCATTGCTTATCTAAGATCAGTCTTCCCGCACCCCTCCTCCCCAAATCCTTGATAGAAAAATGATAAACATTTAGGCTTGAAGATTTACTGAGATCAGTCAAATAAGCCTTGTGAACGGAGTAGGTTACAGAGCTTCAGAGAAACACATTAAAAATAATCCTTTAGCTAGCTATATCCTAGCTGTTTGGATGAATACCTGTAAAATGTGAGACTGATTGCCTGGTTTCAACACATGGGTATGTTTTAATCCATCTGTAGGATCTATTTCTGTAACTTGAGTATACTCGAAGCACAGAAAATGCTGAAACCAAGTAAGTTTTCAAATACTAAGAATAATACAGCTGCTGTAATTTCCTGAAATTAAACACAACTTATTCAATAAATAGATTAATGGAGGTTAAAAATTACCTAGCTAATATTTAATCAAACACTGATGAGCTAATTCTCTTATTTCTCCCATTGACATAAAGTTTTGCTTGAATAAAGGCAACAGAAGTACTTAACAGTTTAGGTGCTAAACTCCAACTAATTTTAGCTGGAATTAGGCATCTTCAAGTAGCTCAGACAAGCCTTTTTCAAATATATTTCTCCCTTTATTCCTTCAGCTATATTTGTGGTCTCAATATAGTGGAGTGAAGGAGAAAATAAACAAGATACATAAGTCAAACAAAAGAAAATAGGAATTATTAGCACAATTAATAATACCATTCCTGACATTAGATCACTCATTCTAGTAGTAGTATTTGCAGAGGATATTGACAAAATGGGAAGGGTTCAAACAAGAGGAAGGAACATGATCTATCTTCCCAAAAACCTAACTTACAGTAAAAGAGTGAAGACAATCTCATTAGTTTTTCAATGAAAATGCTAAGAGGTGAAAGAAAATGACCCTTTAAATTGTCAGGAAAAGTTTCTGTAGCTGGAAGCTGATACTAAACAAATTCCAATTAGAAATAAAGCCTATTTTTTTAATAGTGATGTAATAGACTACTGGGACACTGTTTCTGGGTTTATTATGGATTCTCCACCATCCCAAATCCTAAATATACATGCTAACCAAACAGCAATTGTTGGTGTTGATGTGGGAGTTGCTTGGTGAATGCTTTGGCATGTTTTATGGAGGAAGTCAGACTAGATGATCGAGTTCGCCTTGGCAGTGGACATGCGATATTTCTGCTCTGTGTGGGAGACACAAGGGAGGCAAGCAAGAGAGGAGATAAGGGGGAGGGAAAAAGAGAGCAGGTAAGGGGGAGGGAAAAAGAGAGAAGGAAAGAATGAGATGTCTGGCTGTCTTCCTTGCCTAGAGCATGTCAGGTGTAAGCCTTGTGTGGTACCATGTGTCCTGCTTTGGTGAACTGCAAATGGTACCTAGAAGCAGAGTGGGTATAGGATGGCATTCAGCCCACAGGTTTTAGCACAGGACAGGAGAGTCTGCAAGTCCTCTGAGAAGACTACTGCAGATATTAAGTTCTGCTGTCACTTCATAATCTGAGCTAGATTCCAAATGAAGGATTTTTTGACCATAGTGAAATCATACGATATTGAGGCACATAAGATTGCTGTATAGAAAAACGCTGACCACGAGTACTCTCTTTGGAGCTATTCATTAACGTGTTTTTTTCTTACTAGCTATTGCAGAAGATCATTAGGACCACTAAAAATATTAATCTGAAAAAAAGTAAATGTGGATGCCGAAACAAAGATGAAGAGTCTCAATGGAGACTAGATGAACACTGGGATGTGAGATCCCAAAGCTTGTTCAGATGTGCCTCTCTCTCTTCCCAGCCACAGCAGTAAGTTATTGCAAACACAGGAAGAATAAATAGCAGAAGGAGGGTTGTAAAAGAAATGTATAAAATGTCCCCTCACACCACCACAGTAAATCATGACCTCCTACTGACCACTGAATGCTTTCCTATTATTTTCATTATACTGCAGCCTCAGAGTTCTAACCAAAGTCAAGGTCCCACTGTGCTGGTTACCGTGCTCCCAGTTAGCATGTGGCAGTCCCCACACAAAGGAGCCCACGCTCTGCCCGGACAACACATGGCACATGTCAGGGAAGGAAAGTAAAGGTTGACTCACTGAAAGGGAGCTCTGCATTCACGCTCGGTGCCAGGAAGTGACCCTAGATCTTTAGCCATCAATGCCGGAAAGAAGAGCACGTAGGCGGCCGTTTGGAAACATTTGAAGGGTTTTAAGAAGTGTTAGTTATTACATGTAGTAATTTTGATTTCCCACTAGCATTTAGGGAATGATTACCAAATTTCAGAAAGCCAAGCTGCAGCCTTTGGAATTTATTAACTCATAAAAGCCTACCAAAGCTCAATACTCAGATACCGGCAACACCCACAAGAAATCTAACCCTCTGAGTCTGTCGGGAAAGGTTTCCAACATTGCATTGGTAACCTGCTTCGCTTTTAAACACCCAGCCATTGTTTTAGAACTGGGTGCCCCAATGACTCAATATTCTGACCATACTCACCTATTTCGGAAAGAGGCATAAGTTTGAGAATTAATATCCAAAATAATATGCTGACATAATAAACACCAGAAAAGCACAGTCTCTTAGGTTTATTTAAAATCTAGCAGTAAATCTAACTCCCTGGATACTCCAGTGTGTGTATATAAATACATGAGCAAGAGCTATAAGCACTGTGTATCCTCAGTCTTCCCAAGAGAGAGATGAACCCTCCACTCGCAGTGAAAAGCTGCAAATACCACCACAAAATGGCTGCGCCCGCCATTTCACACCCCAGGCTTGCTAAAAGCTGATGCCTGTGCCGTGGAGGCCCCTCATGGATACAGAGGGCGAGGTGTTGTGCCCGGATTAGGCTGGTGCTGGCACCGCCAGCCTGCTGCGAGGGTCTGCAGAGCAGAACTGCCTGCCTGCGCGATGCCCGAAGCAGAACTAGGCTCCTCGAGCATATGGACCGACCCTCAAAACTGCTGGAAATTCTGGAAATGTGAATCTGACTAAACTCTGGGAGCAAATATTTCATGCACATCACTAGCTGAAACTACCTCTGCTGAAGAGAGCAGTAGAACATTATTCCATAATCCATCCTCTGCCCCCCTTCCTCCAAACCACAGTTATTAAATCTGTTCCACAAATGATCCTCTGTTCCAACTGTGTGGCGATCAGGGCTATCATGCCATTCTTTGGAAGAAAATGAACAAGAAGCAAATGAACAACAACAAGAAGAAAGTGAATAAAATAAACTTTTCCAGAAGTTTATCTGGAAAACTGCAACTACAGGGCGGAGGGAGGGGGTGCAGATTCTGCAAAAAGTTACAGGTAGGGCCAATTTATCTGTCTGTCATGTTCAGGATGAAGAACCACCACAGAGACAAATGCAAAAAGTGGGAGCAAGGCTAATTCAAACTCTTAGGAGAAGAAAGCTGGCATTGTAGGGCCTTACAGTGGGCCTGTGGAAGGGGCTGAAGCACAGAGATGATTACCGTGGTGGAAGAGAAGGCAAAAGGTGACAGCCACTCACTAGTAATATTGCAATTCTATTTCATAGAATAATCTTTAGCAGAAAAAACCCAACTAACTCGTCCAATTCTCCGGCATACTTATACCAACATGTGCACACAAATTTTAGAAGAAGAGAAAACTAGAAATCACGAGAGGATCCCACAATCAAACTTATTTCTAGACACAAAGTTTTTTCTTCCACATCAAAGGCAGTTTGCAGAGGAGAGAGAGTGCAGAGGAACAGACAGTGAACCATGAAGCCTTTTCCACTGCTAACTGTCTCACTTGTATGAAAATCAGTGTATAAATGGGATAAACTGAATCTACTTTTTTATGCATTGAAGATACTCTCTTCATCTGATTTACCTTCATCTGATGGAGATGCTTTGAGTAAAGGGATGTATTATGAAGAAATGCATTCTCATAGGAAAGACTTGAGTTTGAAATTAAATCCTGTGCTAAAGTTTTCAAGAAGTATCTACCTTCACAGAAGTCTTTTCATGGCCCTGCTTATTTCTACTTTAAACTTCTCACTTATTGTACTTTAAGCTCCATCAGTGAATGTAAATGGGGTTTCACTATACGTTTAGTGCATTCAAGCATTCTTTGTTACAGTTCCCACCCTGCCGCATTATGTGAGCTCTGCCACGGAAGTCCAGCAGTCGGTTTGTTTTCTGCTATTAATAAAAGAACCTACTTTTCCCCACTTCTTTGAAGAAGTTGAAAGGACTACATGTTAGAGGGGGAGGTGGTGGGGAACAGACTGTGGTGTAATCCCCAAACGCAAATGCTGTCTAGATTAGAAACCTCCCTGAAGAAAATTTACAAATGCTAAGACTGTGCTTTTTGTGTGATGAACACTAGAGCAATAACTTAGCCACATACTGGGTTCTGCCTAATGCTTAAGGAGCCTACTAGGTGAAAGGAATTAAATGAAAAAAAAAAAATCTTCCAGTTGGCTCTGTGCCGATGCCATCCAACCCTTTCAGTACCCAGTGACTTACCAGTGCAACTATTTTCATATGTATTTCATCACTGAGGTATCTTAATATAATACTTAGGAATCTGTTAAAATAAAAAAAGCCTCACAAATGGGATTTACGCTTTGCCAGTGTTTTTACATAGTCCAGGAAAAGCTTAATTAAAGGGGTGGGACGTGTCTCTGCTGAATAGCTGTTTTTTCTTCATACCTTCCCATGCATGACATGCACGCATCCAAGAAAAGAAGTTGGGGGTGGTGGAAGAAAACCACCCAAAACCAAAATTACCAACCCTAAGCTACTCGGCAAAACCTTGTTGATTTGCTTGTCCATTTAAATAAATGAATATACTGCTTGTAGAGAATCACAGCCCCATTGTAACAGCTAAAAAGTAGAAGTATAGAATATTATCTGCCTTTCTCCCTATAGAATACGCATATTGTTCAAACTATCATTACCATATCTAGTTTATAGTACAATTACGACTAATCCTTAACTCGTAAATAAGCAGGAAGAGGAGTAAAGATTGCGATCCTGAAAGCCTACCAGATAAACTTTAGTCTATAACAGACTGGATGATTCTGTGATTAATTTTAAATCCTACTTAATAGGTTAAAGATGTTTATGAAGCTGAAATAGTTTTGTCAGTGTTGATCTTAATAATCTTATGTTCACTTACTCTCTAAGATTTCCACAGTCCATCCACTTGTTGCTACTCAGGCACTGCAAGTAAAACATAGCTTTGCACAAATTAATATCGCTAGTTTCTCATCAGAATACAACTCACCAGGTAAGAGTAACTCTAGTGTTGCCAAGGAATGGAACGACGCAGCACCCAACAAACTCTGAAGATGCCTGTTGTAATCATCAAAAATTGAAAAAATTTAACAAGGTCATGAATGTCTCAGACACATTGTTTGGACAAAAACTCTCTAAATGAACATAAAGAAATAAATCTACTTTTAATTCAGTGATACAGTTTCAGAAGGTATTTTTAGGATCCCAGATTTTTTTTTTCAATTACATGTATGTGTCTGACTACCTAGCTAGCTATAGACCTCAGGCAGCACTCGGTCTTTCTTTCTTTTTTTTTTTTGTAAGCTACAGCCAGTTCTTAAGAGGAGATGACTGCTTTTCAGTGTGAAATAAAGTACCCAGACAGGAACTGAGCATAATCATCATATGGGCAAATCAAAACGATGGCTACATTTACTGCCTACAGAAATTTTTGCTGCACTGCATATTAACACACTGAAAATGTTGTGTTAGCTAATCGTGAATGTGCCGATTTTCATTACCCATGGAAATGCATAACATCTTCTGTTAAACTTCATTGACGTTTTCCATCAAATGAATAGAGCAATGCCCTGAAATGTGATAATTGTAGATTCTTGTTATACAACTTTGAGTGAAATATTCTTTCCTCTAATTCCAACAGTAATTAACTTGGATTGGAATTCCCCTGACTCATGTAACAGTCTTCAGCACTGTATTAATGGATCCTAGTGTCTATATGGTTTGCAAAGAAATCCTGTCCCATATATGTAATATCATATTAAGACGCTAAAGACTTTCAGGTTAATGAAAGAATTGATCAAATCACCCCAGCTTGAGCTATAAGCATTTTTTGGACGTTAGGTTTAAAATGAAATGGCACCTTGTTGAAACTTAAAATGCCTCAAAAATGAAGCTCTGGAAAATTGTTGCATCTCCCATGAAGACTAAAAATTAAAGTAGACAATTATCATAATAATAACCCAATTGTACATGGCAGACAAAAGAGAAGCTAATACTTCCCTCTGCTTTTTTGACTGATGTTTTGTTGGGCTGTAGCTAAACAGCACTTTAAGTTGACAGTAAATTAGCAAACAATATGAGGGAGGAAAAAAAAAAGAAAATCATGCAGGGGTTAAGATGTTTATGTAAAACAGTGATTTTCCTTTTTAAAATTAAAACGTACAAATAAGCTGGTGTCAGAGACTAGGTGATCCTTCATTTCCACTGCATTGAGCAGGCTCACATCAGCAGCAGACAGCCGTTAATATATGCGTCTGGCTCAGTCTGGTCTACCAACTAGGAATTCATCGAATTGTTAATATCATTCCTTTTTTGTATGCACCACACATCATTTTCACTCTCTCTCTTCCTCCCCCTTTGCAAGGGCTTGTGTTTTGGTTTTTTGTTTTTGTTGTAGCACAAGCTGATTACTCCAAAATCACATATGAAATAGCATTTAAAAGCATTTTGAACTGAAACAGCATAAAGTCATATAGCAATGAGAATATATTGAAATTCTGTACATATATCTAAGCCCAGCATACCAAAGATGGTGCTTTCTATTTATTTGTGCTAATAGAGACAGCTTTCATATACTGTCAAAGTGTAAATAAGACTGCTTTCTGCATGGTGTTTGTAGGCATTGTCACGTAGTCCCAGGACAGGGAAACATCTTGTTGATCTTGGTGGGAATTCTGCCTGAGTGCAGATCAGGATTCTCCGACCCCTCCATCCGCCTCTGCCCCACCACAAGGAGTTCAATGTGTACCAGAGGCTGGTTTTGCTGTGTGGAAACTGGGGAAGAAGAGGGAGGAGGGAAAAAGGAAGGCAATGTACCAACTTTTTCATCTCTATGGCAAGGGGCAGCAGTGAGTACACTGGGCAAGAGAAGAGCCACTGGAGTCATCCCAATTCAAGCAGTAATGCAGAGGCAGTACTACGTATTTACGGCTTTTGCTCTAGCACCAAATAAGCCAGGTAGGGGTTTCTAATGATTAATTTTCTTCTCACTCTCACTGCAGAGCAGAGCATACTTGATATCTTCAGACTGACAGAGACAGACACTTCACACCACAGTTTCACCTTCATTGTACGTACAGTATTAAATGCAAAATGAATTCAGAGTGCTGAATGTGAACCATACACATTCAAGCAAATTTTGCTGATTCAAAAATAAACGCAATGAAAATCTTTAATACGTGCAGATGTGTGCATCGTATATCTGACCAAATCTATAAGGAATTTTATTTTGATAAATACTATGCATAATTTAAATTATATATTGACATGTACCTACCTACACACAATACAGTTTTATCTCATGATATAGCCTGAATGACCAGAATACCTGTTCACCTGATCAGTATCTTAAATAGACTGTATTCAGTACTGAAAACTATTGTACATAATACGTGTCAGTTGCTACCGAAGTGCTTCATGAGTGTAACACCTAGATGGGTACGATCGTCTTTTCTATACACATTCAGACCTACTTTTCTAGTATTACTGAAATAGAAGTCAATGTTGAATAACACATCTGTGTTAAAAAATTGCCTCTGTGTCTGAATGTTTGCAAGTAGCTCTTCAGAGTGTTCGTAGCATGTGGGATTGACAGTTTACAAAGAAAAGAATTGCATATTTACAGGAACTGTATCATCATTGAAATTGCTAAGGCAATATTTTTATGACTATTTAAAGACTAATTTTATCTTGAGCAACTTGAAAACTATGTACAGCGCATAGTTTCTGTCTCTTAAGAAAACAAAACAACAAGAAGAAGTATTATACTAACAGATAAGAACAATTTATTTTAACAATAGTGTTGATGTTTACAATAAAACACAATTCCTCCCACGCAAGTGGAAAAAATATACTGCAGCCAAACTACCGCTTCTGAAATGAACAAATAGTTTAGATGCCTGATCTGTGTAAAGCCTTTGTCTCAGTGAAGTCTGATGTATCAACAAGATCCTGCAGCATCTTGGGTTAGACACAGGAAACAGAAAAATTACTCAGGACCAACCCACCTACAAAATATTAAGAAATGCAAATCAAATTATGTGTTGTAGATCAGAAGTTTAAAACTAATGAACAGTGCAAAATCTGTGCTTGTGAATCTTATGCAAAGTCAGTGAAGTACTTAACATGAGGGACAACCTAAAGCTCATTCTGGATTTTTCACCTTTTTTTTTGTGATGGAGAGGCTAGAAGTTGAGTCCGATGCTTAGAGTATTGCCGGCTCAGTTTCAATTGAACAGGTACAAGAAATGTGATTCTGTGTACAAAGTTATTTTAATGCTGTAGTATGATTTTTACACCAATATTGTCTATCAGATTAAAATGTCAATTAAATGAGAGAATATTTTAAATGCCACATTGTGTTCACACTTAGACAAAAATGATGGTAACTAACTACAAAATAGTCTTTGTCCCATGTTACAGGAAAAGCTAAGCAACAGTTTTCCTGTAGACTGAAACGATTGTTCAAACAACAATAGAATGAATGTTTTCTAGGCCTCAAACATCACTGTTTATGCCTTATGTTTTAAAAGTCAATTAATGCTGTTACAATATATTTATATGGCATTGTAATATACTTTGCAGTAACTATCTACCAGAAGTGTTAATAATAATAATATGGTTGAAAGCCTTTTGTATATTTTAGTATCTGTTCTGAGTTGTTTTTTGGTGGGTGTTTTTTGAAGTGCAAACTGGCATTCAGTTTAAATTTTAATTGTAAATGTTGCATGGCACCTAGTCCAGTTTTCTAAACATACAAATATGTAACATCCTAATGTTGCACAATGGATAACAGTGTCGGGTTTTTTGTCTTTTAGGAACAGTTCTGCTGCTTAACATTTGAAAAAGGTATATTTTCCTTTTTTTCCCTTCCAGACAAGGAAAGCTCCTTTGGTTCTCTAAATTCTGCAGAGAAACAATCACAGTCCAAAGCTGCTGGTTCCCCTCCGCCTAGGTCCCAAGAGCCTGACTTGTGATTGTTGCTAAAAAACCTCACAAGTTAGGGTCTCAGGGACTAGGAAAAGTCTGATATGATCCAGTAGAATTCGTCTTCCAATAAACTGAATTGCTTAGTAGTCATACTCGCTGTCAGTAAAACTTTCACTGCTATTGTTAAAAAAAAAAACCAAAACAAACCCAAAAAACAACATCCCCCCCCAAATCAACAACCCCTCCTTCCCCCCAAATAAACAAACCACAATTTCAAGTAGGGGGCAGAAAAGATCAAATAAGCAGGCAAGACATATACATACATTCAAACAATGTATCAGCTGACTGAATAGACTTTTCTTAGAGTATAGTCCTTAACTTTTGAAAAGAAAAAACAAAAAACACAGGAAAAAAATCTTCACTGCCTCGTCTTGCAAGTAACCATATTATAATGCATCAGAGGGAAGCGTCTAAAAATGGGTTAAAATCTGCTTCCAGCAGATTTGTACAGTAACAATTTTATTCTATTTCCCTTAATGCCTGAAAAAAGGATTAAATGCTTGTTAAGGGGTTTCTAATTGAAATATGTCCCCATTATACTTTTAGTCCTATGTTCAGGTGGGCCCTGGGTTACAGAGTACTTTAAACCCATTCACGATGCAAGGATAACCTTTGGGTGTATTCACTTTTTGCCTCTTCCCCACGTTCAACATTTAATCCTTCTACAGACTGCTAGCAAAAGCTTCTTCCTTTCCAGTGGCAAAACTAGCTTTCACTCCATAAGCTGTAGAAAACATTGACATGCAGAGATTGTTGTCACTTGAACCAGATTACTCAAAGCACACATAACTTTCAAATACTGTCGATACAGTAAGAAGAAATGCTCTGGTTTCTCGAATAATTTCGTTCTGAAGCCGAACACTTTTAATGGCACGACCACAATCCTGAATTACTTTCGCATTCATTCTCCTCCGATCTTTAGGCTTGTTTGCAGAACGAAAAAGAAAATTTCTACTTTAGGGACGGGATCCACCGTGGCTTTTTTTTTTTTTTTTCCTCCATCAGAGCCCAGAGCAAAAGAAACAGCAGCCATAAAGGTCCTAGCCACTGGAGCAGAATCTGGCATAGAAAACTCAGTGCTCTTCGGGAAGCCGTTCAGCTTTAAAAAGGAAAAAAAGAGAAGAGGGGGGGAAAAATTAGAATCTCTGCTGGTCGAACAGGTGAATCATCCATTTACAAGAAAGCTGCACAGAGCGTTCTGCCGAAGAAAAGATTTGCCAGTGCCCCCCACCCCCACCCCTGCCCTTCACCCTCCCCTCCAGAATGATACTTTAGATTTCAGAACATTTTGGATTATTTAAAATATTATTTCAGCTGATGATATAATGCAACATTATATAAGAGCCGTTTCTTTGTCACTGTGCACCATTCAATCAGTTATGCCTGAGACACAAAATAGTTAAACGAAACAAAATATATATATAGGAGATATATATATGTATAGCAGTCCCTAGATTTCATTCAATTTCTTTTTTTAAAGCTGATCATGATTTAACAAACAATTTTGACCACAGCTTTCAAATCAATAATTAGAATGAAAAATCTCTCCCCTCTATAAATATGACATTAACATAATTATACCACCCCCATCGCATAGACCCATCCTCTTTAGGGAATACATCTGATGCTCTGAAGATGGAAATCAGTCAGATTTTAGTTGCTCTCAAACGTACCTTTGCTTCTCACTGACTGACTGGCTTTACCTTCCATGCACACACACAGTCACTAGCACACACGCGCGCGCGCACACACACACACATACACATGCGCGCGCACATACACACACACACGCGCGCACAAAAAGGCAAGGCAAAGCAGCGGATGCTGACTCAGAGCAGTTGTGTGTGGAGGGGGTGGTATCGGCTGGTATTTTCACTGCACTCATCATTAACATTAACTCACTCTCTAGCATCCACCCTCTCTCAGACCTGCTGGACTGCAGCATTTGCATGACGCTGTCACTCTAGCCCTTGTGGGTCAGATGTTAGAAGAAAAAAAAAGCCTCAAGGCTCTCATAAGGAATGCCTTCATTTCTTCCAAAGGGTCCCTCTTCTTATTTTTCCACCTTTCTACTTCCTCTGTTGCTGTGTCTCAGTTGTTTGACATCTTTCCGGAAGAAAATGTCTTGAGCTGCAATAAGCCAGTAGTCAGTCGGTCCTCCCCTCACCTCACACTCCTATTCCCACCCCCTTTTTTTCCTAATCAATAAGACAGATCTCCAAATGCAGTTGTGAAAACAGGCTCTGACACACAGACTTTCATCCTCGATCCTCTGCCTCAGGAATAGCAGGCAACCCAGGCTCACACGTGATGTAGAGAGAAATAATGCCAGTAATTCTTGAACAGTCTTAGGAGTTTATTCTACGCCTTCTTCATTTTTTCCTTTGCTCGAATAAATACCAGTGGGAAGGACACACTGGCTCTCAAAAGCTACAAGGATTCATTTCTTCAGGAAATAATGAACATTAGAAAGACTAATATTAATCTTCCTCAAAATTAATGCTATCTTTTTCTTTTCCCCCCACTCATTGTGCTCTTTATAAGTAGGAATTGTATCATAGCCAAAACACTGCCAGGGTCTGAATCACCATTCACTGTGCTGAAATCGTGAGTTTCTGGACTTCAATTGGTATTTAACCGGACTAAGTAAATGTTTTTTTCTTTTTTTTTCTTTTAGACTTAACTAAAAAATAAAATAAAATAAAAAATAGAAGCTGCTTGCGTCAGAGGGAGCACTGCGAGAGAACAATGGCAATACACCCGCACCACCACACCGAGTACTGAAAATGCATGTTTGAGCTACTCTTGTGTATTTAACTGTATGGTATTTGCTCCGTGTTGGTAGAGCAGTCTGTGCACATACACGTCCACTGAATACACACACACACACAGAGAAACTCAAGACACGTATATATAAAATACACAACACAAAACAAAGCACAAAGGCTGCTAACTGAAACACAGGCACAAGTTGTCTGACAGGCTAGGAAAATCCACAGAGCATAATTATTGTGTGCATTTTTACCTTGTTCCTTTGTTCTTAAGGCAAGGGACTTTAATGACTTACGGTGTTGACAATCTTTCGGCTTTTCCCTTTTTACGCCAACGGTATTTGGGAATTATTTTTCCAGACAATACCACACCACTGCGATTCGCGGGATAAAAATTATTTACCGGGGGGGGGCGGGGGGGGATGGGACAGGTGATACGCAATTCGCCAGCCAATTCTCAAGGCTGCCTGGTGCCGTAGAAACTCTCGGTGTAGCCGGGCGGGCAGGTCCCAGGATGCAGTGCTACACCGCAGTCCCAGCTCAGGTAGCCGTTTGGCAACCTTAGGGTGGTGGCAAACGTGAAGGGCATCCGCTCACGGGAAAGGTCCAAAAGAAAAAAACACCGCGCAGCCCCCAAGTAAAGAAAGAAAGCCGAAATGCCGGGGTACACGCCCTAAGCCCAGTTCGTACGTGCTTATGACTGGTCGTCGTGGTGGTAATTAATTTCTTAGGTAAAGGACGGCGGAAAGTAGACAATTAGGAAACAGTTAAGTTTGTAATCTCAGAGAAAGGGAGAGACAGAGACAGACACACACCCACAGACAGAGACAGAGAGTGAGCGGAGAACGCCAAGCATGAGACAACAAAAACAAGACCGCAATCAGATTTGGGAAACTGAAAAAATACAGGATTACAGCATTCAGCTTAGCATTTACTGAGGTATAAAAAAAAAATTAACACATGCACAGCATGGCTTAAAATACTTATTGCCATCAATAGTCTGTGACGGATGCCGGCTTCTTACTGCTATACGTACATTAGATTGGTCATCGCCTCTTAATCTCCTTTTGCTCAGACCCATCCATTTTTTGCTGCTCCAGCATCTGTGCCCTTTATGCTTTTTTTCTGTATAGTTACCCACAATACCCTGGATAAATTAATGTCATGACCTCGCTATGGCTATCAGACAGAAAAAAAAGTCTACTATCTTAATAATTGAACGTGCGCGTACAGCAAACTGCCTACTGATAGCCCAGCTTTGTGGACTGCCTCCAAAAGCAGCCTTTGCTAGCTCTGCGAATCAGAAACAACAGATGCAAATACTAGCCACATAGCCCCAGTTCTCTCTCTTGCCTTTTTTTTTTTTTTAAATAAACCACAACCCACCCTTTTCAGTCTGCGCCATCTCATTTTCCCTGCATCTGCCCCCTCAATGGTTAAAAACATTAGACTGCTGAAATTAGAAGCTTTTGAATAAAAGCATACAGAGGAGTGAAAATTATAAATGGCTGCCGATTCTGGAAATTTATATCCAGACGGTGAGTAGGGAAGAGTACCCAGGTTCAAGTGCTGAGCCTCACTCGGGAGCACCTCTGGGGCCAATGGGACTGCAGACTAGATTAAATCAATAGTCGTCTGAAACGAGATGTCGTAATCAATCAGCTCAATTACCACTGTCATAGATCTGGGCTTAAGGTCTTTCCTGATTCCACTCTTCTAATCATTAACCCTTATACATCCTCAAAATAGGAACTCACACTTGCTCTGCCGCCCTACCTTTCAAATAATCAAAGTTCAACTTATCATTTTCCCTTGTTTTTCCCTTTCCCTATTTAAATAATACAGGAATGGGTCAGCAAGAAATGTTTTAAATGTGAATTCGGCAAGGTTAGATGCACTCCATTAAATGTACCTATTATATATTTGCTGCGTGTGCGCTTATATATTATTATTAAGCCTCCGGGAGTGGCTGGGTGGATCAAAGACTGCTGTTTAATTAACATTCAACTCAGCTGTTTCCTTGGAGATTAAAAATAGAAGACTAGTTGAATTAACCTGAAGCCATTCACTCCTTTCACTA
Source organism: Limosa lapponica baueri (assembly GCA_002844005.1). Classification (NCBI taxonomy): domain Eukaryota; kingdom Metazoa; phylum Chordata; class Aves; order Charadriiformes; family Scolopacidae; genus Limosa; species Limosa lapponica. Next base: position 174,444 of record KZ506074.1, on the reverse strand, counting down.
ATCGAATATTAGAGAACTCCTCTCCCCTCAACCTAGTTAGGAACAACTCATTTATGGTTAATCAGCCACTAGGAAAATCCATTTCCAGTTTGAGCGTAAGTGTGAAAAAGTTAGAAAGACATTTTTGTATGTGCGTCTGAATTTCACGGACTTGCCCAATTATTTACATTTTGCATCCACAGTACAGTAAATCCCCATGCGATGCAAGGAGAAAAGAACCATCAGGTCTGAATATGAGCAGAGCCGCTCTAAAATCTTGCCTGTAATTATTACTATTCGCTGTATGAAGATTAAATGTCATCCATCTAACTTTTTTTTTTATTATTATTCCTGTGCAGGTCCTGAAAAGATCGTAAAGCTTTTCATAAAAATGCTCCAGGAATTGCCACATATCCTTCTCTCAGTTTCTCAGGAGGAAGGAAGGAATCCAGGTAGTCTGTATCCAGAATTTTAGTATCTTAAATTTGATTTATTCTGCTGATAGATGCAAATAATAATAGTGAAAGAAAACCCCATTACATTTACAGTTACATCACTGTCTGTACACACTGCCTCTGTTTCCAAGCAAAACCACACCTTTTTTAACCATAAATCTGCTTTTCAGCTGGAGAGACCGAACGCACAGCCTTAGTCCCTGCAGCCCTGGGAATGCCCAATAGCAGAATTATCCCCCATCCCAGAATTATCCCCCATAATAGCAGATATTATATAATAGCAGATAATAGCAGAATTATCCCCCATATCCAGCAATGATATTTTTGGGAGGATTTGGTGCTCTTAGAAGTGCTAAGAGAGGGTATGGGACAGGGACAGCAAATAGGTGTTTCATGGCAGAGGCTGAGACCACGGGTCTGTCTGCAGGGAGGGCATCTGCAGGGGCAGGGCACCACGCTAGCCAAGACAGGTTGTAATTGGAGATCGATTGCTGGATTTAATGACCCAGCTGTTTTCATTAGTAGAAACGGTAAAAATTGGTCTAGAAAATTATTCAGCTGCTAGCATAGGCGCTTTTTAACAGGCTTATATCTCAGCCAGGAGCGACTTTGTTGCAGTAACTGACCCCTCACAGATGGAAAAAAATGACCTAAGCTTTGCATCTTTTCTGGGAAAGATTTAGCTGACAGTGGGATGAATACAAAAAGAACTTTAATTCTGTCCTTTAGTAATGCTAAATGAATGCAATGCACCAGACACCACCTTAAACTGGATGAAGGGTACTGCTCAGTTTTGCAGGCAGCGGTTAAGACTGTAAGCATCATCCACAAGGGGACAGCATTCACATCCACACTGGAAAGATGCAGTTTGTGTACATGAAGAACAGAATGAGAGTAGCAGCCATTGCTGAAACCACCCAAAAATTACAAAAAGAAAAACAAAAAAGAACAAAAAGGTGTTTCCTGGATTATTACTTATGGGCAGAGAGGGAAGAGAGCTGAGGCTGGATATGGATGTCGGGTATCAAAACCCATTCAAACACAGGATGAGCCTTTTGTTTCTTAGACAGCAAGAGTAAGCTGATTTACAATATTAATACAAACTTTGTGTGAAAGATAAGGATTCTCCATAATAACAAATAATAATGTCAAGAGAATTGAAGAATTCAAGAATTGAAGCAAAAGCAGAACGTGTCTTACAGGAAGGGAGAAATGCACTAATATCAAATGTTATTCTAATTCTGCAGTTCTCATCCTCTTATTCTCGGTGTGCTCCAACTGGGAGGTAACGCCCTCATCCCTCTTTTTCTAGGAGCAGAAGTTTCTTCATCACAGTGCACATGAAAGGGATACCCATTAAAATAAAAGGTTTCACTTCCTTTAATGTAGCATTTGAATGACTTAGAAGAATGAGACTATTAGAGTGACCTCTGTCTAAGCATATGCCATAGTTTTGTATGATTGTCTATGACACCTTCTCACCTCACTGATGAACAGCAAGGGGATAAAGACTTCAGAAAAATCCCACAGCTATTTGGTCCCAGATCTATCACAAAAATCTACCCTCTTCATTTCTTGTGTAGAAATGCCACACCCAGACTTTGCCTTACTTTTTAGTAACAGTGCCTTTTGTAACTTAGCTGAAATTCCCACCTGATTGGGAAGTATTAAAAATGTATGTAGCCTACACAATCTATTACAGAAAGGAAATCACACAAATAAAAATACAAACAGCAATATCCTTCTCTCCCTACGCAAGCTCCTTCTTACTCGAGAAATGCTATTATACCATCTCCTTGCTGACTTGTCAGTTTACCTGCCCTTTATTAAAACACAGACATATGACAGCAGAAATTATTGCAGTCTGAGTTACTTTGAAAGTATATGAATACTATTCAATAGACCTTGATTTCACTGACATTTTCAATTAAAAAGTAATTCTTTGTAAAAACTAACCACTGTGATATTTATTCTTTTTTCATCTACGTTTTCTTGAGCTTCAAAAGCATGAAATAATGAATGAATTAACTTTCCTATTTATGCACACTTTTTATACTTACTTTATTAATTGCTGCTTAATACATCATCGGCAAAATGTGAAGAAAGAGCCTGGTACTAAAATGAAATTCCAACTGTTCATAAAACTGCTTCTGACTAGAGTCAAGTTTGCATTTGCAGTCTGTTCAGTAAGAAAGATAAAAAGTGCCAGGCACTATTTTAAAAATCCCGCTTCATAAATTTTCCAGTATGACATTTTTACTCTTTCCTTACTAATTAGATATACATGTATGTAGAGATAAATATAAAATGGATAAAAATGCAAGATTATGTGGAACAAGATCGCCAAAATACGTTTATTCCCAGAAGGCACCCCTCCACGCTGGTTTCACGCTATTGTTGCAATCATCAGTGGGTCTGATCCCACAACTAGGGCAATTCAAGTAACTTTATTTAGATGGACAGTGTCTCTGAAATGATCTGAACTATTTTTCTGAGTGCTGATTCTTGAATCCGTATACGTCAAATAAGAATCAGAGGAAATAAAAGGCATTCTGTACATACTGCAAAGAATAATAGAATGTACAGAATTAATCTTTAGAAAAAAAACATTATTTTCTTAACAGTGTGATTTGAACACAAGCATTTTGCGAGGAACGTTCGGATTCACCATTTCTACAGCCTTGTTTTAAGAGGTTTCAAAGTAAGCTGGGGAAAAGCAAAGCATTTTCATAAGAAAATACAAAATAGCAGGTTCAATGCCTGCAAAACAAGAATATTTTAAATTTTCCAGACAGTGAAGGTTAAAGCTATCCTGCATTCTCATAGTTCTCTCTCTCTCCTTTCAATCAATCTCATTGATTTTTTTTTAAGGGTCAGAGGCTATACCTTCATTGATCAAAGAAACAGCCTGACACAGCGAAAGAGTCTGCCAATTCCAGACAGATCAATCACACCTTTGTCTGCTTTTGATACATTATGGTTATTTATTCTGCATCACCACGACTTTCTGTCGCATGGCTCTTAATGTAATAATGCTGCTCGGGGACAACAATAAGAAAGGGGGGAGGGGAAATATTCTATTTAAAATATTTTAAGCCTCTTCGGTATTTCTGAGGGTGGCTTATGATGGAACTTGGCCAACTTGTTTGATTTCATTTTTGCCCTGGAAAAGAACTCCTCTTCTGGTATTTAGCTCTCCTTGGTCAGCATTTTTTAGGATTTTATAAAGGAGATCCTTTGAAAATTATTTGTGCAAACTGTTTTTTAGAAAAGAAATTAGATAGGACAACAATTACAATCTAATCACAACTACAATTTTCCATGTTTATACACACTTTTAGAAATGTTTTAATAAATAGAATGTAACTGATACCTGACTACAGCTACTAACTGCTTTATGACTGTAAAATGAAACTAAATGGTCAGCCTAAAATAATTGCTAGGAAATATTGCTGAATAAACAGATATAAGTGCTGAAAAGCTCCTGGCTTTGCAAACTATTATGCTGAAAGCCAGCTAAAGCTTTAAAAAATGCACTATATGCTTACTGTCTGTCGTGACTGAAAGTTCTATGCTATTATTTATTTTCCATAGCATCTGCAATAAGCCTTTAAAACTACTATTGGTCTAATATCAAATGTTTTGTTCACATTTGGTAGCCTCTTCACTTCACTTGGTATCACTTCACAAGCTGTTGAACTATTTAAGAGAAATCACTTGTGGGTCTTGTGATGTTTGTTATAAGTAAAAGCATTAAAATCCAGTTCTAAAGGTGAAATTGTAGCCTAAGAGAAGTCAGTGGCAAAATGCCCAGTGACTTCAGGGGAGTCGGGACTTCACTGCAAGAAGTTATGTTTCAAGTCCTTCAACCCAAGCTACCTTCTACCAAGTAGAAAAGACAGGTCATGGGATTTCACAGGACCATACCCTTCCAAAGAATTTAAAAAAAATTAACACAGTTCTTAGCAAAAGAGCTAACAAAGCTGTGATGAACTCTATGTACCATGAAGCCCTAGCAAAGACAGTGGAACTGTGCAGTAAAATTAAGCATGTAAATCTTTGCAGAATCAGGGTATCAGGTAATAAGACATAATCACTGTCTTGAAGAAATAATTCCTTTACATCGTTAGAACATTAAAACAAGATATACGATAATACAAATAGTTGGCATTAGTTTCTAATTTCATTGTGCATGCTCTGTAAATTATTGTGCACCCAATTTACAATTACATCAGCATTATTATGTAGAGCAAAAGGTAAGTGGTATACAAAGCTGAAATATTAAACCCATTAAAGAGTTATGAGTTTGAAAGAGTCCCTACATGTATCTGTGTGCATGCCAAGAAATGCATTTTAAAACCTTTAACTAAAGGAAACTGCCTTCCAGTGATAAACTGCAACGCCTAAAAGACATTGCTAAAATGCTACCGCCACGCTCAAAAGGCCAAGAGACCTTAAAAACTGTTGCTGGCTGACAGCATTACACAAAAACATACAGTTTCTTCTGTAAAGAAATAAAGCTGAATGCGCAACATTTCAGAGAAGTTTTGAATAAGTCTATTTGTCCAGCTTACTTTGCAAAGGCTCTGTAGAAAACAGCACCATAAACACTTTCAGTCCCCACACAAGGGCTAAACAAAGAGTCCTCTTTCTAGCCATTTAATCCAGTAATTTATTTTTTCAACCATCACATAAATCGAAACACAGCTGTAACCAATGACTTGCAGATCCAGTTCCCTGCCAGCTGGATCCTGTTCTGCTGAAGCAGCAAGATTTTTACATTGTTCACTTCTGTACATCTGGAGAAATCATTTGGGTTCAAAGGTGACTAGAAAAGCTCTTTAAATAAACTCAACCAACAGTGAAGAGAGGCCTAAGGATCTACAAAAGCTACATGGAGTTCCATTTAAAAAGTTCTTTTTTTCAAATTAGCGCATAGAGCCGTTTGTTTCTTTAAACATTTTATGATTATGACATTTTAATTTAATTATACACTCAAATGCGTATTTTCATAATAAAAAACATTTACTGCTTCTCAAGGACTTTCAAACAGTGTCAATACTCAAAAGTAATCACAGTCAATAGTTTCTGTACTTATCACATTTAAAAGAATCATTCGAAAAATAGTGATGAATGAAATAAAATATCAAAAATATACCTCAATTCATGCATCTTAGCCATTGCCAGAAATGCCACTTGACTTTAAATTAAAAAAAGCCAAGCAATAAGATGGCATATACTGTACGTAGATATGCTGAACCTGAAATCTCTTGGAAGTTAAACCTTAAAATAGCCTTACTTCAAAAAGTCCGCATCATGCCTTACTGCTTGAGCCAGCTAGTTAAGTAACAAAAATGTCCCTGACATTTAAAACTGCAGACAGTAAATTGATTACAATGCATCATTTCCTTTAGAAAAGCAATCACAAAGTAAACCAGCTGAATCTTTCAGAGGTAAATAACAATGAATATTGAAGGCTCATATAATCCGTATCTTTGATTACTTTTCAGACAAAACAAATGCTCAAATACGTTTACAATGGAGAGTTTTCATGCCTAGCCCAGGCCCCAGTAACAAAAATACTTACAACATGGAAAGTCCCTATGCTAGATCTTATTTGCAAATTCATAAGCATATGCTCTCGATTACAAAATAACCCAACATTTGTCATTGAATGTGTTCTTCCATTCAAGCAGGTAAACAGGACACATCCAGAATATGCCCCAGTCTCTTAGGTAAAGATGTAGTTCCTTTACTGCACATTATTAAAAGGTATTTCAAAATTCAATTAGGGTTTGCTGCTGTAATTGCTGTAATCGCTCCTTTTTTAATACTTACTGTTATAGCTGGTTTGAAACAATGCTGATAAAGTATCCTCCTTTCTGCTTGCCACTCTGGCCACATCTCTGCGCTGGCTTCGAGTTATTGCCCATTATCTCCTCCTCACAGATTAACTCAGTAGCTACCTCACCTTCAGCTCTTGCTTCTTGTTGTCTACTCTTGCCTGTGCTTTCCCCCTTCACTCATAATTATAAGAATGCACTGTTAAATATGCTATCTGTGCTCTGTTGTGAAAATAGGACCATTAAAAAAGTAAAAATAAAAAAGATGGAAAATATCACCTCTTTAAAAGCCAGATAAACCAGATAAATCATCTGCAAAAATTAACATGCACAACTCATAACCAGGTAATTATAACATCACTCCGGGGCAAACTTCAGGGTATTTAGACGTGCATTTCTGTCCATTAACATGTATAGATTTACGTAAACATTCTAAAATTAAAAGTGTCTAGTTTGCACTTAATTACAATCTTTCTGGAAAGCTTTCTTCCTTCAGTTCCTGATTTGTATTTACCCTTAACTACGGTTCAGTTTTTGCCTGACAATTAATACAAGTATCACAAAAGGGAGTGAATTTTGAGAGAACACAAGCTGCTACTGCCCAATGACTGAGCTTCTGCAGCGCCACCTGTGATTGACTTTGCCAAAATCATCAGCACAATTAAACAGTATAAACTTCATTTACCATCCATTCACCACAGTTCTTTCATTTCACCACCAACAGCCCTCTCTAGCTCAGACTCTGTCTTCTCAAAAATATTTGCCTCCATTTTTTAATAAATAGATTAGGTTTTATTATCCAGTTCAGACATCGCCTATGGCCCATTATGTAACCTCATCTGCCTGCCAGCCTTGGATTTCAGGTAAGTCAGATCTGTGTAACTTTGAGTCACAATCTGAAATACACCCACCAGAGGCCTGGGACAGCCTAGGAAAAGAAAAGTAGCCTGGAGAGAGGTATTACCTATTTTTGTTGGGTGCCTTTGGTTGCTTAGAAAATCTCGCTTAACTCTCTCGCATCGCAGTTGGCAGTACAGATGGTATTCTGATTTATCCAGGAATGTAACTCCCATGGCAGACCCTGAGGCAAAGGCTTTGGTGTTTTTTATATATCTGGTTTAAAACCTAAGCCCTACTGAATGAATCTCCCAACTGAAAATCCAACTCACCGAGCTAGAAAGACTGAATCAGAGATTTTTAGATCCGACACGCCAATTTCAGAATGTGCTAAGCCAGATCTTCCAATTATCTGATTTTCTGTTTGGAAAATGTTATGGGTCCTTTTACCTAGGGGTTTGGGTAATTATGCTTATCTTCTATAAGGCATTTAGTTATGCCAGTTTACATTGCAGAGTCCTTTATGTAACCTGTGCCACTGGGTGCTCTGCAGCAGGGATGAACAACTCTCCTAGGCTGGGGTGCCAGACTCCACATACGTTTCCTGTATTAAAGACAGAGCTTGTCAATAGAAACTGAACAGGGAGCCAGAAGCTGCTGCCATTTAAAGATGAGTGATGTTGCCAATCACCTTTTTGGCGGACTCTGCTCTTGTGCAAGGCAGCAATTCCCATCTGCCTGTTCTCAGCGAGTGTGCAACCCAGGACCTTCAACCCATAGTGTAAATCAGGACGTCTCACAAAAGAGCTGGTCCTTTCTGCCCTCCCTCCTGACCTCAGTCATTTGTTCCTCCACCTTGTTTGTGCTGACACTTGCATCTTACAGCTGCATCATAAAGCAGATGAAGGAACTGATCCAAAAAGCAAACCAGAAGAAATACAAGATTAGTTTGCAGCTGGATCAATCCTCGATCTGGCTCATTAAATAGCCACATAAACTAAGTGCCAGCACAAAAGGCCAGGTGGAAATGGGTGCCACCGGCAAGAGGACGGAGTTCTCCTTTCGGTGGCAACCTGAACTTCGGAAGAATGTAAGTGGCCCTATACCTAGTTGGAACCAGGAGCTGTGTGAACCGTGGCCTCTCTAAGTCACTTCTTTAGGACACTAAGGGTCTCCATCTTCTGTTTGTGCACTAGTCTTACTACACTCCCTGGCATCCATGTTGAAACCTGCGATACAAAACTAAAAGTACTGTCTGAAGCAAAGATAAGAGACTGTATTACAACCAGAGAGAAATTAGAAGATACAGCCAGAGGATAAAAGACTAGACACTCCAGGAAGTATCATGTAGAAGGCTGTTCAAGGTGGTCAGAATAGTAAATGAGATATTAGCAACAGTCAAGTAATACATCAAGGCTATAAATAACTGTGAAATCAGGTATTAACAGTAATTATACAACACACAAAGGAGGTACTCAGAGATACCAGTACACTTGAAATACAAATTACTGCAGAGCGTAGCATAGTTGTGACAACAGATTTAAAACCAAAATTAGATCTCTGATTTTCAAACTCTATGAAGAAGTTTATTTCAACTTTGCCAAAAAGGGCTTAAATGTACCATACAAATAAGACTGTACCATACAGTCTTCTCCTTGCATGTATCTCATTCCACTTATCCAATTTCAAAGTGTTCTCAGTCAATTATTTACAAAGATAAAATACACTGGCTTAGGGTTTCCATAAACTCCATTATAGCCATAAACCATAGAGAGAGAATCAATAAATAGTACGTTATGTCCATTCAGCATTTTGCCTTTTTTTTTTTTTCTTGGTAAGTAACTTGCCTATCACTGATGTAGTCAGTACACTTTTCATTGGAATTTGATCTACAGGCGCACACCACAAGGCAAACATATGCCTTTTCCTCACAAATAAAGTGCCATCAGACACTGCATCCGTGTTTGTAAATCATTTTCGAGATAGTGTGTTCTCACACGTGCAATCTGAGAGCAACAACATAAGACGAACGATATCATTGTGAAACATATCACATCCATTACTTATGAAAAAAAAAAGGTGGAGTGGCACGATCCACAGCTAGGTCTACGTTGTGCCCTGAATTCCTAAGCAGAACATCTCATCACAATGACTGAGCATTTCAGCCCAAAAAGGACCATGCCTCTCCAGGGATCACAGTATTTGCAAGCGCATCAGAAATTCACGTGACACATGCATGTGACAGACTTTGCCTGGGAACCCACCAGCTGGCTGGAAGAGACCAGCAACATGTGCAACTGGGCAGCTCAAAGAATTATTGCACATACGGAAAAAAACCTTCCCAAGTCCACACTAAATTACCTTTGAAATAGCCCCCAAAAATGTAACTTCCTTTTTAATAAAGTAAATTTGGCATAAAATTTTAGCTTAAAGCACTGCATTTGCACATCCTCAAGAGGATATGGCCTTGAGCTTGGATCTGAGGAGCTGCAGGTATCGGAGAATAAAGGCATCTTTTCTTCATCTTTGATTATTAGGTTGCAGTGGCACCTTGAAAGGCACAGTTTCCTGTGTGAAATCCTGCTGTATGAGGCTTGGCCTTGCCTTCCCAGGGTCCAAAATTGCAGCTTAGATTGGCAACACAAGGAAATTGAGTAAGTCCTTCTTAATATACCTGTTTTCTCCAAGAAGTGAAAGCTACCCTAACACTTTAAAAAAATATGCTTCCATGCCAGTAGGAGACATGCATGTAGGAAAACCAGCAAAAGGAGGGACCTAAGTTTTAGTCCATTATTTAGCATAAAATTCACCATAATGGCTTAGATGCAAGGGCCTCCTTGCTCAACATCCTGTCTTCAACACTGCATATAAATGGATGCCATAGGTCTTCCTTTGAATTAGATAAGCACAGATGATCCCTCTAACAAAAGAGTATGAGATGACTATAAGGAAAGAGAACTGGTTTGGATATTACTAATAGAGTTGCCAGGTGGGAAAAAATTACATAGCACAGAATTGTAGTAACCTGGTTTTGGGAGTTGAAGGAGGACAGAAGGTACCCAGGACAGGTAATGGTATAACATACTGTTCTCCTATACTCACTAAAACTTCCCGTTTCCCAGCTCCGCTCTGTTTTCCCCATATGGATATTATTACAGTGATTTCAAAGCCTCTTTGCAAATGTTTCATAAAGGTCAAATTCCCCAGTATGTTCAACATGAGCAGTGGTAACCACACTACCTTTCTCTGATGCAAGGAATCTCTTGTTACCAAGGTATGTGAACTACTTCGTACACTCAGCCCCGTAAGTTTGCTGAGTGCAGGTACTCCAGAAGCAAAGAAGCAAAGCCAACAAAACCCAACAACAATAACAGCTAGCCAATAGTAACATTTGTTTTAATAAATACTTTTGTTTTCTCTCTCCATCCTGGGATCCTTTGAGATCCATCCTGGGAGCTTTGCAAAGAGGGAAAAGTTATAAATGCAACCCCTCGTGACAAAATCACATATTTCAACTCCATCTGGGAAGTTTAGAAAGCCAGTTTGATGATACTTTCTCTCCGTGAGTCTGACAAAATATAGTTAAAAGCAATTATGCCCTACATGTCATAAAATACATAACTGACTATTTTAAAGAGAGAATTATTCCACTAACAAAATATACAGGAAGGTAAGCAAATGTACTACTATATTACACCACTGGGGCATTAAAGTTCTCTGTAAAGCCATAATCCAGCAACTGAGAGATTTTCATAGGTTTTCCTTTATTAGACAGAAACATTATACCTCTTACAAGGTACAGACACCATAAGCATAGTTATTTGAAAAATTAACCAAAATTTTCTGTGGATTTTAGTTAGGTAACTGCAGTCCTTCCTGGGTTGCAAACAAACTCTGATCTAGTCTCTAGATTTATAAAGTGGTTCAATCCAATGTAGAAGTGTCAGACTGCCTTGCTAAATCCGCCTGCAAGAGAAGTGTCACGTGACCTTTTCCATAGAAAAGTGACACTATTAAACCTTGGTGATACTAGGATTTTTCAAAACCATGTTGAAGCACGGTGCTTTTTCAGCCTGGCCAACAGTGCAATTACGCTTGCTTCATTCTTAAAATCCAGCAAAGGAGTCAACAAGCATTTTCATTATTCAGTCAGCAGCATCAGGAAGCATGAGGCAAATGATACACGAGGACAGGTTTATAACTTCTACCTCTCCCTCAGTTCTTACAGATTTTAATTGTTTAAAATTATCCTCTGCACTCCTGTCATGACA
>KZ506074.1:146002-156139 GCA_002844005.1 Limosa lapponica baueri | reverse complement strand
TTTTTTTGGTTGAAATAGCTTTACGTTCCTAAGAAAATTTAATATTCTAAAACATAATATAAATTACATGAATTTGTATCCCTGCAACCAACGTGAAAAGAAAACCCTCTAAGGTTACATCTCTTATCACCATGTTTTGGTTTTTTTTTAGATTCTTCAACAGATCTTCAAGATGAATGAAAGCCACATATATGGAGACAAAGGTTGCAGGGAGGAGGGGGAAAGCAGATATTAGGGAATGTTCTGGCTCTCTTACATCCCACAGAATTAGAATTGAATGTGCATGCTTTCATTAAGAAATATTCCTAGGTATTTGTAAAATATATTTACACACATTTACTTCACAGGTTTAAATTTTAAAGCAGATTTAAAGCTGCTGAAATCCTCTGCAGCTCTGAGGCCATACAGCAGCTTTTAGAAGAGCAAGTATTTTCAAACACTATTGCATTTAATACCTTTCCAGTATTTCAAGTATCATGCTTTATGCACAGATTCTGTTTTCATTAATACCAGTTCTGAATAAGTCTTCAGTCAGACTCCACTCAGTGAGAAATATACCATCAGGCCTTTAAAATGTAGTATTTGGAAAGCTATGTTTTAGAGGTGCAATATAAAATGCATTGGCAGAAAGCAACTGTAAATTGGGGGATGACTGGTGTAAGTCAAGTTCCATTAAATGGGAAGAAGTGAAGCAACTGATAATGGTCAGACTAGTCAGTAGAACCTTTCAACGCAATTTTATAGATATTTTAAAATATCTGTAATTCTCTCTGATGATAAATTTGGATCTGGTAAATTAGGATTGTCTCTTAAAAACAATATTATTTTAAAATATTTTTATTTTCCCTCTCAAAACTGCCTATCAATATGATTCACTTAACTTTGTGTTAATACTACTCTGTGTAAAATAAAAGCTTTGAGGATACTTTACATGAAGATCAAGGCAAAGAATAAATTACTGCTTCATAACCACAGCAAGAACCTGTTTTGCTGTTAATCCACATAACTTAACAAGTAAACAACCTATAAAAGTCTAATTTTGACAATACATAATAACATTATTTGACAATTCATACCACAAACATAGACATTTTCTGTGTCTTATGGGATAGAAAAAGTAGTGTTCATATATAGAACAGAGACACACAAATTCTCCTCAAAACAAGAATCTGGATGCAAATCTTCTAACTCTGTTTGGATGCTGCTGATGAATATGCTGATCTCAATAAGAAAAATAGCTAAGGTTAAGATCTCAGTATCTCACAATGTAGAAGCTGCTGTTTAACAGATTTCATATTCTGCAGATGCCTTCATAGAGCTGGAAAATTTGAGGCAGCTAAACTTTCTTTAAGGAGATGGAAACTTATAATGACTGACCAGTTTAGTGATATTTAGGGAATTAATGAGATATTCCATTGATATGCGTCATGTGGAACTGCTATTACATTCTGGAAGGGACCAATAGACCACCGTTCTGTGTCTGGAAGTGATCAGTAGTCAATAACTTCATTCTCTCATAAAGCACTTAATTTTAGAAGGGAAGAAGTTCTGTAACCTCAACAACTCTTCAGTGCATGGTTTGAATCAGAAATATTGCTACTTCTAGCGCCACTGCACATACTGTTCTTATTCACACAAATGTTTAACATTCTTGATTCTAACTAGGAATTTCCCTAAATTAAGTTTTGTGGTAACAGGCTGCAGATTAATTACAGTTCATATAAAAGCTGGGGTTATCTTATTCTTTTTGATTCAGGCTTTTGAGTGTTTTCTATTTCTCATTTACGCAAATAAACCGAGAAGCAAAGGAAGGGCACACACCAGCTAAATTCTTCCTTATGATGACACTGTGTAGTAATAATATGGCTATAATATAAGCATTTAGTGTTTGTTGTCTTAGACTAGACTGAACTAACAGGCATCATTAGATACATCACCTAACTGTGTCAGTATTAGTCAGTTATGATTATCTGCATGCCCTTACACTGGGTTTTCAGTTTCTCTTCAGCTTTGAATTTTGTGGGTTCCTAATGCTTGAGAGTGTGGGATAATTTTGAGATGGTTTCAATACATCTGGAATGTGTGCTTCCCTCAACTACTACTCTTCAGATACACCACCCTTCTAATTTAGACTTAGAGTGGGTTTTCTGCTTATTAAAAAAAAGGAAATGGAACAGGCAATGCAAAACCGTATTCCCATAAAGGTATTCCGTTTATTTACAAATATGAAGTTTTGCCTGTAAACCAATCTATCTCTTTCTCTCTTTCTCTCTCTCTCTTTCTTTCTTAAATTTAACTCCTATGGTCCAATGCACAAAAGCTAATATTTTAGAGTTACCAAAATATACCAAAGTGGACGAAACAAAACAATGTGAAGCTACAACATCCTCATGTCCTTTCTCCACGTCTTTTAAGCCCTCTTAGTTTTTTCCACCATCCTGAACTCCTCTGCCTACATTCCCAGAGTCCCTTTCCCAAGTACAAATACACAGCCACTACAGTCCCATTCCTTGTATCCTCTCTCTTATTCTGTGTGCCTCTTCAATTTCCTTCCGCCTCTTGCATCTTCTTATGCTTCGTACCACATAATAATTCATCCTCCCTGTTCCTTCCTTCCTCCCACACAGATACGCTCTGTGTCTCTTGCTGCTTTCTTCATTGATTAGTTCAGGTGCAAAGGTTTGGTTTTGAAAAAGCTAATGAAAAATTGCTATTAATTAATCCCTTGCTAGCTTCTCTCTGTTTTGACCATTCATTTCTAAAATTTACTAATATATTCTGGTAAATATTAAAAAAGAATTTTTGTTTTCAGAAACAGCTGATAGATGTCAAAACCAGATAATCTATATTTCATGCCTTGCAATCTCTGCTTTGAATAAAACATACGGTTTGAAAATAACTAGGAGACTGTGGCAGCTATTTCTGCAGTACTTGTTCTGTATTTGTTAATTTTCTTACTAATTAATAAAATCCTAGATTCCCAAAAGGTACAAGTTACTTATTTTCAGTGAAAGTTTTGCAGTGATAATCTCTGAGATCTCCCCTTTAAAAGCTCATTCTACAAAACGCAAAAAATGAGATCTTTAGTTTACCTTCAAATAGCTATTGAGAGTTTGGGAAAAAAAATCCTCAAGAAAGGAAGAGCATTGCCAATCCATTATTTAAAAAGTTAAGTTTAATGAAGGATTTAATTTCTTAAAATATTTTCACACTGCACCTCACTGACTTGTTGTTGAAGCATTTGAGTTCAAGTTCCATCAAAAAATTCCTGACCAAGCTGGTTTTGCAGACTTGTATTAAATCCCTGATGAAGCCTCTGAGTGCAAGTTCAAATAAATTAAGGGCCCAATCAATAAAACTGGAAATCAGCCTTGCAAATCATGTTGCCTACTAAGAACTGTCATTAAATTAGAGTCAAATCAAATTACACAATAACTAACAACAGCCGGTCCTCATGTATGAGAAGGCATTCTTAACACAAACCTCCACCTGCCCGAAGATGCGTGCAGCCCCATGATTGCTCTGGACTTCCATGGTCGCCCTTTGGTGAGGATTCTGCGTCCCTGGCTCCCGGCTTAGGGAGCTGTGTGGGCCCAGCCCCACGGCCTTGAATCACAGCCCTTATCCGCTTTGGTATTTCCAGCAGCTCACACAGCTAATAAATAATGCATTCATTAGGCAGACTGCATGTTTACTACTTCCATAGACCAGTAGTTGGACTATTTTAGCCAAAAAAAAACAACAACCCAACCTGACTCATAGCTACACTAGATTCCTTTATTTTGGGCACAAAACTGCCTGTACCTGCCCTTGGTCGGGGAGTGGGGCAGCAGCAGACCCCGTGCCTGTGAGACGCACCCCTGCCCCAACAGCACAGAAGGGCTCCTGGGTGCCCCTGGTATGACGGTGCCTGCTAGTGCTTAAGGGTGGAAGCACGAGTCCCCAGGCAGCCCTCCCGGCCAGCATTTGCCTTTACAACAGGAGGCTGGGGACAACACAGTCTCCCACTGCAGACAACTTCTCCTGCAGCTCAGGGCAAGAGGAGGGACAGAGTTGTATGCCTGCCTTGAGCACCTGCACGGCTGGCAGCAGCACCAATAGGCGTACCAGGTGTGCAAATTGTTTTCTGTTTAAATTGTTGGCCTCAATCTGGACACAGCACAAAGCTTTAAACTAAATTTTAATTTCACTAAGTTTTACTAACCACTCAAATTTTTCAAAGCTGCACATGTTGTCTCTAACTGCATTGTTTATATTGTCTTGCTTTACAACAGCAAGAGGAGAGAAATTAGGGCACTATTTTCTTATAAAAGTGACTAAGAATATATTGACACTCCATGTTTAGGTAACCGTCTCACATTCAGAAGCACGACCTAGAGGCAGCACCAACCAGTTTCTATAATTAATATCCTGCAACTGGGTCACTCATTGTGAAGCTTATGGTCAAAAAGCTGTAAAAATGCCTTTACAGCCGAGATTTTTCTTTTAAAACCTGGCCACATGTTGTAAATCAACAGGATTAGGAAAAAGGTAGGATCACTTCAAAATGTTATATTAAGTATGAGTTAGGTTCTTAGACTTCTCACTCAAATTTACATGTTGGCCATTCTGGTACAGCTGTACATCAAAACTGAAATAATAATAAAAATAGTTTTAAATTTTCTTATATCAGAAGCTAAATGCTTCAGAAGAACAATATACTTTACAGTATTTTATAATAATGACTCTAAAAAAACCCCTTTATCACCACAGGAATCATGTACTTCACAAGTCACATCCTGAGCAAATGCCATCTAAAGACAAAAATACATTTTTAGCAAAAACCTCCCGGTGGCTGTAGCCAGACTGGCAGCCATGGCACTTCAGATGGACTCGAGGACGTAGTCTCATCTCCAAGTTTGTGTGGGTCATAATGAATATAGGCTAACTACTACTGAGAGTTTTCAGACACTGCCTTCCTATACAGCCAATGATGAGGCACAAGGGCAGTATGTGAATTAGGTGCTCTGAGCTTAGTTCTTTAAAAAAAACAACCTGGAAATAAATATTTGGACAGTAGGATTGAAGAAATTAGAAGTGAATATGGTAAGATACACACCGCTGGATAAATCTAGCCTAACTATAGATCAAAAGTTGTTATCATTTGGACAAAAGAGCAAAGCACATTACTTGGCATAGAGCTGAATAGCTACACTGGTCCGCTGTTCCCCGTTCCTCAGCTCTTCAAGATGTCCTCGCACAGTGACACCAGATTCAGCAGTGGCCCTCAAACAAGGGCTTGGAGACATAGCTGCTGCTTGAACCAGCTTTACCACTAAGATTGGTGACCTTGGCATAACATCCTCAAAACAGCCTTGGGTGTCCTTCTGTACTGGTCTGCACTCTGCTGTGAAAAGATGCCCTTTTCAGCAGCTCAGTTACAATTTAGTTCAACATAGTATAAATCATACCTTAATAGAAATTCTGCACCCCAAAAATCCTCCTCCCCATCAAACGGTCAACTGACACACGCAAATCTGGGGTTTCAAAGAATTTATGGGGTAAATCATCTTCATTTGTGTAAACTAAATGTATTTGTGCTTTTTTAAGAGGCAGAGAGGTTGGAGATGGAAATAACCTGAAAAAGTCCAAGATTTCTGGGACAAGGTATGACATAGAATAGCAATCAAGGATCCTCAACCCAGGACACACCAATACTAAAGGCACATTCAAACCATGTCTCCAGCTCTCCTGGTCACAGGCAACTGTGAAATCTACTTCTGGACCCAGACTGAATCCTTCTTGGGCAACTTTCCAGGAAAACAACTATTCACAGGTATTTAGCATGCTCCAAACACTATCCCTAGTCTAAAGGGGACATTCTTTCAAGCGATGGTGAAGTTATCATGGGCAAGTTCCCATCTGATGATTTCTTATTAACATGGGAAGTTAACAAATTTGCCTCAGCAAACTAATTAGAATTAATGAGATGAAGAATTTTGGGGTTGTAGTCTTTTTTTTTCATATCAGTCTAGTGTCATGCAAAAAACACCCCAACAGTATATATACATAAACATCCATGTAAAACATTTCTGAGACTGACAGTCATCTTTTCTCAGATGTGCAAATCTGTTTTGATACTGTAGTCACCACAAGGCTGGCTGCATGTTAGGGAAAAGTGAGCCTTACAGTGCTTTTAGTGTCCAGGGACTTTCCTTGAAAAAAATTACAGTCACACAGAGCTTGAGCAAAGTCAATCTCACGGTCTCAACAACACCTACAAAGGCTGTAGTCGCAATCAGCTTATTCTCTTTCCTAAGCTGGAGAGTCACAACAGAGAGGCCTCATGGAGCATTTGGTTTGAGTAAGCTTTTGCTTTCTGCTAACCTTATAAACATGACAGTGATCCCATTCATTTCTCAAGCAATCAGGGTATTCCCTGTCCACCCCTGTTGCCAGTATAACTGCAATGCTTTACATTCTTTGCCATGACTATCATGATGTCAGGAAAAGAAGAATCAAAAAAGGACCAGTGGAGGAATGTGTGTAAACCAAAAGTATACAGAGACAGAACAAGAAAAATGAATCATAAAATCATTTTTCTTGGAAGGGACATTTAGGATCATCAAGTCCTACTGTTAACCTAGCGCTGCCAAGTTGCCACTAAACCATGTCCCTTAGCACCACATCCACATCTTTTAAATACCTTCAGGGACGGTGACTCATCCGCTTCCCTGGGCAGCCTGTTCCAATGCTTGATAACCCTTTCAGTGAAGAAATTTTTCCTAATATCCAATCTAAACCTCCCCTGGCACAACTTGAGGCTGTTTCCTCTTGTCCTATCGCTTGTTACTTAGGAGAAGAGACTGACCCCCACCTCACTACACTCTCCTTTCAGGTAGTTGTAGAGAGCGATACAGTCTCCCCTCAGCCTCCTTTTCTCCAGGCTAAACAACCCCAGTTCCCTCAGCCGCTCCTCATAAGACTTGTGCTCTAGACCCCTCACCAGCTTTGTTGCCCTACATTTCCCAGATAAACCACAAATAAACCCAGATAAATCACTCTCAACCACAGAGATAAAGCTTTAGTTGAGGAGACTCATAATGTTCAGATAAAGACAACAAACATATAATTTATGTATGTTAACTACATAGAAGAAAATACAAAATGTACTCCCCACTTTTCACTCAAATGGAAAAGCAAAGTAGGCAATACACAAAGCTGTTCTGACTCTTAGAAAAAAATGATTAATCTGCTATTCTGTATCTGCGTCCTTTTGCTGAGGCTCTTGGTGCAGTGGTTGGAGCGCATCAGCACCAGTCTTACTCAAGCCGGACAACTATGTTAGTCAGCCTCAAAGTACAGTTATTTAAGGGTGAGATCTTTCTATTCAAAAGGAGGTGCAACAAAGGCAGTAAAGAGCAATGAGATCCATGCCTGTTTTTCTGTATGATCAAGTAACACATTGATCACATTTGCAAAAGAAGGGATAAGGAGCCAGGTATTTCTAAACAAATGAGAATGTCATGCTAGAGAGGCATGATCTTTGACTTTCTATGCAGATTTTGCAAGTATTCTGGAAAAGACTTCATCAATGTGAGGTTTGCTCTTATTGTTTCTAGAAGTAGCACAAAAGAAGAGGTGGAAGGAACAAAACAAAATAAGAATTTGCCTGAAATATCCATATAAATGATATCACTTACAATAAAATACAGATGAAATATCCAGAAGCCTTGTACAAAATTAAACTCTACCCAAAAGATTACTCTGATGTAAATATTTTTATTATGTGAGAAAAGACAAAGCTGAAAATTTAATTCTTCTGAACTATGTAATACAAAAGCATTAGCTTTTCAGTCTTGTATTTAACTGTGCTATAAAAGCAATATTCACATTTAAACAGAGCCTGCCAGACGTATTTAATTTTAGTTTTATTAAAAATACCAGAAGCTGCTCTTAATAGATAAATGAATGTCATATGAAACCACATCCAAAAAAATCTGAAAAATTTCAAGTGCACTTTTATTCCAACTTTATCAGTGAAGCAACCTATCAGAGATCTCTTGCTAAAGAGTTTCAATAAACAAGTTTTAGAGATTACTAAGGGCTGTTTGTCATTTTTAAAGGACAGATTTGCAAGGAAAACCTTTTCTGTGATTGCTTTTAAATATTTTACCACATTCTTTACCTAAAAATCTCTAAAGATCTTCAACTTATTTGAAAACAAGAGGAAGTTAAATGAAGCATGAGATCAAATGAAACTCAGCATTTTCTTTTGTTGCAGTGGAATGACAAAACCAGAAAGTCTATCAGCTACAGAAAAAAAGAAGAGATTTTATAATGACTTTCAACTGTCATAATGTAAATCTATAGGATTATTTATAAAAGCTTAAAATATGCCATATCAACTACATTGACCCATATTCACACATATATTTTTGACTGTTATGTGCTCTTCAACAGCAAAAAATTACTAAAAACTTGCTTTATGTACTCCGGTAAACTGGATTAATGGCAGTTGCATTTCACGGAAAGGTCTCAAAATGGCTGGGCCCAAAACACCCACCCTCTCTAAGTGCATCCGACCCACGGTTGTTAACTCAGAATTGTCCCTTTAACTCTGTTTTCTTTGGACATGCCTCTGGACACAGGCACTGTGGACTGAGAAGGAAATCCAAACTCTCCCCAGCTCTCTGAAGTGACTTAGCTCTTAAGACAAACAGGATCTGGCATTAAAGTGGGTTTTGGCCGTGCTGTAAGTTTCTGTATTGGGAACCAGGGTTACGGCCTTGGATCACACTTAATCTTTACCAAGGAAATTGTGGCAAGCAAAAGGGTGTTGGGTGGGTCAGTGTCTCTCCAGGCAGTTTTTTCTGTAGGACCAAACTTGTGAAATGCCGAGGACCCGTGTCTCCCAGAGAAACCACCGGGAGTTGCAGATCAGTTGCATCTCAAGATTTGTCCCAAAATATTCTAATGGATATTTCTTCTATATGCAAGAAGCAAAGCAAAGGCAAAAGGATGACAACATTATGGATAACTTACAGGAACAAACACTGTCAGATGGGCCTTAGATGGGAACACATCCATATGTAGCCATGTTACAAAGTGCACGGATTTCCTACAGAAGCAACATAGCAATATAATGCTGAGTATTACGTGACCGACTAATATTGCAACCACACTGTAAAGGTAAAAAATTCCAGACTTCACCTAAAACAGACAATATATTTTATGACTTTAAAATGAAATCACAGAAGACCTAACTCCATCCAGCTGTTCTTAATAGAGACTTTTTTTCCCCTTTGTTTTTCATTCTCTACCTTAATCCACTTCAAAATTACCTCACAGACTCATTCATTTTTGCTCGTAACTTGATAACTCTTACCAAAACAATGTGTTGCACATTACAGGGTAAAAAAACTAAATTAAAGAACAGAGAAAGAAATACAGAAAATGTATATTCATTAAAGCTAGTGAGGCTGCAATGAAAATTTGCATAGCAACCTGCAGCTACGCCTGATAGAATTACAAATTTGTCGTGCATTTGAAGGACAGATGAAACATTCCCACATTTTCTGCATCAGTCATTTCTATTCGGTTCAGCTTAGTATAAACAATCCCCCTTATTTTGCAACTAATTGAAGAATTAATATAAAGGGATTGAACACCTGTTGCTCTGTTGGCAGAGAACAGTAATTACAGTGTTTCTTTCCAGCGGACTTAAACTACAAAAGAAAAATTTTAAAATGGAAAAGGAAGGAAACATACTGGTGACCAGGGGCCTTTTGAATTCACAGAGGATATTGCAGTTTTTATTCAGATTGTGAGTGGTCCCTGTTAAGCTTCATTGGTTGATGGAGGTCTCCTCTCTATCCCCCCATTTAACCACTGCCCCCTTAAGCGTTTTCCATTAGCTTGGAGTAGCTCTGATTCACTCAACCTCCCCTCTCATCTTTCCCACACACTTTAAGACAGGCTTAAAATCCATTGTACATCCACCTAACTGTCATGCAGATCCTCTTTATCAATTTCCTACTACAAACATTAATGACTGCAAATAAATGCTATTAAAATGGGAGAATAAATCCATTTTCATCTCCTCTTTTTATTCCTTATCTAGGAAGGTGGGTAGGCAAGCCTTAAGCTGAGGTAGAA
>KZ506074.1:118365-138094 GCA_002844005.1 Limosa lapponica baueri | reverse complement strand
AGAAAAAAATAAAAGTACACAGCAGATCTCTCATCTCGTCTCTTTACCTGTCTTTATTACCTCCTGACTTTATCTAGCACAAATTATACACGTGTGTGGCAATACCCACTAGCAACAGCGGGGATGCAATATTGCTGCAATCTCCCTCGAAGCAGTCTCCTGAGAGAGCTGGTTGTGTTTCCAGCAGCACAAACCCCTTCATCTGAGCCCTCTTATCTTCACTGGTGAGTAGGACAGCTGGTCTGCAAGTTTGCAAACCAGCACATTTGAGACCAGTCAGCAGCCTCCCTTCTTCAAAATGCACTTAATCTGGCTTTTGTGAGAAGAGATGCAATCAGGTTGAATTTATAAAAGATGCAAGTTACTAGATAGACTAAGTAATAGACACAGCTCTTCTCCTACAGACCTGAAATTTCGATTTTGCCCATCTATTGTTCTAAAGTAAAATGTCACGTAAAATGTCACTTCCAAATGAAAATACCACCTACTCAGCAACAAACACATGCTTTCCCAGCATCTAAAAACCTTGTACCGAAGAATTTGTCTCGGAGCTCAGCGCTGTGAACAAATGAACAAAAATCCTCTCGCTGTTTCTACACCATGAAGCTTAATAGCTACTGCAAAAGAGATGTTAAAAATGTGGCAATTTCTCTGATCCTCCCATTAATAAACAGGGAGCCATGGGAGGAGCCTCTCTACCTATTAGCATCTGTACAAACGCTCCCACGAAGAGGAGGTTGCATGCTAAAGAGCTTCCAGCTAAAAACTGGTAAGGAAGGGCAAACAAAGTGGGAGACAACAGGCTAGAAACCGCAGCGGGAGGACAGGAAAAACCATTCCCAGGGACACTGCGGGCAGTAACTCTCCAGCTCGGCTACTTTTATGTTTTGTTTTACAGTTCTTTCCAGTTTCACTTTATTTACCTGGAGGAAATTGAAGGTTCATTACTGAAGGAAGGAAGTGTGAGAACGGGGGCTTTGAAGTGGAGGAAGATGGTTATGAGGGCAGCGCAGCCCTCGGAGGGAGGTCCCGGGGCTGTCCACCAGCCCAAGGGCTGTGGGGGCTGGCTGCACCCCCGGCTGGGACCGGGGCAGCAGAGGCGGCAGGCTGGCAGCGTGGGACAGCCCCCGCCTTCTCCTGGCACACTCCGGAGACCTGCACCCAGGTTTTGGGGAGGGCAGGCATGGTAAGAGGAGGAGAGGGCTCAGGGCAGCCTCTCCAGATGATGAAGGGTGATGTCGGTGGTGCCTAGAGGACTGGGAGAAGGAGCAGCCACCACAGCCTAGCAGCGGCAAAGGACCGGGAGGAGGTGTTGGGTACAACATCAGGGGACAGAAGCGACCCTGCTCTGCCTGCCAAGCCAGCACACCTGGGATCAACTGGTCAACTGGTGGGAGCTGTCTGGCAGAAGAGAAACAGTAAATTGGTCCATGGCTTAGTTCCTCTCTTTTCCAGATTCGGAGCCACCAGCCAGAGGAAAGCCCTCCAAAGCAGTGGCATGGTGTAAGCACTCTCAAATGGTCTTTTGGAGTGAAACGCCACGTGCATGGTATTGAATCCAGAGACCCTATTCTTTTCTCTGTGAGCTAAAGATGGCTACCTAGGTGCTACCAGTAAGTGGCAATGCTGCTTGTCATTCCGTCCTCAGTTTGGACCACAGGGATTGCACTGACTTCCAGGGATCACAAGGAAATTCTGTGTGTTGTTGTGCCTCAACCATAAAAATGACACATCGGTGGATTCTCCCATAAAGATCTTTGAGATTAAATAATCTCTTTGGGGTGGATTCTCCCATAACCATCTCTGAGATTAAATAATCACTTTGAGTTTATTTAAAACTAAATTACTTTATCCAGGCTCATAGAAGTCAGAAAGCCAATTCAAATGTTTTAATTAACAGTTATGTAGAAACCAAAACTTGAGATTCCATTTTTATCAGTCCAGTAGTTTTCTTATTGATTTGAATCAAGAGATCAAAAGAGATATTTTATTTTTTTTTTCTAACAGGGCACGTGGGACTCAAGCTCAATTCATTCCACCTTATGTTTTACTATTAACCATAAAAATGTTTAGGCCACAACACATCAGCATCCTCAAAGGTACCACTAACAAGGGTGCAACCTACAAATCCAGATGCATTTTGAACCAGGGTCAAAAATAATGGTTTCATTAGAATTGAGCAGAAACTTCCAGCTTAAATACAACAAATTCATATCCTGTTCAGATTTACTACTATTATTATCAGTGATGGTATGCAAAAAGCACAAGGGGACAGCCTGGCTTTCAGATCTCAGAAGGGAGTTTGCCACTAATTACAAATAATAGGCAGTCTGAGAGGGGCAAATCCGAGCGACAGCTTTTGAGGGACAACAGGCACAGAATCCTACACAGTCATTTTTATTTTCCTGTGCAGAAAAACACTTCAACATGTGGTAGCCCTCAATAATAAGTATTCACTTCACCAATATTCAAAAAGGATGTTAAAAAGCTGTTAAAAAAATCACTTGCATATGTGCCCCGCAACAATTAGAGATGTAGATGAATCTCGGAGTGCTTTGCCTACAAAAAAATATAAGGGTGATACAAAGGGAACCAAAGAGACGTGTCTGCGAGAGTGCCTGGTCCTGCTCATCCGCAGCTGGAGGAGGCAGGGAGGCTGGGTGGAGGGAGGCTGAATGGGACTGACCTCTCCATGGGAGAAGAGGGCACCAATCCTTCCTCCACTGGGGAGGCAGGAAGGGGAAGGCAAAGAGGACAGGAAACGTGGGCTGGGCTGAGGGTTTCTGCTCACAGCCCACTATGGTTTCCGTGTCTACACTCAGCTCACACAGGGCAACCGGCACCCCAGCGTTCTTAGCTTAACGAGCAGTTTGCAAACTAACTGGAAAGGAATAATCAGAGTCTTCCCTGGGCAACGGCAACCCTCACAAGTGGGAAGTGTGCCACTGTAGTTACGACAAGTTAGAAGTTGAAAATACACAAGGTGAAGAGGACATGCAAGTGCTGGATATATTACACATTTCTGGATAACTTTAATGTACTGTATTGCATGGCATAACATTTCATGATAAAATGGTCTTGCTCTGCAGACTGCATTCTCAAAGGCCCTAGTATAGAGGTGACAAAAATTATTTGTAAAATGCATGCAAATGAAAAGTTATCATCTGCTTGCTACTTTCATTTTATCTTCAAATGGCACTATGCCCTCCTTTTTTTTTCCTGCCTTAAGGTTAACAGCACCAAATTAAGAGACTTAAGCAAGATGCTCTATGGTAAGAGCCAGAGATGTCATTCATTATAAATTTAACTGTAATTTTCCCCGTTCTGAATTTTTTATGAAAAATCTTACTTTAAGTTCCTTCTCTTCTAAACTTTTCATTGTGTGATCTCCAACCTATTTAACTTTTGGCCGCTATTGCTGTATGACCGGGTATCTGAACTTCACAACTTTCTTTCTGCTTTGCTACTGGACAAAGAAAAATTTTAAAAATAAATAAGAACAAAAGCAAAGTAATGCACAGCCAATATTCTTGTTGACACAAGAAAAGCCTTCTTCACAGATGTTTTTTAAGAAGATCAGCTACTCCCTTAAGAGTGCATATATTCATAAATAGCAAGGGTGCAATCATAATGAATTGAAACAGCTACTGAAAATTCAGATGAGCCTTTTTCAATAACTGAAATATAACTGAATAACTGAAACAGTGTATAAAGAAATGACCCACTGAAAACAGGAGCCACCCTTCTGTTCTTCTCAGGGAAGCACAGTTGTGGTAGAATAAGCAGCATGGCTGCAGTGCCGGAGGAGAGCTGGTGCTGAGAGGAGAACACAGCAAGGCCCAAGCAAAAACCAGCTTCTATTGCTATTCCCCATATCTTAAAAAAACTTAGGCTTTTACAGGTAATCATGCAGGCACAAAAAGATATGACATTTTCTCCCCAAACAATAAGACAATACCTCAGACAGGTAAAAATGCTGCAGTGATATAAAATCCCAAACCAAACGTGACGATAGGAAGAGCTTTGCCACAGACATTTCCTCCAACATACTCCGTTTATTCCCCACTTATTTATTCCTCCATTTATTTCACCACTGTCATTCCAGAAACATTAAATCAGCTCAGAGCAAGAGGTATAACATTCAATCCCCTCACATACACCAAGTCTTAGACACAGAAAAACACTCCTTACATTATCTCATTTGTCTGTTGTAGGTCTAAGTGCAAGTACAACTGAGCATTATCATCAGTATTCAGCAGATGAAAAAATCTGAAGCATGTATTTTTTTCCCAAATTTAAAAGCTTTTAGCACAGCACTCTTCAAAATGCTTAAGAAGCATGGCAGTTAGATGCTTTTTCCAGCTCTAGAGCCAAAGGTACCAAAGATTAACTTGTTTTCATACACAATTTATCATTACTGTATAAAGCATAGAATATCTGACATTGCTCAGTGTTAAGTACACTGCTCTGAATCATAAGTACTACCTTGAATTATATAATTTCTAAATTCCACCCACACAGTTTGCCCCAACTTGACCACTGCCTTTGAAAACTAACATCTGAAGACTCCTTGATCTAGTTCTTGGTCACTACAGTAGGAGGACAGTAAACAGAAAATTAGCTAGCAAAGAGAGTAAACAACAAATAATTCCTTACAGGCCTTCTACTTGTGATAAATAAAGCAACGTCAACTTCTTTTCCAAGCACCTCTTCAAGACAAGGGCAAGTATAGCCAGAATTGAAGCCAGAAACTGTTTTATTAATTCCTGATTTAGCAGGTTTAGCAGCACGCTTAGTGCCTCGACCTGCCCCAGTGTAATTCCTATCCCAATGCTCCCTTTCAAAAACTGCTGCAGTGCTTAGTTGAGTTGCACACGTACATACAAGGAACAGCTTCACAACAACAATCCTCTCTCAAGCTTCCGAACGAAAAATCCTTGTGGGCCTGGGATTGCACAGACGTAACCCAGGAGAAAGCGCAGATGGCTTCCTGTTCCCTACTGTCCAGCAGGTTGTGTAGCAAGGATCCTCCAGGGCCACTTATTTTTCCTAGGACTCATTCTTGACCCCAATATAAACCAGGAATAAAAAGGATGCTGCAAGGGCATTCTTGGTACCATTGATTTCTCAATCACTGATAAACAGTTTTTATGGTTTTACTGTATACCTTTCCCATAGGACCCTGCATGAGTCCTGGCTGCTCAGAATTTAAAATCTTATGCAATGTTATTTAAGAGAAGCATTTTGCTTAGCTGCCTTGAGCCAAAAGTAGCCTTCAGTAAGGCTACTTACTGAAGTAATGCCCCACCTGCTATAACTGACTACAGTCTCACACCTCAGTAAGGCATAGTTCACTGCTCATGTACAAAGACAGAAAACAAGTATTTTTGAAACATCCTTAATTTTTTTCGGGAAGGAAGTTACATATATCTTTATAATCTTATACTCCTACAAATCTGGACATCACCTTCCAAAACATCAGAATGTTTTGTAGGCAAGTATATATGTACGCATATCCAAACACAGCCTACACATTTTGGTAATTTACTCACAAAAAAATGGGGCCTGTGCATGCACTTTGCTGGGTTACATTCTTAGCAGGTTGAGTTCTGTTAGCCAAAAAAACCCCACAACCAGCTCAGACCGTAACTTTAAATTGAAAAGAAAGAACATATGCATTATAGCCCAACATAGGGTGTGTTTTTGATTCAAGAGATTAAAGGATCAATTAGTTTTGAAGAAAAAATGATTAAAACTGGATAGGAAACAGTTTTCTATATCCCATTTTTCAATTCCCCTACTGTGAATTTTTGAGTCTGCAAAATAATCTCACTCCAAACAGCACAAATCTTCAAATCTAGATTTCTAAGAAGTTTTATATTGGAGTAATTAACTCTTCGTACATTAAAATGTTTTAAATATTCATTCTAGATTTTGACATCTTCAATATTTTTAGTACAAATGGCTACTCTATTTTTTTAGTTTGAATTGGCATGATCTTGTGAGTAAACCTACACTTCAAAATAGTCAACATCCTCAGATAACCCAAACAACGTAGAGACCAAGGCAGAAAAGATCAAAGGCATGGAGCCTTCTCGGAAGATTGAGCAGGCTATGAGTGATCAAAGGCAGGGGAGAGAGGACTCTGGATCTTAACTCCTGCTTCCACTATACATGTATAATTTAGAGGTTATTGCATTGTGGGGAGGGGAAGTATTTATACATTAAATATAGGCTACAGGCCTGGAAAGTTATTTAAAATACAAAAAAAATGAAGTTTGGTTGATGAAAATGTCCAGGCAGGATCTTTCACAATGCATTCCAAAAGGAAATGGTGCAAATGCAAGCAGCTTTCTTTTCAATGAATTGGCATTTTCTGACAAAATCACACAAACAAAATGGCACACCTATGGCTGGTTGGTGTCATCACAGAAGAGATATTGTGTTGTTTGGAAGTGATAACTCCCAGGAATAATGGAAAACTCTTGTTCTGAGTAAAGCGCTACTAACTATATTAGCTTGCTTTTCAGATTTAGAGCACACATAACTCAAAATCTTTCAAAATACAATTCTATGTTAATTGTATGTGAAATCTATGTGAAATTCACATTGTGCAATCACATAAGGGCATTTCTTTAGTTTTTGTCCTACACATTTTGGTAATATTCCTGTGTACAATCAGACTTCTGTCCATAAGACTTTTCATAGCTTACCAGCACAGGGCACTCAACTCAGCACTGAGACGAGCTTTCATGCAATTAGTTGAGTATTTTAGCTACCAGATCCTTGGTTATTTGGTCATTATTCACCTTTATCAGAATTCTGTACTGGAGAAAACATCTGCAATTAAAATTGTCCTAAAAAGAAAGAATTATTGCCCCAAAGTTTTGATTTGGCAAATCAATTGAGAATATTTTCTCAGATAATCTTTAATAGCTACATGGAAAGTAAATACCAAACATGATGTGAACATATTCAATAAAGGGATTCAGCAATGCACAGTTTTATTAATGATACATGAATTCATATGATTCTTGACTTCACAGCTCATTAAATTTCATGATATTACATATATCTGCTGCTCCAGTGAATATGTAACACTGTGAATGTCATGTTAACATCAAATTGTTTTCTTGATGGGGAAACAGGAGCTGCACCACAGCCAATATTACCGTAGTGTAGCTGAAAACACACTTGAGCTTAAGAGACGGTTCCAGTTCACACTTGACAGCCAAAGCTATGGACTTGGACAAAGGCTGATGTATTATAAATAAGCACAGAATGATTATTGGAGAACCTGCAATATGTTGAACCATTAAACAAAAGCATAGAGCATAGGCTGTTAGTTACTGGTTTGAAATTTTCAATACCGAATGCCTGAACAGCTCAAAGGAGTTTTCAGAGGACCAACAAGGGTTGTGTATCTAGAAGGTGTTTTTATCTTTCCTAGAAATAAGCAGAAGACCTTTATTTTTTATTTCAAATTATTTTTCAACCCAGTCCTGTTTCAACATCTTCCTGGAATTCTGAACTACCAGTAACTGTTTACATAGGCTGTATGGACTTAAGGACATTAAAGGGATTTTACTTGAAATTTGAATAATGCTTAGTTCTTTGGGATCAAAGACAACAATTTGCATTTTTTTTAATTACAACAACAGCATGTAAAGCAACCTTTGAACAAGAGTGATCCCATATGAATATAATGCTTTATGATCAGTACTGGGCACATCCTGGCTTCATAACTAGGAGGTATTAATTGTTCCAGTGGCTCAGAGGTAGAGCATCTACAGAAATGTGCACAGTGCAGGTGGAGGGACCTGTCTGTTTTGGTTTCCAGAAAGACATGGTTGTTGAAGAGGGTCAGTTTATAACACTGCCACAAGACATTCCTAATGAGGTACATTCAAAGGGTAGGCAGCTTCAGGGTACGTAAAGGGATGCTTCTGAAGATTTTCTCATGCCCTCTTTTTTATATTTCTCCAACTGTAACAGGAAATTAAAGGTTACTAGTCATTTAATCTACAAACACGTTACTTTCAATTTGTTAACAGATGGTTTATTCAGCACAACTTCAGTGGACTATATTTGATTACGTATCTGCTTCCTGAAAAGGTATTTTTCTAAAACACTATGGTAACCAATGCTTGCAGAGCATGAAACATAGCAACCAGATTTCTGGAATGCATTTCTGGATAGCTTTTATCAAGCAGGAGAGACGCAGAATGCAACGTGTAGAAAACAGTCCCCTTAGTTAAAATGCAGTTAAGTTCTGCAAACAGAATCTAGTTCTGTCTTCAGAGGATTAATAGCAGCCATGGGATTGTGAATTTAAGAGAAATAAACTTCCA
The DNA here is from genome assembly GCA_002844005.1 of Limosa lapponica baueri. Taxonomy (NCBI): domain Eukaryota; kingdom Metazoa; phylum Chordata; class Aves; order Charadriiformes; family Scolopacidae; genus Limosa; species Limosa lapponica. Next base: position 129,743 of record KZ506074.1, on the reverse strand, counting down.
CAGGGAATGTCAATTTCCTATATGAATTTGAACAATATATACTTGATAGAACATAACGTTGTGCACAAAGTATGCAGTAACTATGGCCTTAATCCAGTATGTCCAGTGATGAACCTTTTATTTCCATGCTCTGGGAGAGCAATGGATCTGTATAATGTCTTTAGGCCTTTATCATGCAAACTCTTACACTTGTATTCATCCTTAGTACAATTAGCCTTCTCACTGAAATTAAGGGAACCATCCATAACAATACAAGCAAGCACACAGAACTCTGTTGAGTATGGGAGCCTTGAAAACAAAGCCCCCTGTTTAATTATGTAAACATAAAAACCTAGTGGAGTAAAACTCCTGTACTTTAGACCATCTCAAAAGGCCTCAACAAACAGTAACATATAAAATTAAGATGAACTAAAGCACCTATCATCTATCTCAGATCATTATCTTACGCTGGTATCTACTGACAACTTGTAGCAGTTTCAAATAAATAGCCAAGTGGCTCCTCTAGATATATGTGGGGGATCTTCTCATAAATGATCTCCTTATCTACCTGGCAAAAAGTTGCTTTCATCACAAATAGTGCCTACTCGTTTCTCTGAACTTCCTCCCCATTTGTCTACTTCCATCTGTCTTCAATGGTATCAATCACCTTTCTTGCTCAGGACATACATGGAAGTCTCTATGCCTAACAAAGAGCCTGGGATGTCCCAACAATCTAAATAAATAGGCATAAGTACTGCTTTACTCTCAAAAGGTGTGGCAGCATACTATAAGTACCTAATAATGAAAAAGAAAATTAATACAGTATTTGTATACATTGACAGTCATAACGTAAATCCTAATCACTAAGTATTTGTAAATAAAATTTATCATAGGAAATAACATTTTGGCCGAACAAGACTTTCTACCACTATTTCATTCAAACCTCCTTTTGTGATTTTCATTCTGAAAGCTCTTCTTTTTCTGTGGGAGAAAAATTCGTTTATTTAATTTCTTTATTTTGTCAATACTTTTTGAGTCAATGTGATGTGATCAAGCTCCCTATTTACTTTTCACACTAGGGAGTTTTTTACCAACAGTAACTCCTATTCTACAGGTGTCTTGCCCATCCTGAGCTACTCTGTAGATAATACACGACAGTGCGTACACACACACACATAAGTAGTCAAAGAACCCTTCTGAAAATATTGCTTGGCAGTGAAACACATGTGTTACTCTCTTGAGTATAGCATATGACAGAGTAAACGCTTCACCTCTCTCACACCCTTTCTCTCTCTCATGAAACCCTCCTTGGAATTAGGTTCTGGAGCAGAGGACACAGGAGAGACTAGTATGGATCGGTGGGTGTTATAAAAAATTAGAGTTATTTAGCTGCTTGTGGCATCATCCCCATAGTACTGTATGTACTGTATGTACCTGCTACCGACTCACTTCTGGAGAGGAAGGATCATTGACAAATTGCTGCAAATTAAAAGCTCTGCTCTTCAAGAAAGCAGATTCTGCTCCTGATGTCAAGTTGCGCAATGTAAATTATAAAGTTTACAAAAATTTTTAGGCAGCAACCATGCATGTTTCAGGTAAATGTGAGTTCCTGGAGGTACTATTCACATGCAATGCCTAACACCAGAGGCCTCCTTCTTTTGATAATATGCCCACATGTGAATACCTTGCCCACCTATAGTCTGAGTCAAGCTGGACCATCGATTTTTTTTTTTCCCCTAAAAGTTACAAATTGCTTATCTGAACTCTTAAATATCTCATGTCACTCAAAGCAGTAAATAATGCCTATTACAACTACAAAAATATGTAACTTTGCCTTTGCAGGATTTGTGAAAACAAGATTATTCAGCATAGACTGATTTAGGTAAAAATCCAGCACAATTTTTATATGAAATCTGGGTCCAAATTCAAGCCTTGCATTGTTTTCTGAATTAAAGTATTTAGTAGGATGGACACTGGGATTTCAAATGCTTTGCTCTTTCCGGTTAAAGAAAAAGTTGCAAAATGAAACATCCATTTGCTATTTGACATAACACCAAACTGTGTAATGGCCATGAGAAAGACAGTTGCAACATTTACAAAATAACCTGTGACACAAAATAAAAACAATGCAAGGAAATCCTGTTCTCAACATGCTACAGACCCGTTTTTGCAGATAACAGAATTGTGAACAGTTAGACATGGATTAAGATTAAATGATCAAAAAATTTTAAAGTCTGATATCAATGAAGAATTATCCATTTAATTAGTTATGCATTTTTTTTACACATACTGTACACAGATATTTTGAATATGTATATTTTTAAATATTTTTTTCAGAAACTCTTTGGTTCACTTAAACAAATACTTTAAAACCAGAATTTCCTTGGACCTTCCAGCAGAAATTGACACAAAACTACATCAGAATTGCAGAGGCCTGTGAAATATCATAAAATTAATTTTATATTTGATAGAAAGACTCTCTTCAATTGTTCTTTGATTTTTTCTTACTCCATAGTCTTCTAGCTTGTGTTTGATTATTTTTTGAGGCCTCTCAGTCCCTTTTCAACTTCTTGTTTTTTCTGTGTACTGAACACAGTTTTATTTTTTAGCTTAATTGCGTTTGCCTATCCTCCCTTTAATACTCACTTCGAGTATATTCTGCATACAGGTTTTCTAGGTATCTCCCTAGCATTGCTTAGTTAGAGCACAAGGTGGCAGGTTGCCCAGGTACCAGCAATCCTTGTTGGGCATAGCAGCGTTTACCAAAGGGAGCGTTCTCTAAAATTCCTTCTGCTTTGGGAAAAATCTCACAGAAGAGCTATAAAGATGCTATATTTTGGAAACTTTGTTCTTTTCCCATCTTAAATATTGGGTTGATTAAAATCCAACAGTAAAAAATTCTAGCCTTTTTTATAGGTTGTTATACCTTTTAACAATCAGTCTGTCAGACATTTCTAACTAATCTTGAAATAGATACCAACCTTCATGGATCGAATGGCTATCCCTCACAAGCCTCAACTTCCAAAGGTCTTTGCAGTGTCAGTCAAGCCATGTAAATCTGTGCTCTTTCACCTAATTGGATATAATTTTCATTATTACTGCTCTTTCCTCCTCTTTTATTTAGCATTTCCACATGCAGAATTTTTTAACATTTAAGCAAGTTTTCACAGCTTCCCTGTTCCTCCTTCCCCCAAGTCTACAGGACTCATCACGCAATAGCAGAGCACTAAGCAACAGATGCTAATCCCGTAGTTTAATGCACCACCAGAGAGTAATCAGATATATGAGCAGTATAATGACCTATATGGAATAAGGTATTTTCATTGCTCATTTTTATCTTCTCTTTGGATTTCTGTTCTTTGAGGGAACTTATTTCCCAGGAGTACATCTATGATGTACTATTTAAATGACAGCATGGTTAACATGAATTCTTATACTCTGTATAATCAAGTCCATTATAATGATAATATTGTACAATGTTTAGGAATATTTAATTGCCATTCAAATACTTAACCACACAGACACCTACTGTTTATTTTAATATAAGGTTTAATTAATCTCCTTGTTACTGCTAAAATGCTGTGCGTGAAAAAAAATTACTCTATAATACATGTCATCTGTATTTCATAATTTCTCGTCACCAAAATATTTTACTTGGATTATACCCATCTATTTGCTCCTTCTTACTTTAATTTACCCTTTCCTGCCAGACTATAATCTACTCTAAATGCATTCCTACTTCTTGTTGCTGTTCTCCCTTTAAAATGTCAAATGCACTTAATTGTCAATATTTCTATCAATTTTTAACTTCTCCTGATATAAATCCCTAAAAAGCCCTACTTCCTTACTGGAGTACAAACATGGAAACATCAGTAGATGTATAATAAAAAATATTTGCATTTTGCTGAATCAAGATATCAGATGATAAAGTTTTATCGTAATGATCTTTTATCTATATCCTACATGTGTATATCTATGATTTTTTTTACATAAATGCAATAATCTTATATAAGTATTTTATATTTTTTTGTAAAAGCATAATTTTATTTGGTTTTATTCGGAATTGTGTATTTTCCAGTGTAGCTTGTGACTATTATTTTTTTGCTAGGAGCAATAAGCAGGATCATGAGCAGTACCTTTGAAACGAATTTGCATGGAGAAACATTAGAAAATGCAATGCTCCATAAAATATATTTTGTTCAATTTAGAGATAAAATTCAATCATTTCAAGTGCATAAGAAGATATTAATCCTTCTTAAACTGCAAATGTTAACATACCTAACTATGATATTGCTAATGATATTTTTGTAATGTTGCTATTACAACTACATGCATTATAGGCACAGGCTTATAGCCACTCCTGTTGGTTAATTTATTAAGTCTCCAAGTAACACTTCTGACCTTCACTGCCAGTAGATTTCCTAATTTGATACTTTTTGTCAATGTTGTTGGTTTAGATTATAATTGTTTTTATATGATTTGCCTAAATGAATGCACATGAATTGTAGTCTAGAATTACCATTTCTGTACGTGACTAGAACATGCAGAATAATACACAGTACTTCACAGTAAAACAAATCTAAACTCCTAATTTATACTTATGAAAATAATGGGACTACTCATATGAATAAGTACCTTCACTGGTAAAATTTGCAAGTGAGGCTTGGGCCTTTTGAAGAATGGCAGGAGAGAAGGGAACTGTTTGGTGAAGCACGTTGAACATACGGATCTTCATTTGCCTCTCCTAACTTTTGCAGCTAAGAGATGCTCATAGAGATCATGACTTTCCTGCTACTACTCACCAAAAAAGGCAAGGCTGGTATTATAATAGGAGCAGGTTTTCAAATCTTCAGTAAGACTTGGAAACAAGATATGTAGCTGCTTCCCTATAAAGAAATTACCAAGCCTCTTCAATGTCTAACCAAGAACAAGAAAAAACCAGCATGCCAAAGGCTTTCTTCAAAAAAGTCTTTTTTCAGCTGTCCTGGTTTCAGCTGGGACCGAGTTAATTTTCTTTCTAGTGGCTGCCATGTTTCAGATTGGTATGAAAGGAATGTCAATAATGCATATTGTTTTAGATGTTGCCAGGTGTTGTTTATATTTTTCAAGGACTCTTTTTCAGCTTCCCATAGAAGCTGAGAAGGAGCCTAGACAGAACAATGGAACGGCCAATGGAATATTCTGTACCATAGATGTCATGCTCTGTATATAAATGTGGGTTGGCTGGGGTGTGATGGGGGTACTGCTTGGGAAGGTACCAATTCACTGAGCGGTGAGAGTGACTTGTGTCGCTACTGTTATTGTTATTTTCCTTTTCTGTTATTGTTCCATTAAACTGCCTTTATCTCAACCCACGAGTGGTTTTTTTCCTTTCCCTTTCCCCTCCTTTTCTCCCTCTTCTCCCTTTCCTTCTGGCAGAAGGGGGAGAACTGCACGAATGACTACACGTTCCTAGCTGCCGGCTGGGTTTAAACCGTGATACACTCATTTTTTCAGATGGGGGAGAAGAAACCATAGTACCAGGGCATAGGTACAACAGTATTAATGGACAGCCATGATCAGAAAAATAAAATACTGACTTTCAAATGCCATCAAGGCTCAAGTAACTGTTTATAGACTTTGGTATTTCATCTGCTTGTTTAGTTGTCAAAGGCGGAATTCAGGCATTTAAATCCAGGTATTAAGAACTGAAAATGTTCACAAACTAAGATTAACAGAAAGCACGTACTTGTGTGAGGCAGGCAGTGGTGGGGAGTAGGAGGGTATGGCCTAACTACGCTTGACACTTTTTTAAAATTACCGTGGCTACTTTTTTCAATTCAAAGCAGCAGAGCTAAAGTTTTAAAGGTGCACTGCAAGTAATTATGGGAGTCTGAACTAACTCACTGATAAAATTCCGGGGCAGAAGAAATCTACCATTCTTGTTAAACAGTGCTATTAAAATGGTGGTTTAGGCGACTTGTGAGCTAAATGTCACCACCATCAAATCCTGCGCACCTAGAATCATGACTTCCTTTCCACAGTAAGTGACATCATCATATGCATAAATGTAAGTCTGAAGTGGGAGTGCAAGCAGGAACCAGTATGAGCCATTAAGCCTTTTTAATATCTACCGCTTAGGGGCAAAACATAGTAATGCTGCATCGCTAGAAAAAGCAAAAGCAATTCAGAATCTGCCCCACAGGAAGAAATACTTACTAAAAATATGTCTTTTTGGTACAGTTTGAAATGTATAATCTGTTTTAACAATGTTGAGCACAATATAAATGCAGATTGCGCAAGGTTCTACTAACCAAAAAGCCTAGTCACAGCGTTATGACAGCTTCATGACATCTAACCGTCACAGCAAGTGAAAACATGGAAAAGATGGCAAGTGGGAAGAAGTACTTGATATTCAGGGAAAAATATTAATGGATGCATCTAAAATGTAACTACCTTTTAACAAGTCATGCTTAGGAATATTTGCATAATATTATCCTTTAAATTGCAGTGTGTACAATTTAATTTTACAGTGTCACTCCCAGTAAGTCTGGCATCTGTACATTCACTGGGTCCAATCTAGGACACTTGTATCTCTCTATCAGAGACGTTTCAAGTCTCAGTTGAGGAAGTGGCTCAAAAGCAAGACACCCCAGACAGACATGAAGAAACACCAGTTTGTGGAGAAAAACTGAAAGCCCCCAAACAAATCATGTCCTACAAAACTGTGTGCAATGAGAAGGGATGCTCCAAAGCACCCTCCATCCTTTCCCCGCATATATTCTTTGTTAAGTTATTCTTCTTCCTCTGGATAATGCTTGTTATATGCGTACTAGAAGTCCATACATAAATATATACATACTAAGAGTCCATGAACAACCTGCAAAAGAGCTGAGAAAGAAAGGTGTATAGAACAACTTAGAAATATGACCGAAGAGTTTAAAAACAAACAAAAAACCTCAGTGATAAAGAATTATGAAGCAAAGCATATGCTCAATATATATATCCTTAGTCTTTGGTGTCATATACTTCCTAGCCCATTTTTAACCTCTTCCTTTCTGCACTCCCCACTTTTCCCTAAGAAGTAAATAATTATATACATGTAAAATGTTGTCTCTAAGATTTTTTTCTTTTAAAAGGATTATGCTTCTTATTCAACAGAAATAGACAAAAAACCCCACAAAGCTGTATGTGTCTGGTCTCATTATCAATGTGAACAAAGACTTTTCTATTACATTGTGGCATTTTGGAATTAGGTTGATGCCCATCTGCAGTGGAAAGCAGGAATTGCACCACAGATCCTGTGAGCCCAAGATGACAAAGACATGATATTTTTCTTCTACTACATGAGAGACAACTAAAGGCAATGACACCTTGCAACCGTTAAGGTTTCTATACTGTTTACACTTAAAAACATGAAGAAAACTTTACAATCACTGAGTCTCAAGGACACGAAGACGTATCTATGAGTACGCATTCAAGCACCATCATTTTCTAGCCAGTCCCTACCACATTCAGTCTTCAGAGTGATACATGGGGAACAGATTTAGACCTGTAAATCTGCCACTTCCTAGCTTTCATATGTTTCACTGTAACATAAGTAGCTTCCTTAGAACATAATTTCTTTACAGTATAGTTTCTATTCAAGAAGAATTAGATGTGCTCGCTAAAAAGTGTTTTGTTTTGTTTTAAAACCACCATGAGATAATAGGATACAAAACTTTAGAACACATTACTGTCTTAAAACAGAATTGGCACACAAAACTCTGTATTTTAACTTCTTTAATTATTTTACCTGCTGGTGTCTCCAGCAGGGAAGTTGTAAAAGGTTGGAAAATATTTTAACTCATTTTTAGAAAACCTTTCCTCCTCATCCTTTCTACAATTTTCTTCCTGATTATTTGCTTCGTTGCATTCCTATTGGTCAGAAAACAAAGTTGTCAATACTGTGTAAAAACTATCCCCAGAGACAGCTAGAAAAATGAAACTGTTGAGAAAGCACAAGATGATTGTAGAACAGCTGTTCACTTTTTTTATATATTAGGAAAATTAAGTAAATAGCCTCAGGCATAAAAGATGCAGTAATAAAAATAACTTCCTGAAGATATCAATGCAAACTACAAAATAATACTGCTGGTATATTTAGATGAAATTTCCCTTAAATGTTCCAGGGAAAACTACTTAAAACTAAGCCTTTGGACATATGACAGTTTTTAAGATACTGTAAAACATGAAACAAGTTAGTATCTCATCCAGTTATTCATTTTGAGAAAATGCCAAAGCCACAATAGTTATAGCTCTACTGTTCCAAGATGAGGCTTGTAGTTCACAGCTCTTGTAGCTTCTGACATACTACTGTCTGGAGGTATTTGAGAAAAAAATATTGTACATACACTATCCTATTCTTACATGTCTGACCACTTTTAAAAAGTAAACTTGAAGCTCTACAGAATCAAGCTGGTGACATGTTTCTTCTGAAATACTCACATAGTCTACTTCAAGTGACCGATAATTTATGTTTCATTTTGGATTTCTTTATGAAAACAAGAAAATGTACAAAGGCATAATAGGCAATCACCTAAAATACTTGCTTTAAAATTGTTTAAATTTAGAATAATTAGGTATGAAACTATTTTTTCAGGCTTCCTTCTCCTAGTAATAACAATCATAAGACTATTTCATAAATAAAGAGATTTAAGGAATAAAAAAAAACTTGGTTCTTTTGAGTCTTGGATATACTTGCTTTCATAAATACTGTTAGAAATACCTGAGTCTTCAGTTAGATGGAGTCTTTGATAATGTCTCCTGTAACTACTAAGGCTACACAGCTAAAGAGAGTGTGGAAGGAGGAGCTCTTTCATATTCATATCCAACAGCTGAAGCATTAGTGAAATTATCAAACTTTGCAAGATGGATGGCAGGACAAAAGAGCTGCCAAGTTTGCTGAGAGCCTGACCCTGCAAGTGGCTTTCTGGGCTTGTAGGGAGATCTGTCAAAATCTGTCTCGTCTGAAAACAAGGGCTTTCTCTGTCCAGATGTAGCTCCAAGACTGGAGTCTATGTATGTTCATGCTAGCAACGTAGTATGTGAGCTTTGCACAAAGAATATTAAAAATATTTTAATTAGTTAGTTATCTTGGGACTCTGTATGGTTAGACTGTCCTAGGTCTACCAACATAGCACAAAAAGAGACACTGTGTATTCCACACACACTAGAACCTACTGTTCCAAGGCTTATATTTCATTTCAAAAGATCACAAAAATTCATACTTTCCTTTAAGAAAGACAAAAAGAATGCTTAGTGGAAGAGCTACGTGAAGGGAGACAGGGATCCTGACTTCTTGAATATAGACAGTTGGTCAGGACCACAGTCCCGATCTGCTAATGAAGGCTGGATTTCCCTTCTCCAGTCAGCTCTCTTGGTGGCTGTAGCACACGCTGCTTTTAATCTTCAGGGGCAGCTCCTCTCCTTACCAAGGTGACATCTGCATAGCAGGGGTTTGATCCACCATTAGCGAAGTTGTGTTTTAACTGTGTGGGTGCAGCATCTGACCCAGGACGCACAAAACGCGTGATCAAAGAAAGGGAGAATTTCTGGTTTGTCCTGGTTTGGGGTGGAGCAGGACCAAGTTTCGGCTCAGTCAGAGGGGCCCTGGCTTACGCTTGTTGCTGTGGCAACCGGGGTCAGCTGACTTGGTTGTTTACCCCATGGTGGGGTTGCACCTGTGGGGAGGAGAGGACAGGTCAGGTGACCCAGAACTGACCAATAGGGTGTTCCGTCCCACCTGCCACGCTCAGTATAAAAGCGGAGGGACCAAAGGGCTCAGGTTGGCTCTTACTTCAGGGGCTCTCTTTTTTTGGTGACTGATGCTAAGGAAGACCCTGTCAGTTCATCTGCCTTTGATCCCCATCAGCGTGTTCTGGAATCTAGTTCCCATTCCTGAGACCGGTCTGGAACTTTCCTGGTGTCTGCCAGTGACATCTCCCTGGGAGCTTGATACGTTCTTTTATATATGTAGCATCTATTTCATTATTTCCTTTTTATCTTATTATTAATATTTCATTAAAGTTTCTTAGTTGTTTTTGTTTTTTTTTCTAAACTCATAATTCTCTTTATTTCTCTTCTTCCTCTCCTTGGAGCGAGAACTGGGGGAGAGCATCTGTCTTCTTGTCATTGACCAACGCGGCCCAAACCATGACGTGATTATAGCCTCCTGCTGGGAAAAGGCAGATGTCTGTGCTGTCACCCTCAAGAAAGTCAGTCCAGAGCAGCAAAAACCTTGGAAAGATTTGCCATCCAAGTCACCCACAGGATTTAGCATAGCTTACCAGTAGCTATTACTACATAAGAAGGGAAAATGGGATTGAAGTTAGGACTAGTTAATTAAAAATACCGCAAATGAAAATTTATAGGTGAAGGTAACGGGAGTTCTGGGAGCTTCCATTACTGACATAAACTAAAGAGAAATACCCTCTTAGCAAACCAAAACACCATGTTAGTTACAGGGAGACCCACAAGCAATCTTTTTATAATTACTTGTGCTAAACTCCTTCATATTCTTCCACATCCAAGCTGAAAGAAATAGCCCTTCTAACAAACGGCTTCATTTAAGGCCTCTCTCAAAACGCACACATTCATGTATTTTTGTCATTGATTAAAACAAAAGGTTTAGAAGAACAACTACTTACTGCTGGGCATTATGAGAAATATCTCTGAATTAAATTATTTTCAATAGTGAAAACTATTAGCACATGAATGAAATTGCATTCTTTTAATAACAATACTGCCTTTTAAAAGACATTTTGCACTCACCCGGAGATACATGGAATTCTGAGTATGGATGCATGCAAACCCCCAAACTTAGTTGAGAATCTTCTTTTGTTTTACTTCTGGTTGTTAACTATTCAGGGGCAAACTGAACAGTTAACAGTGGTTAACTATTAAGTTAGTAGTTAACAGGGGAAACTCACCCCCATGCACAGAAACAAGCACCCAGTTTTATACCATACAAGACTTCAAAATAACAACAATATAGAAACTGCCGTGTGGGATGAAACCTAAGGCCAGTGTGTCCAGTACCCGTCTCCGAGAGAGGCAGGACCAGATGTTTCAGAGGAGGTTTAAGTGAAACATAATTAGTAGACAGTCATTGGTTTATTTTATTCTAGCTTGTATATCTTTTGGTTTATAGTTTGTTTGTGAACAGATCTCTGTATGTATCTGAGACCTGAGCAGAGAGTGATTAGCTGAATCCCATGGTTTTGTTCAAGCATAACATTGGCAACCAGATTTCCTGTGTGGAAACGGTGAATCCAATTTTCACTCCCAATGACTGTTCTTTATATGTGCTTTGTGTCTGCCAGTAACTTGATGTGATAGAATAGTCCGAACTTGCTAAAATTTCTGAATGTTTCAAAGAC
>KZ506074.1:76562-88365 GCA_002844005.1 Limosa lapponica baueri | reverse complement strand
TCCCAGGAACTGTGGGGAAACCTAAAGGAGATGAAAGCTCAGGGCAGCAACTTCCTACATGGCTGTATTCAAACTTATTTGCAGCGTAACAACCTGTGTGCCGATCTCATATAAGATATATTTGTAATGGTGTAACACGTACTGACCTTGAGTAAATCCCTCAACACCCAACTTTTGGTGCTTTCAGTGGTCTTCTTTACACAAGTAAATGAGGCTTATCCACAGCCAAAGCCTTTGAACTGGATTTCCCTTATATTTCTGCTATCATCTACTTCCTTCTCTCTAAGAAGGAACAAGAAAACTCACAGCTTGAATTGATAATTTCTTAACCTTTCACATTGTACAAAACCACAAGCACAAAGATCAAAGAAGTACAAAATAAATAATATGTTTGTGACATGGTACAGTTAGCAGCAAATATTTTAGACAATTTTGCCTCAGAAAAGGCTGATTCATTAAAAGAAAAGTTATTTGCAAGGAAATGTGCCAGTTGATTTGCCGCTTAAAGAAGCAGTGTGTGTTTCCAAATTGCTCAAATATTCCATTTAGATATTTTCAAGGTGAAAAAGCTGGTTTAAAGCTCAAAAGTACCTTTTTTTTTGTTCTTCCCTCAAGGACTAATACAGATATGTAGAAAAACAAACCAAAATGAAATATTTCAAAATTACTGATATTAAATATTTAAGTTCATCTGATTCACCTTCCCTCTAACCTTGATTTGTAAAATAATTGATATTTTATCTTTTTTTTTCTTACTATTTCAGAAAGGAGAAAGTTCTGAAACTTCAAAAAATTCTTGACAGACATGATAACTATGTCTGGTCTATCTTCAAGTTCTGTAAAGTCATTTCATGAACATTTTTGAAGAATATTTTTTTAGAAATATTTTGAGTATTCCTTTCCTTCTCCTCCCTGAATTTTTTCGTCATTAGGGATATATAACTTTTTAAAAACTGTCTTAATATTAAAGAGTCCTCCTTTTTTCTATGGCTTACTCTTCCCATGGCCTTAGTCAACAATTTCTAACATTATAGACTATTTTCTTATGGCAAATGATTGTGAAGCCACAGACAGAAGTATTTAACTTACTGTGAAGAATAGCTATCTGGAAGACATAAAAAATTCTGGCAATCATCCTCATTTACAAGAAAGTATTAAAATAACATTTCAAGGCCCAAGGCAAAAAAAAATGTTCTAAATAGAGATAAAATGCAATATAAAGCACGGGTTTTCAAATTTTTTCTGGGTTAAATGGGGTACATTGCATTTGTTGAACTCTGGAATACTACCAAAAAAACAAGGATATACATGTTCAGAAAAGGATGTCCTTGCAAAATTGGCAATAAATAGCAACAACGGTATCATATATACGTAACAGTTTCTCCACTCACAGTCATCAACTCACTGGCCTCTTATAAAATTGTACTCAGTGTCTTGTAGAGGTTTATAGCACAGAAGAGTATTGCCTCAGCTGTCTTAAGTACACTGGACAGGTTTCTTGCACTTGAGGGGAGATACGTCCTTGGTGGGTTGTCTGCATCTATCAGTCAAGGCAAGATCCTCGCCTTCCAATAAGCTGCCTACTTCATGGCCCTTGATGCACAGCCCTCAAAGGCTTTTTGACATCTCCCCTAGTCTAGTCAGCACCTTACTTTTCATCTAATAAGAATATGATTAATCAACAAGCACTCAAAATTCTGCAGTTATCATGGATGTAAAGACGCCAATACTTAAATAATCCATTTTTTCAGTAAGCTACTTGTCTTGCTCATCTGAGCTTCTTATGAAAATTGAGCCTTTACAGAAAAAGATCCTGTACAAAGCTGCGAGCTAGGCTGTGTGTCTGGCCAGGGCTGGTATCTGACGTAAATAGCCAGTTCAGGGGAGTGATCACTAACAAGTCTTAATTGCAACAGACTGACAGTTAAGTGCGTAGGTAGTGGTCATTTTGCATCTTTTCACATCTGTATGTCTGTATTTTTGTAGACATTTCTAAGTTTGATGTCAAATGGCATTTTGTCAGAAAAAAAACCAACAAACTTATAACAGCTGGGTACAAAAATCCTACCTTCTGGGCAAACAGTGATTTAAATGTGATTTAATATTAAAAGTATGTGCATGTGTTAGTAAATGCATGCTTGTAAACAGTCACTGGTAGCACAAATTTGAAGTCTTTATATCAAGATAGAAAATCTGTAACACAAAAATAAAAATAAAAAAATGGTCTGCTGTATTAGCTTCCAATATTGCTGAAATCATAATTTTCACTATGAAGTTACAATTATCCTGCTTATTGATTCTTGTCTGTTTCACTGTATCCTCAAGATGCCCCAGGCACAGATCAAATGCCATGTGCTGATCTGGACCCTCTATCTCAGAGATGTGAAAATGTTCAACCCAGAACACTTTCATTTATCAGCACCAGGACTTTACCAAGTTATTATGCTATTACAGAAGAGAAGAACACATCAGACAGTTTGCTATCTTTACAACCAAGGTTGCATTTTGAATCCCTCACTGAATCAATACCTTTGGAAGAACTTAAAATGTTTCATACAGAGAAGTTAATAAAAAAATTTAAGTACAGGCTACATTTTAAGTTTTATATTAATAAATATTTGTTCTGAGCAGCTGTTTATCTAACTCAATCTTCTAAAGTATTCCAATATTTACACACTTCAAAAGAGGGTTTCAATTCTGCTTAGTCAAGAAAGAGAGTTTTAAATGGAAAAAAGCAATGTCTATGTGGAAAAGTCCAACTAAAAGGAAACATCCACAAAACATTTAATTTTCTCAGTCTCAGTATTTCCCTAAAATAAAATGTTAAGCATTAGACTCTCACTTGACAAAGAATGCTGCACGTAGTATCTTAAAAGTCTTCCCTTATTGTTTAGCAGCCTGGTCAATAGCCCAAGACCCTCAGGCTAGTAGATCCCAGACTCAGCTTTTTTTCAAAATTAACTGGAAGACATAAATATCAGTAATTGGTGCAGTGCTAGAAGAAGCATCGATAAGAAGATAGCAGGGACAGCATTCTTCCCTTGTGCTTGTTCCAAGCAGCAGCAGTAACTAAAACTTCTGGAGTTGCAAAAACTTTCTTCTGAAACAGGGATTTTACTTTAATAACATTACCAGGGGAAATACTAATTCTAATGAAATCAAGTGGATACGAGGACAAAAAGTTTGTCCTAATCTATATGTAGGTAAATCAAAAGACCTGTAATCTCCTCTCAACAATATTTTAAAGTCTAGCACCTTTTCTGAATTTTGTTTTATTTTTTTGCAGATAGTTCAACTAAGGATGCATTATGTAAGCCTACAAGTACAGAATTTCTTCATTTTGTCTGTTCTGAGACAAATTAAAGGTCAATTTTCAGAACATATATTTTTTTGTTGTTTTCTGACTATTTATACACCTTGAAAATCACGATAAAGGAACGGAATTCTAATGTTTTAGGCCAGCATTAATTTCACTGCACTGAAAACAAACAAACAAACAAAAAACCCAAACTTGCTCTAACTGGTAGCAAATAGAATCTTTAGCAAGGAATCACCTCTCATATTTTCATAAAATAAATGTTAATTTTGTCCAGACATTGTTAATAATGTCCAGATAGATTCTGCATATTTGCCACAGCTCAGCTATGAACTACTCACAGAAAATCCTAACACCACAATGTGAACATGAAATGCTACTGTCTGTTTTCTAAAGACACCTCAGTTTTACAGTGGGGGTGTTGATGCTTCCAACCTTTTTATTACCTGAAAACCCATCAACAGCTTTATAATGATGAGTGCAACACAGTTCAATTTGCATTTGCAAAATTCACTTTTAAAACCGGCAGATGTGTGCCAGCACATCTGGAAACCACTTTTAATTATACTTTCCTCAAGTGGGAAAGCAGTAGCTTGTACCCACAGTGAAGCTTTTATATCTGACCACACAAATGCTAGCAACCACCTGTGCTTTACACTGATTTTCATTATAGAGTATATCACATTACTACCCTATTATTCCAGAACGACATTTGAAGCTGTTGTGTGACTAAGCTGCAGCAAGTGTGGTCTTGAAAAGGCCTCTACTCTACAAAAATGTAATAAACTTGATTGCAGTTAGGGTACTTACCGCTGAGGATATCACAATATGCATGCTCCTAAAGTTGGCTTCTCTTGCTCTGAAAGTCATAAAAGATATACATTAACAATCATGATTACCAGTCTGGGAATTGGAATTTAGCAAACTAATGTATGCCCCCAAATGAGATACCTTGTAACTATTTGGAATTCCTTTCCAATATTTGTTTCTTTCCTACTATTAATACAGGAGTATTATAGTCAAATACTCTGCTTCTTCAGACACGCTCTGAGATTACAAAAGCAATTTCAACTGTGATCTGTCAGCCTAACGGTATTTCAATTCTGTCATAAATATTTTTATAGGTTGCAAACATTGTGAGTTGCATGACTAGGTTGGGTTTTCTAAACTTAACCTTCCTCCCCTCCTCCCCCTTGCCCCACCCAAACGTAACAGCTTTTTTACATCACTGTTCCTCATTTCTGACAAAATAAAAAATAAATTCTGTTTCAAATGTCGGTGGAATCCTCTTCTTCTTTACAGCACTCTTTCAGTATTTTGGAAGACTGTGACGTTGACATGTAAAATTTTGTATATCATAGTGGAAGGGAAAGGTTGAGCACTTGTAACGTTCAGCCCTTGGGAGTCGTGGCATGCCCAGGGACAGACTCATCAGAAATGGGCACCAGTATGTGTAACTTTGCAAAATGTAAAGTACACAATTTTACAGACTAGGATAATTTGCTAAGCTGACCTGCACTATGTGCGTGCAACTAAAAAAACATCCCAACATCACTTTAGCATAATTTAATCTGGTCATCAGTTACCGTGCTTGAAAGAAAAGCTTCTACACTGTTACACATCTAAAAAACCACATTCACCTGTCCTATATTTTCTGCCTTTAATTCAAGACTTAAGTTTTGTGGTAACTCATGAAGCCACAGAGGATCCCTCACAGGACTGAGCCCTCTCCCAGCGCGCTGCCCACGTTACTTCACCGTGTGCTGCCAAGGGCTCTGGGGCTGCAGCTGAAAGAAACTTGTCCCGCTTTGAGAATAACTCAAAGCAAACCTCAGCCCGGGCTCCCGAGACAGCCGCTACGCTCCCTTCTCTACCAGGCAGAACAACGCTCCATCTGTACAGTCGCAAGTACCTTGGCTTGGCTCCTGCCCTCCCACCGCTCTCCCCCCGCCGCCGCGCACAGCCGCAGCGAGGCACAGAAGCGTCCCAGTGCCGCTGGCTCACACCACCCAGGAGAGCTGCTGCTTCTGCGGCAGGCAGGACTCCCCGGGTCAGCAGAGAGGGAACGGCAAGATTTGCTTTAATGCACCCTTTTTTTTTTCCTTCTGTCATCTCAGAGCCTCCCATGTGACACCTGGTAGGCCTTGAAACATTCACCCAACTACTATGCATTAAAATAACGTCGGGTGTGTTCGCTGGGTCATATATATAACTTCTGCAAAAATGTTCGTAATATCTTAAGAGATTGAATATGTTAGCAGTCCACAACCCTGCTGCTGTAAGAGCGTAACCTGATTTCACACTGCAAATACATTTATTATCCCTGCAAAGAAGGCATAATATTCCTCCTCCTATTCTATAATCTGTGGTAACAATTTTAGATTGCTAAAAAAAAAAATGTTAATTCTGTGAATTGCTTAAAACTAAAAGAAGAAAGGATTGTGGTCTGCTTCAAAATGCAAGCACTCTCTGAATATAACTTGTTAAAGATTTTTCGACTAAATACACGTACAGGGCAAACAAAGACTGAAGCACTCTACGGTACTCTACAAATGGTAAAAATATGCTTTTTCTGTTTGAAGATGAAGGTATCCTGAAATCAACCTTACTGAAAGAAAATTATGTCTAATTATAAAAATAATAGGCCTAGAATGTAAATTCTTTTCATCTTGGACATACAATATTTAATGAAGTATTTAAATAGGGATACATGAGAAGACAGGTAGCTGCACTTTCAGAACTCTGCTTGAAATGGTGATATGAATCGACACAATCAAGGTCAGCCACAACTGTCATTTTCAGAAGGGGATAGGGACAAGGGAAAAGACTGCAAATGGGCAAAATAAGCACTCGGACGTCTGCTTCTTTACAACACAAGAAGGGCACGTTCAAGCCTTTTACTCAGTAAACCGTCGTCTTCGAGGAGTGTCAATGAAGGCAAGGAAGCTGCTTGAGGAAGATGGCAATGCCAGTCACGCTAGTGCCATCAGGAACTAAGAGGCAGCTTTTGGCACCCCGGAGCAGCCAGGTCACAGGGTGCTGGATCCAAAGAGCCGTGAAGTCAGGGGGATTCTCCCTGCTGATTGCAACGGGCCCTAGAACAGCCCTTGCCCTTATACATCTTTAACTAACCCACTCATAACGCTGTCATCATGAGCTTAAGGATGTCACTGGGAAGGAGAGCAGAAATGTCTTTGAAGTCATGAAATATATCCAAGATCCTGGATACCTGCCATTTTAAAACGCTGAGCTGAACGCACTCAGCCTTAGCAGCAGGTCTGGAAGCAAGGAGCAAGCACACAGAGGAAAAAACCCACCATGGCTGCAACCTCCCTGCCTAGCTCCTTCTGACTGCAGGCATTTTGGGTGCACCAGAGTTGCACCCCCATAGCTAGCCAGCCAGGCAGACCGCACGCCTGCAGCCATGCTGGAGCCTGCCCATCGCACTCTCCGTCCCCGAGACCCACTGGAAACCAGCTCTGGGGCCTGGGGCTGGTGCTTGGGGTTGCCTGCATCTGCCGAAGGGAAAACACCTGGGCTTAGGTACAGGGTGTCGGGAAGGCCGAGCAGGCAGAGGGATTACTCCCAAGGGCAGGCTACTGCCGACAAAGCCGCAGCCGTTTTCTCCAGAGCTGGGCTGATGTCGTGCCCGTTCTCTCCTATAGCAAACTGACGGAAAATACCAAAAAGTCTTTGCGATCCTATTGGTCCCGCCAAGGGAGCTTGACTGGCAGGACAATGCATCTTTGTTCTCAATTAAAAACATTATTTGGGCGTAGTAATTATTTAAAAGCCAAGAGGGATATGATTTTGTGATTATAGCCATAATTTATCAGTTGAAGAAAATGTCTTAAACGATCAAGGTTTGGTAGAGGAAAAACGAGAGAGGGAGTTATAACAAACACTACTGTGACTACATGTAGCCTCCATCCAGCTAGTGCAATTTTACTTGTATTTTGAAATCACTGTAGCATAATCACAAACCAAAATATTAATTGTAGTGAAAAACCACATACGGCGTGCTGATATGGAGGGATTTCATTAGCACCTTACATTACTGGATACTGCAAGTAGTCTGCCTGCTACGTTCTCCTTTTTGTAAGCATACACAGCAATCGTGGCTATTCTAATACAGAAAAATGGGAAGCGGAGCAAGAAAGAAATGGAGAGAATTTGTGTTAAATTGGATTTTCTTGTCTCCTCCTGTAGCTTTTATCACCCAGATGACAAAACATTATCATTAGCAGTTTATACCAAAAGTTAACATTTGCCCATCGTTTTCTATTTTCTCTAAACCACAAAGGTTGGAGCCTGTTATGCACTCCCCTTATCTTACTCTGTTACTTTAGAATCTAAGAGCGCACTATGCACATTAATCTTTCATGGCAGAGTTCACTGAAGTTCTGCCAAAATTCAATAATTATGTTCCATCCAATGCAGCAATTTATTTATCTCATTGCTGGAATTTAGAACATATAGAACAAAGTGCTTAGTTTATGTGAATGAAATGGTTGCTAACCCTTTCCCCCCACCCCCCCAACACAAAACAAAACAGCCCTGTTTCATTTCTAAAGTTTTAAAACACACAGTAGAATATATTGAAGAAGAAAGTTATTTTTACAAGACCTCACATTTTCTTCATAAACTGAAAGTGTTCTGCAATATGTTTAGGGTTTTGTTTGGTTTTTTTTTATATATAAGTGAAAGTATTTTATAAATAAATGTGTAACTTCTATTCAAATGCATAACAATATGTACCACTTACACTGCACTACTAAAACATAAAATATTAATGTCTAATGGTCATTAAAAATGCCAACTACAAAGCATGAATTTGTATTTTGAATGGAGAATATATTGGTTTACTGCACTGAAATGGGTAACTGGGAGTTCAACAGCTAAGATAGAAAATTACAACAAAGTTAAGCTTTATAATTGCACTCTTTCATGATATGTTTGCAAACAAATAGAAAACATAAAGCCCTCCAAGTAGGAAGATTAGAGACACGTTATTCCTGAGGGCTGTTAAAAATAAAAATGGCATAATAGAGAATACTTAATATCCTTCACCTTTTGTACTCTCAGAAAAAGTAACTAACCAGTTATTTATCGACCTGACTATAAAGAAGAAACGTTAATCTCCTGCTTTAGGATTTAAAAACAGAATACCATATCTATACATTTTAAACTTAATACTTATGAATAGAGAATGCTGATTTATCTGATGGAAACATGACTTCTTTTTATGTTCATACAGACAATACATTTCTCGACGAAGGAAAATGTTAATTTAGTGTCTGCAATCAAACCCCAAATTTAGAATGTTTTAAGTTTTTAAGCAAAACTTTCTGTTACTTCATATATTAGATTTTACACTTCAAATATGCTATCAGACAAAATTTGGATTTAGAAACTGCTCACGAAGTTTTTGCAGCATAACTTGTTGTGATTTATAACACAACCCTTCACCAACCAAAACAGAAATGAAAATCTCTAGATGTTGTGCACTAGCATGTCTTCATTATTTCACAGTAAAACCTTCTAGGTAAAACTAGGAATATCACAGCAAAACATTTTAAAGTTAGTTTTGCAGTAACTGGATGTGCATATGCATATTTTAAATTAACTGTATCTATTTTAATACATCAGGAGAAATTACTTCCACGCACCAGCAAATAAATTCCATAACGATTTGCAAAAATTCTACTATCATCTCATTAGTTTTGCACCCAGTATGGTCATTTCCTGGCAATGCTTTACATTAAAACAGGATTCAATTGGGATGTACTCCTCCCTGTTGTAAAACTTTTTTAAAATCCCAGAAAAATGCAATGAAGTCCTATCCATTTTATTTTACTAATATTCTCCATCTATTTTTTTCAACATGTTAATCTTGTCTGCTTTCTTTCATTGTAAATACAACGTGTTATAGTTAAACTCGTAGAAGACTTTTGAGTATTGTAACTCAGTCCCCTGCAATGTAACAATGAACACTCTCAGGCAAGTTATCTAAAAGTACAGATACTGAAGAGTCTATAAAGCTTGAGTTTTTTCCCCCAATCTAGCTATGTCTTGCATTATGTAATAAAGGAAACACACACACGCACACACATACACACACACAAACACCTTACAGAAAACGTACGGTTTAACAGAAGAAAGACAATACCTGTAAAGCTCATTTTAACAGCAGGAACTACTGCAAAAGGGATCAAGGCTGGGGGGGCAGGGGGCAGGGGAAGGTGCGAAAAGGCTGTTCCACATCGATATTGCTGCTGGTGTATGGTATTGCTTATAAGTAAACAACACATACAGGAAGAAACAAGCAACTCCTCGGCTACAGCCACAAGAGCCGTTATGTAAAATAAAAATACCTAACAAAAATGCTGCCAAACGCATTTTGTCTTTACATTGAACGCACATGGAAAAGACACTGGGGTAGAGTATACACAGCACGTAATAGGAGGTCCTTCATTTCCAGTTGCTGGGTTGCTTTGTTAAATACAGATTAAATTCACCAAACGTTCAAGTGTACAATAATAATGTATTCACTTACAGAGCCCGACTTGTTTATATAATATCAGCGAGGAATAATCAGCCGTTTATTGCACTGATGATCTCCACAACTTTTGAAACTCTGAGCCCACTTGAAACGTGAACTTTCACAGCTCCTTATTAATGTTTAGACTAACTCCCTTTCCCCCTTTTTAACAACAAAGGGCAACCCAGCTCCTGCTCCCTGTCTCCCAGATCAGACCCATACCCAGATTTCAAGGAATCGGGATAAATCCAAAGGCACATCCGAGGTTTTCCTTGAGAATTTCCCCCCAATGGACCTAGGCATGTATTTTTAAAATAGTTCTATCAAAAAGCTTCACTCGCACATGTCAAACAAAGAAACTTCTCGAAAATGTCATTACTTACTGTTCACTGAGCATAATTTACTGGGATTAAAAGTTTAAAGATTCATCCACAAGTGTTTTAAACAAGCCCTAATACTGTATCCTGCTTAAATGTGACAATTAGGGCTGCTCTGGCATGGCAAAAAATATAAAGGTACCAACGATCCTATTATGCCTTCGCTCCCGGTAGCCTGGTTTTTGGAGGTGCATAAGCTGCGGAATGATAATAGCAACAATTTGGTACACGAGGAAAAAACAGACCCCCCCCGACTGCTTCAGATATACTGTATAAAGTCATTTTGACATGCCTACACAACTGGTTGTGGCAGCTTTCAGACATGATTCCTAATCACAAAAAAATGCTTCAGGTTCTTTTAGAGAAAGCTTGCCGTTGGGAAGTTGATTTTGGCCAAGTGCCAAAATCATGTGCAAAAGGGGCCCTCATTACCAATTCATGGCAGCCTTCAGCGCTGACAAAAAATGTGACCCAACAGGCTAAAGCAACAACTAAAATTAAAAAGTACGAGACAAAGACAACTTACTTAATATTCCTTCCATCGCCACATTAAACTTTTCCGTAATTAAACCCTTGTTAGTTCAAAGCAGTTTTCAACTACTTTTAAATGATTGCACAGGCAGTCTGTAACAGTTGAAAAGCTCGCCCTGGAAATTCGCCCCAGCTCCTCCACTTTTAACAACCAGCATTTGGGTCCGACAGCAGAACTTTCTGCCGGGCGCCTCCGGAAGAAAACCCTCTCCAAAAAAGAAGCGAGGCGCCCGCGCCTTCTTTCAGCGAAAACTAAGCAGATCGCGACAAGATTTTTGCAAGCGTTAAAGGCAGAAGGAGGAGTGAGGAGGGGGGAGGAGAGAAAGAGCCCGGTCCGCAGGAGCAGCTATTTCCTAAACTTTCAAAAAAGCTTATCAAAGCGGGCATGCAAACATTAAGCAATCGCAATTAACGGCGCTCGCTCCGCCACTATCCCATAAAAGCAGATTTGATACACGGCCTTACCTAGATGTCGTCTGGCTTTTCTGTGGATCAAAAAGTTTCCTGCCTAAGCACACAGATATTCTTTCACAAACCATAAAGGCCCCTTTTATTAATCCAGCACTGTAACAGCCTGCTTTCTACACCGCCTCGCGAGCAGGATGCGGCAGCTTTCGAGAGAAAAACCCGTCTTAACACACAATTAGTGGCAGATTGTCTAATAGTGGATTTATCTTAAAGAGTGAAAAGGCATTTTTGCAAAAGCAAAGAGGGTGCGGTCAGATGTTAGGCTATCCCTGAGAAAAGGGGCCTAGGCTGCACTAGTACCTAAATACTAGCAGAAGCTTACTGGGAAGGGAGCCAATGGAATGACTTTGTTTGACCCAGCTGCCAATCTCTCCTGAAGCACTGCGCCAGACTAAACACTGACACTATTTTAACTCAAATCAGGCTACAGCAGCTGTTTGCTTTCCGGCTCTCAGCTATGCACCATGGCCATGATGACTCTGCACAGCACATATGATAGAGCTGGGGCACTTCTGCTAAAATATGTTCCATGTTTGGACTGGTGGTATAGAAGCGAGGGCTGGGGGGAGA
>KZ506074.1:58636-69899 GCA_002844005.1 Limosa lapponica baueri | reverse complement strand
TTTCTGTCATACTATTTTGATGTTCGAAATTTTCATGACTGTCACTGTCAAGTGAAAGTTCCATGAAATACAATATCTTGCATATATTAAATTAGGTAGATCCTATTCAATACCTTTCAGTTATTCATTCAAATGTTAACCTTCACATAGAGACTACCTTTTTGATAAAATGCCTCCTTATGTCTAAAGCCAGCTTTAATTCCACTCCCAGCTGCATTTTATTAGTTATTTTAGACAGCACTTTACTGTCACTGGAGAAGTTTCAAGTTTAATCTAAGGCAACTTCTGCATCCCAGCTGAAAAAGTAGCAGCTACAAAAAGTAATTTTCAGTTAGTCACATCGTCACAAGTTGGTTTACATTTACACTATATGAAGTTAAATTACCATTCCAACATGAAATCCAGAAAACCAGAATCCACTTCTGGAGAAAGGCCTTGCAAAGCAGAAATCTTTTGCAAGTCGTGAGTATGGTCTGTCACATCTGCTTATTACATATAGTTTCCGTTAGTATTAGAGAGCTGTACGCAAGTGCTGATGGGGAACACACGCTTATTATCTTAGTCTCAGGAGCAATCGAGAATCATGAGCAATCAAACATATAGTTTTTGTTTATTACTCTGTGTACATTTTTAAGGTTGGTGCGTTATAATCCTTATAACATCACAATATGTAAGGAGCAAATATTTGAGGAATAGGTTCAACAAACTTCAGTGCATGCCGAAGCTTTCTCAAACATTGTGTTCTCTAAAATAACAGAGTAAGAAGAGAAGACAGCAGACTATGATCAGTTTGAATTCACCTGCACTCAACACTGAAAATGATGGTACCTCCAGGTGCACGTGGTTTCTACATATGCTCAGTATATTTAACAAACACTGCTTCAAAACTGTGACAAGTCCATGCAAAGAACCAGATAAAAAGCTAACTCACTTTCTTCAGTTAAATGCTGTTTTAAAAGCATTAAGTATCCACTGCTCAACCGACTGAGCAGCAGAAGAACAGCATCACAAGAGAGAACAAAGAAATAGAAGGAAACAAAACTGATTTCTGGGCTTCAAACAGAATAATATTAATTTTTTCATCACTTTTTGGGGGAGTATTTGAGTCCCCATAGTTTGGACATGAAGAAGCTGAAATGAAAAGGAGTAATACTTGATCTTTCATGATTTGGTGTGAAAGACCAGCAAACTGCTGTCAAGCATCACTACCAGTGCTCATGGGTAAAAGGACCTAAATTGGGGTGGTGGAATGGAATGAAAACGACAAGCAAGGATTGTGAATACATTAATACCAAGAAAGTACAAAAATAAAAACAGAAGGTAGTGGGTTAGATGGAATAAAAAAGAGGAAGACGAAATGCAAGGGAATTTTTTTCCCTCGTTCATCGAACCTGTAATCGTGGGGCAGGACAAACAGAAACTTCAGTTCTTTGCTACTTCAAGTTCCATTGTTGGACAGAAGTAATGATGGGCATCTCAGAGGCTATTCAGACCTATAACAAATTTGGAAAACCATAGAAAACCTTTTCAAGAAAAAGGCACCTGCCAACTCATAGCATCGGTTGTGTCACCGGAGATTCAAGGATTTCATGAAATCTTGGAATTTCTCTTGGTAGTAATACCCAGAGGGCGTGTCAGCACACAAATACTTTTAGTATTCCTATAACCAAAGTGACTTCAAATATAGTGGAAAAATGTCTTTGAGTGGAAATTCTGTTACTCCATAGTTACACTGCACTAGCACAAATGCTATATATAAGGCTTTACGTGTAAAAAGGTTGTTTGCTATGCCTTATAACATTTTTTTTAGAAAATCTATTGAATGCAGAAAACTATAATAAATTACTCATCACAAGCTTAATGATGACTCAAACAGCAAAAATAGACAAAATTACAAACCATTGATTTTTATTTCAAATCTATGTTAAGCTGGAATATGTTCCTTTAAATCAATCAGGTTTGCCCCAGAGATGCAACTGTAATGTGGCATTGTGGGATATAAGAGAATCTAGCACTTTGTAGAAATCACTCTACCTTTTAGAGGAATGCATGTGAGACTCTGCTAGACTGGATTTCCATGACAATAAGGCTAAGAAATTTTATACCAGCTGGAGATCAGCTCCCATACATCTTTCTTCATGACAACTGACATGCACTAGTTTTGGATTCAGAGTTATGCAGAAACAGTAAAAATCAAACAAATAGTGAACAAACAAACACATAGTGTGGGTTTGGGGTGGTTTTTTTTGTTTTTTTTTTTTTTCATTTTCATGAAATACTCTCTTCTAATTAAGCTGTAATTTTGGAGGAAAACATTGCTGGTGTATATATTTAAAAATTCGTTATCTCACTACAGAAAAGAACCAGCACATGCTAAATCTTGTACTGTAATCTGGGGCACATGGGGAAAGTGCCCAAAATATTTGCTTAGCATCAGAGGCAGAGAGTCTATGATTCTAAATGTTATATAAAAGGGAGGGAACCAAAAATGCTAACATACTGTTTAATGATCATGTACAGAAAACAAAACACAGCAAAAAAAATGAAGATGTTGCTTACCCATGCCTTAATTAGTAAGCCATGCTTTTTAAAAAATGTAATACGAAAGCTGTTTTTTCAAAAGAAAGAGTTAAGCAACAAGGCTATTTATGCAGTTTTCTCAGCACTCAATATAGGACTAAAGAGCCTGCAATTTTCAAGGTGATTTGCAATTTCCATTAATTTGTTGGAGGTTTTGTAGCTCAATAATGAGACACTTTCATCAGTTATTAGTGAATCAGAGCTGTTTGCAGCTTTAATTCAAACACAGTAAATACAAATGCAAATGTGCACATGATTTTCTATTATCATTTCTAGAGGGTGAAAGAAGGCAAATGATCTTCAGGAGAATGGGGTTGTTTATCATTATTTGCCTAAAATTGGTTAACAGCCCCATACTGCTGGAAGTGAACTGAGAATTGTTGATGAATGCCAATGTTTGGGTTGTGAGGAACTGCAAATGGTCACTTGGTGCTGGGGCGTGGGCTTTACCTCCCCAAAACCAGAAAATCTTAAGGTTTTGTATACTCTAAAAGATGTAATTGTTGGGCTTTCATAAAGATATGGTTTTACTTATTCATCAGCTTCTTGATTTGAGGGAAAATTTATGGAATTTTAGGATCCATGTAAATTCTGGCCTCTTAGATTCAGTGTCTTAAGATACTTGCCCAAGTCTATAGTCTATATCCATATTGTGGAATTCTGGTAGAATGGGTTAAAAGGGGACATTAAAATAGGACATTAAAAGGGAAGATTTACCTGCATGTTAAGGTGTCTGAAAATGCAAGTTCACAAGGTGACCAGAGAGGTTCCTAATGCCTGTTGAAGCTGATGTGAAAATCAATGCCAACACAATTTGATGTCACTGAAATCCCCTTATTTCAAAACATCTTTCAATGTATCTTGGAGCATCTACCTCTACAAATCTGGTCCAGAGAGCAATAAACCGAATTTGCTTCTGTCAGTTAGCAAGTATAGAGTATTTTCTCCTTCCAAACCAAGCTGCTAATTAAAAAGAAGACTAACATTTAAATGAAAGATGGATAACACAGAGGTTTTACTCAATAGCCACTTGATGGCAGCGTCATGTATAAAAAGATTAAACTGTGAAGTTAAAACTTTAAAAAAACTCCTCAATAACAGAAAAAAGCAAACCCAAATGACACCTTGATTACTGCAGAATATTAATCTCCTAATGGAACTCTTTTTAATGATATTTTGAAGGTCAGCAACTAGATCAATAAGTAAACCCATAACAATCATGTATTTTAAACTTCAGAAATGTTGCTATAAAGGTTATTCCTTTAAAATCAATATATGAAACATTTTTAATATCTGTTATGAATTTGATATTCATTCTAGCACGTAAGCCTCCAATGATAACTCATGAGTAATTTCTCTGGGAAGAAACAAAATAAAGAAAGAGTTCATGGGCACCAGTTTAATAACAGTATATGACACTAGTGTTACCAGCACAATATCGTTTCTGTAGCAGATAACTATGACAGTCGTTCATATTTCCTGCCAGCAGGATGATCCACATTCTTTGGTCACCACACACCACAGCCAACTAAAATTAAGAGAAGAGGAAAAGTAGTTCATGGAAGGATACAGATCAAGTTAAAAAGCTGCCTTTCTCTTCCTCTCCTGCCTTACTTATCTGCTTGCACTTCAGCCTGGAGAGCGAATCCAGACTAAGTGTTTCAGCTGAACAATGAAAAGGGCTAGATACCTGTGCTGTAAGTGAACAACCAGTTAGGATCTGCCTTTGCCTCCCAAGATGTCCAAATATGATCAAACCCGACTTTGGACATATTTACACTGGTTTGAAAAACAGATCATCCCCAACATGGAATGACTTCTCAGCATATTAAAAGCATTGGTCACTAACAGATTGCAATAACGCAACTGCAAAGACAGCTCTATGAGGATCATATTGTACCCTTGATTCTCTATAAAACATTTGTTTGCAGTGCCAAACATGTATCGAGTGAAGAAAAGACAACTCTGTTATTCCAGGATTTAAACAGCCAGGCAACTCTTTAAGACTGAAATCTGTCATTCTCTTGATTTATGACTGGAACTTGCATTGACACCAATGATTATTCAATGTACTGAATTAAACAGGAAGAAATCCTTCAAGCAGTAAAACAAACAACAACAAAAAAATCAATGTTCAAAAATATCTTTCTGAGTTATAGAGATACTAAACAACATCCTGAACTAATACAGAAATAATGCCCACAAAGTTTTCTTTTCCACAATTTGGGAGGAAAAGACAACTTCATTCCAAGCACTAGAGCTTTAATGTTAGTTTTTCACCCAAAGCAATTATTTTCAGTCAAATTTTTAAGCCTCAACAAATGTGGTTTATTATGGAATCTGACACAGAAAGTTCACTACATGCAGAATCACACAGAGAAGCAAATTTTTAGTTCTAAAACTAATGTTACATTTCTCATTACTTTTGTGAGTCACAAAATTCATATGGAACAGTCTCAATGGTTCAATTGTACATGAGTTTTAAAATTAAATAAATTTCTTAGAAATTTACAGAAAACTTTTTTTTAAAAAACGTACTTCCTGCACCAAAAACCACTCTGCATAAAAAGAATCAACATTAAAAAAAAAAAGTAGTTCCCTGACAGTTTTATCAAACAGGATTCAACAGTACAAAGATAAAAATGCTAAACAGTTCTCGGACCATTCTTCCGATAGTATCTTGAAAAGATATTTTTCAGGTTTTATGTAAACCCTAATGTACTTGAGTGTAAATTTCTAAACTTCTATTGATGTTGTAGCTCAATCAAATTTATATTTAAGCCATAAAAACTAACTGTTTTATTTTATACCTAACAATAAACAGTTTACTATAACTGGGAATAGAGAGGAAGGAAAGGAACTGGAAAAAAAGAAACAACTGTAAATTCAGTTTCCAAATGTAGCATTACTGTGTTCTTTTCTATACTGAGTACTGCATTATATTAGTCTTCATTTTGATATTAAAAGAAAAGGACAGAAGACTATGGTAGTCTGAAAAAAAGTTATTTCAAGTAAACTTAAAGAATAAGAGTCCCATATAACTGAAATACTAGCTTTATAGCAGAAATTACTCTCTTCATACAAAAAAAAAAGTACTTAGGCTGCAACCTTAGTGATTTAATCAACTGTATATGATTTATGTAGTACTATTTTTCTGCTGAATTCCACGAACCAGCTCCTTCTCAAACTGCTTCTCGAACTAGAAAGCAACTAGCCAAGGAGGGGTTTACTTATTTATTAAGGAACACCTACCTTGGTCTTCATTTTTACAGAACTCTTTTTTCATCGCTATAGGCTAAACTTCAGTAGTTCACTGTTTGGAAAATATACAAGCAGCATTACCAGGACTGATGGATTCCCAACTAAGTCTTATAAACAGGGGTTGCATTACTCATCACAAGATACACTCTTTCAGCATGGTGGCAGACACATTGAAGTTTTCCTAGCAAGCCTAGAAGTTAAAAACCTGGAGGACCATCGCTGTAGACCATAGCCAAGTAGGCTCAATAGCTGATTATAATCACTAGGTCACAGAACAGAATCAAGAACAAAAAAAAAAAGCCCCAAATAATTTCAAATTTTAGTAGTGAAACTGAGAAAGAGAAAAATTTTGTTTGTGTGGCTTTTCAGTTTCCTTGTGCAATTTAATTTTATTCCCAGAGAATCACAAAGCTTTAAAACTGACCATTTCAGAATTAATAGCTCCAAGAATTATCAAACATTGCAGTAAATGTCTGTTCAATGTTTGCAATGAGTTTATGCATTTTGGTGGGGGCTGTGCAATAGGTAAGTTTAAAAGTACCTCAAAGAAGAGATTGTAGGTTCTTGCTGCACAGGAGTAGCATTCTTGTTAATGGCAGGGAGTTATGCAGAGAGTAGAATACACTGACAGAGCAAAAAAAAAAAGGTGCCATGATATATGCAGCAGCAAGGTGGGAAATGTAAGCAAGGTACAATGACTCAAGGTGAGGAAGCTTATGACTGAGGAGCCTGAGAGTTAAGGTGTCAATTTTTACAAAAAAATCTTTCCTAAGAATGATGAAATTTCATGTTAAAGATCTGAGAAAAACTTATTTTAACCTAACTAATTACTGTTAGTCAGAGTTTTTTGCTTTTAGGCTTTTGGTAGATTTTGATTTGGGTTGGGTTTGTTGTTTTTGTTTTGTTTGGTTGTTTTTTTTTTTTCATTTAAATTGACATTAAAATGACCTTAAAAAATATTTGTTGGTGGAATAAGGATAAGATGCTTGCAAAGGTTATTTTAGCTTTGAAGCTTTATATTGCCCTTCTGTTGGCTTGCTAGGCAGTTAATATTTCATACTTAACTGAATTGTTTAGAATTCCACATGCAATCAGTTTCTCTCTTTTCTAGACAGAATTGATGAGCAATAACTACAAATGTTAGATGTCCTTTAGATATTTCTTCTTAACATTGTTTTTATTTACTTGTTTCTTTTCTCTATCTGTTCTTTAAAGAATCTTCTTGCTTCGATAAATGTGAATCTCTTAATAATTAGGTGAGATTTTTTTTTTAATAGAAAAAATATATAAAACTGAACTGCACATGCAATTTCATGAGAATATGTAAAAATCTTCCCTTGTTTTTCTATAAGTTATCTACTTATTAACACATACATACAATACTGGGAAAATATTTTTATCTTTACGGGAATAGAATGGGCAAACCAGAAAATATGACAAAGCAAAATTCATGATTTTGTAAATTTCAGATCAACTACATCTTTAAGAGATACATGGAAGAGTAATATTAGCCAAACTGTTTGATCCAACTCTTTTTTTTAAAAAAAATTGATGTAATTCCCAGATCTCCCTTCTTGCTAACTTGAGCCAAAGAAACACAAGTATCAAATTGCATCAAATAAATCATTATATGCTTAATAGACAAATACGTTTGTTGTTTTTCTTCTACTTATTAATGACCTCCCCAGACTTAGTTTTTCACTTGGAAGCTGTTGCTCTTGTTCCAAACTGTCCTTTCACACTGTATTTCACCATTTGTATCTTCATAAGCGCTGTGAAGAAAAACTTGCAGTAGAGTTGGCATCAGTGATGTTTGGTTTCAAATTTGATAACATTTTCCTAGTTTCATTGTGCTAGCTGATAAAATGTGCATAGAAAGCAAATTTTCTACTCGTGAACAACAAAATATTTTACAGAATAGTGATCTTTTAATATAAATTTGAAGCTTGTCCCATGTGTCTTTGTTTCTCTATCTACAAACTCATTTCTTGTACCAAAGATCATAACTCACAAGAATTTGTAAAATAAGTGGTCATCTTTAGTGAGGAAAAAAAAATACTTTCCAGGGAATTAAAATGAAACCAGATTAATTTTCTTTCTCTCTCTTTTTTGTCCCCCCTGCCCTCTTCTGGGTATAATACTGAGACTACTGGCTAATATCATTGTTTAAGTTGTTTGGAAACATACAGTGGAGACACACTGCTTCTTCAATAGGAGCAAAGCACACCAGGATTTGCCCTACAGTAACACAACATAAAGGAAGTGTTTTCTAGATGTAGGACTTCTGCTGTTGTTTTGAAATACTTAGACCTCAGGACTTACTAATAGGCTTCCAAAACCTTTGAATTCAAACTCTGGTTTAGCAAGATACTTTACTACATACTTTATAGTATGTGAGTAGTCCAATTAAGCATTGATTAGAAGCTATCTAAAAAATAGCTTCTGAAAAGAAGCTATCTGAAAAGTAATATAAATATATATAAAATATAAATAATATATATATTTTATATTCTATATAATATAAAAATATTTAACAATATGTTAAAATATCCCACTAAACCTGGAAATAAATGTTGTTAGCATATTTACTTCAGTCCCTTTTTTCAGGTTGTTAAAATTGCTATTCTTTTTATATATATAAGCAACAATACAACAAACTTTAACAAAATGGCAGATATTTTTACAGAGAGATAGAAAAATAGAACTTTTGCATCAATTTGAAGCATAAAACACAAATGGAAATAAAAGAGTTAAATCTAAACCAGTCTACAATAAGCAGGAGTCAAAATGTGCCTTCGGGTGCCTAATCCATTTGTCAGGCTTACTTTTATTTCTAAATCGTGTGCCAGTGTTCTCTGATGTTTAAACTACTCTTTAAGTTAAAGAGAAATACACATCCAACTACTTCTCAACATATTAAATTAGTTTAAAAAATAAATTATCTTGGAAAAAAACCCCAATCTTCCATGACAAGACTAATTATCATAATCACTTAATGTCAGTTTCTTAAAACAGGGGAGGAGTTTGGTTATTTTATTCAGTTACTGTTTGATGATGTATAGTATACACAAGATCCCACGTTACACAATATTCTTGTGTCCTAAATTATAATGCTTTTGATATTATATATTTAAAAACTTCATGCAATCCTAACCAGTTTCATACCAAGCGACTATGTATGTTTTCACTTTATAAATAAGCAGACTGTTGAATTCAAGGTGTTAGTAAAATAATTTTTAGCACACCTTTTTCATATAAATTTATAAAGTTGGTAACGTTCAAAGAAACACTGGACCAGTCAAATGTTGGCAGCAGACTAATGGTTATCACAACTAAGATGAAGTTAACTTAGGAATGTCATCAACATTTCTGCTTCCAAAACTGATGATGTTAATCAAAACGTGGAAATTAGACAGCCACCTGGGATGATGGGAAAGTTTAGGCATGACATCCACAAAGTAAGTGTTTCAGTAGTGACAAATTAAAGCTTTTAAGCAGCTGCAGTGTTTTCAAGTGGAAGAACCTGATAAAAATCACATGAAGTGAAACAGAGATCTCCTTCAGAACATACAATTGGGCTAAGGATAAAGAGAGACAGAAACAAGATTTTGCTCTGAAAGTAGGGGGAACCTACCAGAGGGAAAAAAAAAAAAAGCTTACCATCAGAAAAAAAAAAAAACAAAAACCCACCTTGATGTTGAAGAAAAGGGCTGGGTGGCTTGAAACTTCTTGCTAGAACGGCCAGGATAATTTTCCTTTTTTCAAAAACAAAGTATTCCCTGTAGGAATATTTGTTTTGGAAGAACCATAAGCCAAGAAGAATATGTAGTTCAGCAGTCATTTAACCCCCAAGAGTATTTATTGTAAGTCC
Organism: Limosa lapponica baueri; assembly: GCA_002844005.1. NCBI lineage: Eukaryota > Metazoa > Chordata > Aves > Charadriiformes > Scolopacidae > Limosa > Limosa lapponica. The sequence goes on along the minus strand of KZ506074.1, from coordinate 60,187 downwards.
ATCTCAGAAAAAGGTTGATATTTTCTTCTGGGGCAGCCACTGTTGGCCACCGGGTTCTGATATATAAGTAGAACTACACATTCAGTGACGTGAAGGTAAAACTATTGCAGGAAGTTTCAAAAGTAGAGCAAAAGGTAAAGTAGAATACCAAGATTAGAGCTGATATAAAGAACTCATATCTGTGGAGACTTCCAGGACCAAAACTGGAACCACATCAAGTTCTGTTTTGTTGTATCATTTGCCATGCTGGAGAAAGCAAAGGGAAGGTGTATTTCACAACAGAAGGTACAATCCACAAAAGGAGAGATCATAGGACATGTAATTTTCCAACAGTATTTTCATAAGAGTTGGACTCCCCGACTAAGGGCCAATCCAAATACAGGCACACGCGAAAAAATAATTTAACACAAACACTACTACCTGATGCTCTACTACACTGTCATGGGGCAGACATCTACATATAGTGAAAGACAATTAACGACTGTGATGGCTAATTAGGAAGCACACTAGGAGGGATTACCTAAGGAAGCAAATCTCTTGAAATTGACGTTGAAATTGAGGTGGAAATGAAGGACAAGCTTTGTTTTATGGATAAAAAAAAAGTAGCTCCCCAAAATACACAGCAAGGTAGTAAATACAAGGAATGAATCTAAACCAAGTGATGCCCTCCAGGATTGCACCTAGTGGTGCCCTCCAGTCACTTCTAGACATTCAGTCAGCAGGACCAGAACAGAGCCAGTCTGAGGCGACTTCCCTGCTCCCCCAGATCCCTACGGTGGGGAAGTGGGATCCTCAGCACCAACTGTTTCACTCTGCAGATCAAGTCCTATTGCTCCTTACTACTTGCTAATGTAGACATAGCCAAACTATATTTATTTGGAGACTGAAGCAGGGCTACATATGGAGAATTTCACCTTTGACAAGTACTAACTTCATTTACATTAACACCTGTCTAGACTGTTTTCCTAAGTATAAACACAAAAATCTCCTTAGTGTATTTGGGCCCTTCTTACTTAATTAACCATATGTGACGTAAAGTGATACAACCCAGTTAAAGGTATGTCATTGTTGATAGGATCAATTACAGTCAGACATAAGTATTCATTGCGCATACCATCTGTGCTGTACTCCTAAGTGCAGAACCTTGTCAATGAAAGTATACACAGATTAACTGCATTCACTTTCATTAAAAAACACCAAGCTGTTTAGTCAGCTCTAGGCACTTTCTGTTAAAAAGTTGCAATAATATAATGCACGTTCACCTTCTCCTTCCAGCTAGTGCTAGAAGAAGATGAACGTGCACTATATTATCCTGGGTAGTGCTATACCATTTGAAGGGTTTAGAGTGATATTTGAGACTATTCTGCACCTTGAGTGATTTCATTCTTAACTAGTGGCAACTGCACAACAATCTTCCAAAACTCCACATACACCATCCTGGGAAATCATTGTGGTCATGGTAAGGAAGTAAACCTTGCCCAGTCTGTTACACGCTCATCAACATTTTCTAAGTCTTCTGTTTCTCACTGCTTTTCTTCAATATTACAGGAT
>KZ506074.1:24201-52128 GCA_002844005.1 Limosa lapponica baueri | reverse complement strand
GTCTTCCATGAAAACAGCTCTTCAGCAAAATCAGACAATTAATAAAAATGTCCTGTTTTTTCTGCACTATGACCTTTTTGTGAATGAAATTAAATGAAGGAGGGAGAGATCAATAATTCACACATTTTGGCACATCAGTTACACAGCCAGTCACCAATTTTTTTTTAATATAAAATTTCTCAATTTTTCATCTAATGTCCAACTCTGTTAATGGTTCTTCATTTTCCTTCAAGACATACTTTGTGTGTCAGTCTTCATTTTGGTTTTGCAAACTTGGAATGCCATGTCAAAAATAATTTACATAGATCATTCTCAAGTAAGACAATGGTACCTCTGGTATATACCAGTGGACAAGGCATAACACACAATAAAAAGTGATGAGGCATTTATTTGTAGATATTTAATAGTGTCCTGATGTTAAAGCATATATATGCATAATCATGTTGACTTTGAAAACACCACTTTAAAATTAAATTAATAATGCCTTTCACAATGTTATTGTACTGATGTCCATTTTACTACAACTATGCTGAGCTGAATTAAGTCACAAAATTTTAAAGATGATTCAGAAATCAAAATACTAAACCTTTCAGTAAGGAACCTTCGTGGAAGACTTGAAAGCTCTAAAAAAACCCCAAGAAACAAACAAGCAAGCAAACTTCTTTTCTCCCATATTTTCATCCGACATCATATTCAACCACCATCTGTCTAAAGAGATTCTCAAAAAGAAGCCTGCTTAGCGAAGTTGATCAAAACCACTGACTCCAAAGGATCTTAGAACTATATTTATGTACACAGAAAATTTAGAAAGTGTATCTAAGTTTGAGTGTCAAAATAGTATCCATGAGAATAAAAACTGTTGTGCATTGAAATACTCAATATATTTAAAAAAAAAAAAGCAAACATATTACATATTAATTTCCAGATATGCATATGCATGTATTTATAGGCTGTCTTCTGGTGCTCAACTTAGTAACCTCAAAGTAACTTCAAAATACGAGGTTTTGTTATTTGGTATGTACATGCAATAATATATATGCATATATTTTACTATGAAAGCACATTAAAAACAGAAAACGATGCTGAACAGTAAGTCTTGGTTTATGTTCTCACTACAAAACAGTCTTTATATGACAGTACATAATTTATAATTAGAATAGATGTCACTCAATGTTTAGAAAGGACAATCTATTCAGATTGTGCCTTTCAGCACATCTCTTTGGTCTCATTACTCAATGTTTTATCTCCTTTAAAGAAGGTACTTTTCAGATCACCTAAAACTTAACGTGACATTATTAATTTCTGAAAGTTTGTTTCTTTGGCAAAGAATATACTGTCGAGGCACTCCACAAACCTTCATTACTTTAGCCTGGAGAACACAACACATACATACATGAGACCACTGTGTGGAAAAGTGCCATTAGCATTGTTTCAGTTTAATGGGCAGAAAAATATGAAGGTCAGTTTATTTTGGGTACCCAAACCAATCTTCTTACGGACTGATGTTTTTCAGAGTACCTGTTTCTATACATTCAAAGCACATCTCTCCTGCTGTTTTTTGCTGGAATTGTGAGAGTTCTTAGGTGCTGCACTGGAAGCCACAAGTACCTCCTTTAAGTACGCTGGAAATAAGGAACAAATTATAGGGGTCCATCTGAGCAGGAGTATGTCCATACAGTATATTCGTGGCCTGAGTGGCGTGACAGACACAGGAAGAGGACCCAGCTCTCCAGAGCACCAGCCACCTGTTCTAAACACAGATTAATTTCTTCCTGGGGGATAAGTACAGGGCTGATCCAAACAAGGGATGCTACCATGCTGCGAGGATTTCAGATGTGAAGCGATAGCTGGTGCTGAGGGATCTGGACCCTCCCCCTGCTCCCACCCCCCTCTTGAGGAGATGCACATGCAGCTGTGAATCCAACACATCAGACACACTCCAAACAAGGTGTCTAACTCCCTTTGATTTTTTTTTTTTAAACTCCATTCCAGAGAGCTACTACGCTTGCTCCAACATGGGGGCAGAAGATTTAACAGCTCCTTAACAAAACAACACAAAACATAAGGGAAAGTAAAGCTTGAATATTTAACATGTTCATCGAGGCAATTATCATTCTGAGCACCACTAAGCATTTAAGTAATCTGAAAGAAAGTAAGAGCCCAGAAAAATGAAAGTATGGGCCCTGCTGTAATATAACCAGCTTAAAGGATGTTGCAATCCTATATCTTTTGTTCAGCAATTTTAAAGCAGTACATAAATGAAATACTGATATAAAGGATAAAGACTATTCTAGATTAAGATACAGAACTAAAAATCAGGAAAATTTAAAGCAAATCCTTTAACAATAATAGATATTAAAAACAAAGGGATTTTATTATTATGCTGCATTACTATAGCCACTCAGTTACCTCCTCACTGCAGCATCATCTGTTCTCTGTTGTCCAAGGTAACAGGAGCCTGGATTCCCCAGAAACTGGGGGAATTGGGAGGCTGGAGAGGGAGAGGAGAGGAGGGGAATGGTGGAGAGGTAAATAGAGACAGTTTTAGAGAGAAGGCCAAGCCTGAGATGTAGCTCCACACAGCTGGCTGTGACGCAGCAAAGTTCTGCATCCATCACAGTACAGTGCTGCTCTGAGCCTTTGCTTCCTGGAGGACCAGGCACCACACAGTTCAAACAGACTCTGCCAGCCTGGGTTCAGTGCTGTGCGCAAGTTATTGAGTGCTCTTATGCTGTTTGTGGAGCGCAGAGAAAGGGCATTACAGTGAGGTCTGATGTCTTGGAGTTCACCCGCTCTAGCCCAGTACCGCCTCTCAGTGCTTGCATGTTTGGTACACCTGACCTAATACGACCTTTTGGAAATGGAGCAGGAGTAAGTGATAGCGACCACAAATAGATTCACTGTGGGTTTGGGACAGTTGACAACTGTCCAAACTGGTAATACCTGTTGGATTTACTTCTGCATACATTTTCTGTGTTCCTCATCCAGGAAAAGTGATGTAGGGACATTCAAGTTAGGTCTGCATGGAGCCTGTTGGGTTCATACAGGGTTTACTAGTTAGAGCTTTATGCAGCATAAAAGTAGCTTATCTGTTTGTGGACTTAAAATGGTTTTATAATTGTTCCACCACATTAATACAGCAATGAGATCTGAGGTATAAAAACATGGACCAAAACTGGCTCTGCATTTGTGTCATGATTAATCCAAAAACTGAATGACAACAAAATACTGAACAATAACTATAGCTCAATTGTCCATCTATCTTGGCTACTCACTGCAAAAGATACTCATATTGTAGCTGATCAAATTATGCTATACATAAATCAAGCACACAGCTCATTGGCATTTCTTTGCTCGTTATCAGTTGAGACTAAATTCAAAGATATGATGGGTCAGCTTTCTTGTGGATCAGTTGTGCATCCCTCTCTAAATGGAAGGACAACACACCAGGAAGAGGAATATCAACATCGTGGCACGGTATTGAAACTGACTTTTCCCAAAATGTAATCTAACCACATCTGTAAGCAAACATGATGTCAAGTTAAAAAGTGCTCCTTGAATTCAACTAACCAACACTTCTGAATAACTTGAGTTTTGAAGTTTCCCCATGATATAGGGATAAGAATGGTATGAAGTTCATGAAAGTTTGTTTTATTTGAGATATGTGTTCAAGAGCAGCCAAAATTGCTTAGTGTCCTAGCCTAAATTACTTTTCTACCCCAGAGAGAGGGTGTTCCCTCTAAACCAGAGATGACAGCACAAGAAATACAGAACGTATTGTTTGCATTTTACTGATCTTCAGATTGCTAACCCACAGGATTTAAAGATACAGTACTGGCAGTCTGAAAGTTATAAAATATTTACATTATTTTGCTTTAAAAGGCAAATAAAGCACTGCTAAAAATATTTAGTATTCTATTCGAGGTATAGTCTTTTTACTGCCTTTAGCACCCGGTTATCAAAGTACATTCTGTAGTCCATTAAGAGCTAGAAGTAGTGTCTGTCATAGTTGGTTCATTTCCTCTTTCCCTAAGGGGGAAATTAAGTGTAAAATATAATGTTTTGATAAGGTTTCTTTTATTTTATCATTTTAATAAATGCATACATATACTTCTATGTTTGTGTCAGACAAAGCCACATAAAAGAACTGTGCCTTGCACTTGAATTTCCATAGGAAGTGGCTCCCACCACCCTGAACAGTCCTTAGAAAGGCCAAGGAGACAATCTTTATAAAGGCAATAAAAAGTTCCAGTGTGCATAAACTGAGTTCATTATAGTGGTTTTCTACCTCAAAATTAGGGCAATTAACTTCAGCCACCTTCAAGATAAGAAGAAGGACCTTGTACTGAAATCTCTATTCTTGGGGAATCTCTTGACTTTAGAAGCCTAGAATTCATCATGGAATCACAGAAGAAATGAGCTTGGAAGGGATATCTAGAAGTCATAGATCCTATCCCCTGCTCAAAGCAGGTCTAAGAGCAGGCTCCTCAGCAGCTTGTCTACTCAAGTCCTGAATAATTCCAAGGACGGAGATTCAACTATCAAATACAAATATCACATCTAGCAGATTGTTCCTGGAAAGGTGCATCCATACCTTCATAGGTTTTCAAAGCTAGCTGGGATCACCATGATGCTCTGTTCTGATTTCCTGCATAATGAAGTCAAAGAGCTGGACTCACTCATTATTGTATTAACTTCTCATTGAGTAAGGACATGTCTACAATCAATTTTGATTTAAAGAGCTGAAATTTGAGAGACTTCAATGCATTTCACGCTCTAACATGTAATTCATATCACATAACATTAAACTCTATCCCACTTAACAGACTGTCGTTTTTGGTTCAGAAGATACATCCTTCTAACCTTGTCTTGCATTATATCATCTTTCACTACAAAAGCTTCTCTTAAAGCTAAGTTATCCTGAGCACAGAGAGTAATTACCTTCTAGCTATCAAACTGCTTATTAATCCCAGGGGATTATAAATAAATACGTGAAGCTATATGGGGGTAGGGGGGAAGAGGAGGAAGGGACTGGGGAGGGGAAGACACATAGACAGACAAAAAGAAAAAGATATTCCAGAAAGCTTGCATCTCAGTGCCACCAGGGTTTCAAAGAACGGTTAACTGCTGGTTATTTTATCAGCAGTAGTGAAAAGAAAAAGCAGCCAGTTTTGTAAGCAAGAGCTAATCAATTTAGGTACTTCTGTCATACACCACAAGGTAAATTTTATGTTGAGACCTGAAGGCTGGAAGAGAGAACCAGGGATTATTTTCCTTCTGAAAGCTGTTCTACTTTTCCATCTTATGCAAACTACACTAAGTCAGAGAGAGCTCTTTGCACGGTATGGATCAAGCTGTGAGCTTGAGTTAGAGGCACTTCCTTAATATGTGGTCATGTACCACCCAGCGCTCTAACTCTTACTGTTAAACCTTTCCAGTAAGAGTCTTACTGTGAGAAAAGTGTCTGTCTCCTTGAAAAACAATTAGGCAATTTCATTGCAAAGTCATGAAAAAGTACTTCCTCTAAAACCTATGAAGAAACCAGACACCTGCATGTGCAGTGTGGTCTTAAAAGCAGAATGACAGGATTACAAGGTCAATGGTTTTCCTTTTGAAAGATACTATCTGGGCAGGATTCCGACTCCTAGAGAGTTCAGAAAAAGGAAAAAGACAAAATACAAACAAAAAACTACAACAGGCAGCAAAACCCAACCAAGTGAAAAAGAATTTTAAACAAAATAAACAAGAAAAATGAGATGAGAAATATCTTTCATTGCAACCATGCTTAACCCATTCGTAGCATCTAAGAGATGTACGGAAAGTCAGTATCTTTAGGGTTTTTGCTTAATTAGATTTGAGGATGAAGGAATTCACAAAATCGTAGGGCCCCTTCACCCATTGTTTTGAAAACAGAGTTTTAATGACTATGAGAGCAAGAAGAATATGGCTTCCACACAAACCAGACTTGACCAAGCACTTTGTAAATGTATAAACCAACAAACTCATAAGCTGCTCAGTATAGGACAGGAATGGAAATTCCACCTATATAGGAAGCAGAATCCCAAATCTTATCAACCAAGTGAGCTCCTGCAATTCAAGCTAGCTGGTCTACAGGAACGTAACATGCAATCACACAAGCATTCAGCAGGCCTCTTTGGGATGTCACTGTTGAGGCCAATAAGCAACCAAAGAAACAAAGTGTTGGTGTAGACTACAGCATTACAAAGCCCACCAAAGCAAGATTTCCACAGCAGAAAAATATTCCCCCCTCCCCCCAAAATACAATGGAGAGGATGTCATCACAATAATACATCTCTTTTAAGACAATACAGGATGACAGCATTTGCTTACCCCTCTAAAGAGGAATCTAATGTTACTCTGCCACTGACTTCTCCTTGTCCAGCTCAGCATAAGGTATGATGTTCACAAGGGCCTGAAGCTAGCCTCCTCAGTGACCTGAAATTAGCAGGACTCAGAGTCCAGGGACCTCAGCTCTACTGACATCCTCTGCCTAATGTTCATCATTAACCACGTGCCACTGACGGCCTGGAGACAGTCAAGCCCAAGCAATGTTGAAGCCATGTACGCCTCCTCTAGCCTTACCTCAGCCAATCCCAGCACCTGCACGCTGATAAAACCTGGGCTGCTGTCAAAAGCTAAGCATGTAGCCAAAGGCCTTCGGACAACACAGCAGTGCTGGGAATTTGACTGTGCCACTATGCACCCCGTGAGACTCTATGCACCCCTGAACTTTTATTTGACTCTTAGCATAAGAAGATGCCAGTTAAAGATACACTTTTGATATAAACCTAGTAAGGCGTGCCTTCTCTAGTACAGAAAAAGGCAATTTATTCTGCACATTAAGAGCAAAGAACCACTTCTGTTCTCCACCAGAAGAAAACACAGCATATGACAAGAACAAAGTCTATTTAATATTTGTACATAATGTAGACCTAATCTTGTTTGGAGTCTTCAGACACTATAACAATGAAAAAAGAACAAGTTATGGATACTAGTTATTATCCTCATATGGTTACCGAGCAATTTATTATTAAAGATAGGTATCTGACACTGTCTCCCACAACTGAATCTCTCTTATTCTATTACCACTTTGCCTACCATTCACTGCACTGCTACATTTAATGTAAGAGTGTTAGCTTCTTGAGAAGACAACCTAATTAACTTTATATCTGTAAGATGCCCCACAGACCCCCCTGATGCACTGCTCATACAAATCCATTCCTGTTCAGGTGATCCTTCAAGAATCAGACAATAGTTAACGCAAGTATATGTCAGGACTCAAGGAGGAACAAACTTACTGGACCAAAGAGAAAGTGTAAGTAAAGAATGGAGCACTAAGGCAGAGCTAGCCCAGATGTTTTTGCAGCAATAACTAGTGGTCATCTCTAAATAGGAAGTGCTACACAAAACACTGCACTAAATGTAAAATATCCAGCTGTGCAAAGTACAAAGGAATCTTCTAGGGACAAGTTTTGTACATGATTATCTATGTTAATCTAGGCCAGAAGTGTGGGTGTACTGGCAGTATTGCAGCATACATTTTGCTTGTCTATCTGATCTACCACTTATGTTTCCCCTATTTTCTTTCACACGTTTTTATACCCTTGACGGATCTCTGATTCAGCAGGCTATCCTGTACCATTGAATATTTTCAAATTCTTTTAAAATGAAACCCAAATGCTAATATTATACATATATATATATAGAGGGGCGTATACATACACACATACACACAATATTCACATACACAACCGAGAAAGTAATGCTAACAGACTTCCAACTGTAGTGATATAATACTATTTTCCCCACCAGATGGCAGTAACTTCAACTTAATACAAACCAGACTGGTTGCCACATGTGCAGCAAACAATGCACTCTTTATATTTGGGTTTTTCCATAATAGGGAAATGCTTTTTTTTTCAACATGTAGAGCTATCCCAGTTTCCTTCTATTTAATGACAAATTGGAGGATAAAGTTTACTACTAACAGCTAAGCTCAACTTTGATCAGTGTATCCTACAAGGTTTTTTTAAAAAATGTATAATCCCATACTGTTATTTCTTCATTATACTGTGATTTCATCAAATTTGAGAAATATGGGTGTTATTTCCAGTCATTGTCTTTTTCCAAGAATAATTCCCAAACAGAAATGACTGGGTAACTTTCAACTGCATAATAAACTTAATCTTTTACAATACATGCAAATAATTAGAATGACTAAAGGAGTCCAAAGAAGGGGGAAAAAAGCGAAATTGCCTTTAATGTGGGAGCTAACAATTGCTTCTACTGGTAAGAGTAGGAAAGTTTTTTCAGCATAGTCCAGGCACTGTAAAAATAATGTAATCTGGTGGTTAGGGACTGCTCTCTAGCATATCCATATTTAGGAGCAACTTGTCCATAGATTCCAGGCAAAAGATTATTGTTCGCCTTTTATTTCTTTAACTTCTTCTTATTTTTGAAATAAATTTTCCAGAAGAAAACTTCATATAGTCTAAAAAGAGGACTTCACTTCTATTCTACTAATACTAGTATTCAGAGTGATTAAGTGGGCTTATATTCAGCTCTATGCCAACTGCAAAGAAAATATCAAAAATGCACATACTTATTAATAAAAAACACTAATCTTCAATAAATTTATGACCAAATATACAGACTGTTTGGACAGCTGGCTTCCACTATCCTACAAGCACAGATTCAGATCCTTTTTTGTTTCATGATTTTTAGTTTTTAGGTAGAAAGACAAAGTAGAGCAAAATTGTCTTAAAAAAAAAAAAAAAAAAAAAAAAAAAAAAAAAAAAAAAACCAACTACAGTGATGGAAAGAAAAGACCACAAAAATAAAGCAAAAAAAAAATTACCCAGATTTTATGGGCAAACAGAAGCTTGAGAGAAAACAAGGACAGCAAAAAAGAAACTGATCTTAGACACATAAAAATGAAAGAAAGGAACCAAGATCTAACAAAAGATTCACAGTAAAAGGAAGAAACATAAGCAGAAGGGAAAGAAATTATGATTGTGAAACCTTTGGGAAGAGAAAGGAGGAAAGTGAATGAAAGCCAAAGAGTGTTGCCATCAAGCCCAAGCCTGGCTTTAGGAGTGTCATTGCAATGAAGTTCAATTTGTTTCATAGAAAAGCTAGGCCTCTATTACCTGCTCCAGTTGAAATATGCTGTTGAATTACTGTTTTTCAAGAATACAATGATATGACTTTCTACTAATTCAGCATTAAGCAGACAGGCATACTTGTCCTTCATACTTATGACTAATATTCCTGAATATTTCCCTTTTCATAGCCAGCACCTCTACATAAACCAAAAATGTAAGTCCAATTTACATGGATCTGTAATACATGCCTGCCATCCCAAATCAATGTCATTTGAACTGAGGACAATCTCTAGATAAAGGATATTCTTGATATGGCTTAATATTCCTCTGAGATTGCACTTTCACATCATATGGAAGTATTAGCAGAATCCACCATAAAAGTAAACTATTTCTAATGTCTGAAGGAAGAGGAAAAGTAAAGGTAACAAGGAATTTTTAGTATGAACCTAGCCAAAATGGTTTTAAGTGGAGAACACAAATCTGTGTGAATAACCACACTCTCAAAATCCATCCTTAGATCAGAAAGACAAACTAAATGAGTCATTGTTGAAGTGAAGGCAGTAAGCTCAGGGATCCACTGTTCAACATAAGGTCCCAGCATAAAGAGTTTAGCACAACCGTGTGACTTTCAAAGGGCCAGTAAAGTAGGAGTTACAGAAAACTGCTTTTTCCTCCAGCTGCAGTCTCAGTAGTAATCCTACTGATGTTTAGAAAGTAATGTTTAGGAATTCCTGTATGTTTTGAAAAGGATATGGAAAAAAATAGATAGACGTGAAGGAAGAGCAACAAAAACTGAATACTGGAGTATATGTGTTACAGTTAAAGTCTTAAAAGATATCAGATCTATTTTAGCTGATTTGAACAAATATGTAGCAGTGATTATATGAAAACAACTACCAGCTATAAGTGCCAGCAGAAAACAATGGTTCAAAGCTGAAGTTAGTCACATTTAAATTAGGTAAGAGGCACAATTTTTGACAGTTTGTTTCAGGAATTAATCACTCTTGCTATGAAGATAATTAGTGGATTAAATTAAAAATAAATCCTTTCCTGCTTCAAAGACAAAATACAAGGGAGTAACAGCACCAAATAGAAAAAGTTAAAAGAGTTTAAACTACATGGTCCAATGGCACATTCTGATTTGAAACACTATCACTCTCCATGAAAGGTGTGAAGCAATTTGTCACATCTGTAAGGAAAAATATTTTGACTCACACCAAGGCAATTCCAGGCTTCCCACAAGTGAGAGGGTTGGCATTTAACCTTTCTTAGAAGCTCATGGGGAAGTTTTCATCTGAGTGAAGATGACAATGACAAAACTCCCTTCAACTGTAATGGTGCTGGGATTTTAGACCCAGTCTGGGTGTTGCTGGTGCTGAGCTACATCCCCACCGGAGCGAGCCTCAGGGCCCTGCCGCACCACCCCAGCCAGGCTGGGGTGCAGGTGCCAGCCACCGCAGTGGGCCTGACCCTGCCTCCATCACAGCAGGGCCCAGGCCTCGGCCTGAGGGACATCCATGCAGCCTGACACAGTGCTGGCTCCACGTCCAGCCCCGCGCCCTGGCAGCGACGTGCCGTCAGGATAAGCACCACGGCTGTTCTCCTGGGGAGCCATTTCAAACACAGAGGGAGTATGTCCTAACCCCGTCTTCCCTGGAAAGCCAGCGTGGGACAGAGCGCAGCAGCACCGCCCGCGGAACCGTGTGCCAGAGGTTGGGTACCTGAAGTGCTGGGTCTGAAACGGTCTCAGGGCTTACCTGTGGCTGGCGAGGTGGCAAACACAGCCCCACTGCAAAAGGGGAAGGCAGCTGGACCCCTGGAAGAGAGGCAGGGCATCAGAACAAAGGTAGGGGACTGGCGCAATAAAATGGCCGAGTCTCCGCGTTTCACCTGGTTATTTTAAAATTAATGTTATATCCATCCCAAAGTATGCAGACCAAAAGAAAAAGAGGAACCTTGTTTTTTCAAGGCTTGACAAACTTCAACAGGTTAACAGCTTTACAGGAATTGTCATATACCAGCAGCTTAAGCAACAAAATGGGCCGGTACTGCAAGGCTTGGGCCCACCCCAGCAGTGGGCCAGCGCAGGGCCTGCCCTCAGGCCTGGCCCTTCCAAGGGCTGCAGCTGACACAGGCAGGCAGCACGCCACAAAGGTAAATTATTTTACTCCCCCGCCGTCTTCTCTCTGGAAGGCCCCACAGGCCCTTCATCGTGTTATAACCTGGGGGCACTCCCTTGCTGGCTGCACACTCAAATTGTGTGCTGAGCTAGGGCGGCAAATAAAGTCAGGGTTTTATTAAATTTTTTATAAAGTGGCAGCCAATGCCCTTTTTCAGACTGAATTTTAGCACGTGAAAATTCTTTTTACTCTTTGTAGATTGTTAGAAAATGAATAGCTTGAATTTATCCACAAAAACTTTAATTTTTGTCATTTTTACTAACATCTTCACAGCAAAACCAAACTTAGTAGTTTAGTAGAATTTATTAGGAAAAGTATTAATCTATAATCACATTTCTAGCACAATAAATATAATAACAAAGGAAAACACACATAGCAAAAGCAGCATTCTGGCAAAAGATGCTTAGTTTATGCAGTAAGAGCTCCTCTGAGCTGTTTGTTACCAACAGATCCCATTTAGTGCTTTGCTTTCATTAACATGGAGTTTTTCAAGAAGTGGGATAAGTTAGTAAATTGTTGTTACATTCAGCAAATGCACAGGATTTTTAAACAAGGAACACTTTAGTTTCTGAGAGCTCAATTAGTATTAATTACAAGTTTAAAGAAGCACCACAACATATTCACATTGATAGTATAGGCATATCTACAGCATAATTACTGTCACTTCAATAAGTGCAGCCATGCATACACATCCCCTTCTAGGATCAAAGTGGTGGCATATTGAGGCTATCAGAGGCAACTGTGTTTCACATTCCCTTTTATAAATGTATCATTTTCCACCTTGCAAACAGATAGATGTGTGTGGAAAAACAAAACCTAACCAACTTACTGGGAGGCTTCTCCAGAGCGCTACTGCTTTGATGACTAGAAATCTTCTAACTTTCAGTCTGATTTTCTGCCAGTTATTTATCTCCCAGCTCTGTTCTTCATATTAAATGATTGTTCTCCTTTGCTTGCAATTCTCCTCTCCCCACAGTGTATCTTTTCTCTTGGCCTTTATTTTATTGAAGAGAAATAAAGCTTTTAGTATCCTCACAATAATGTCTCCCTTCCCACTATTCATTTTACTAGCCTTTCTCTCTTTGTTACAACTAAGTTCAAGCTTCCTGCACCTGGGTGCTCTGAATACTAGGCAGTACTCCTATGGGGAGGTTGTTGCAGTGCCTCACATGGAGGGATTAATAATTTTATTTCACTATCTGAAAGGTGTAACTTGATACATTCTGAAGTGGCATAAACCTGGTTTATGGACATACCACACTGATGTCTCCATCATTTTAGATAAAATTCATCTTACCTAGCTTTAAGCAGTACCTCTGAGATAGTCACCCCAGGCCCCTTTTATAATTAGAGAGACACTTTACAGCATGATTCATCTGATCTATTTTTAGAGATTCTGACTGGATGAAATCTGTTGTGCCCTAGAAATATTCTTCACTGACCATATCTAAACAAATACCTCAGTTGGAGATATCTACACTGGACCAACCGAACAGCTTATTTTGTGGCTTATTAATATAATCAGCTCCTTAATTTCCTTTTTAAAAATCACAAGCTATCAGATAATAGCAGAAGCAATCATAACCACAGATATAACTTTATGTTTTCAGACTTCCATCCTGTTTCTATTCCTTGCAATCTCCAAATTGTGAACTTTTCTTTGGATTATTCCAAATTGACAGTACTTTTTAACTGCGTATTGAAAATGGCTCTTCTAGTACACCTTTAAAACCCACAGTAACTAGAAGTAGCACAATTTCCCCCCACAAAATCAAGTGTTTGTATAATGATTTGACAGGGTTACAGTTTGACAATTGATATCCTAGACTAGAACATGAGAAAGAGCAACAGGTAGTTTAGGAAGTCAGGTTGTTGTAACATTCAGAAGTGAAGACAAGATGCTGAATTTTGGTCAATCATAAATAAAAGGATGTAAACTTGGGGAAGAAGGTAGGACGCTTTTTGGCAATCCATCTCTATCAAAGCTGCTTAACTACATCTTCTAAGCAAGTAGCTTGAAACATTTGAATAGTAAAAGATAAACATTAAAATCAAACAAACAAGCACAAATCCATATTTCTGCCATCATCTTCTCCAATGGAACAATTACGGAAATTTGCTTAACAAAGAAGAAACTAAAATCGGAAGGAAGTCAATACTCTCCCTCACCTCCAAAGATAAATCAGTGCAGTTACCATACTATGTGGTCTCACAGTGGATTAATATTTAAAAATTGACTACTGCTATAGCTTAAGAATTTACGTTAAATCCTCCAAATATGAGCTCTACAATGGAAAAAGTGTTACCACTATACCAGTGTTTCTTTGCTTTATGAAGGAAGTGTTAGTACAGATAGGTTTATTCCAGAGGTTTTGCAGCAAGTAATAGGCTGGACTGAATATCTCAGGAGTTTCAGTTTTAGCCAACACATACTCCTGAAGGTTTTCTTCACGTCTCACCAATCCTGCTTACATACAAGCATTTGAACATTTCCTCATGTGGCAAAGTGTTGTGACAAAATTCCTTATGACAGGGGATAACTGGAGAAGGTTTTCATCCAAACCACTTTCAATCCCAAGCTAAATACAAGCTACAGAATATTTAGAATATCACTGAACCCACAAACATGAACAACTCAACACTGAGTTATTTACCATACCAGAAGTCATTATGAATACTTTTCATGCTATGTGGTGCTCAGAAACCAAAAGTCAGGCTAACTTTCAGAAATGCAAACACTTAACAACTTCATTCCCTAAATCACAATACCAAAAGGATTAACTTCCAGATAATTTAGGCTCAAGGACAAATTCATGAAGGTCCATAAACAACTACTGAAGAATACAGGTAGGAATGTCCCCTCTAACATCACAAATCCAAAAACAATGGATGCCAAGGGAGTACGAATGAAATGGACTATAGAAAGAAAAGAGACTCGTGTGCTTTCCCTAAATTGCATGCCTTGTTGCAATAGAATAAGCAGCAGGACAGGTGGACCAGTACTCTGGCCTATAAGAGCATTTCTTGAATTATCTTGTTCCATGAATAAAAAACAGATGGACCTCAGTATCACTTGGAGGAAATTAAAATAAAATTGTGGGGAAAAGATATTTGTTTAAAAATTGTTAAACACTGCATCCTAAAAGTGAGATCACCTACTCAGAACTAAGTGATGAAATACCAATAGGCTTCTCACACAACACACATTAATACCCAAAATCAAAGTCACAGCAGGATCAAAGGTGTGTCGTTTCACAGAAATATGAAAGATTTTTTTCAGGGTGTAATTTCAGATATTTTTGATGTCAAACTATCAGCCATCATGCCCCTCATAAACCAAAAATAATCAGAAATTTTTCTACTGTCTATGAAAATTCTAGTTTTTAGGCCAGAGCTCTCATAAACATGTCCTTGACATGGTTTATGGCATTTGTTGCCATATACATGGCAGTGGCATTTGTTAAGCATATATGCTGACTTTTTCAAAGCTTGTCTTTTTTGAAATTGTTCTCATTTTGCATTCTACTATGTATTCTTTCACGTACTGCTAAGTGCAGACTTTTCCTGCTTCCCCTAGTTTGCAAGGTTCTTTACTGATGAGCGCACAAGTATTAAAAGATTTCTTTAGAATTCTTTCTTGGCAGTAACGTAAAACTTCCAGAGCTCTTCAACAGGTACAAACATAGGGGAAATTTCCATCCCTGTTCTGAAACAGGATGTAATAATTCTACCAAAGGCATAACTGTATATAAAATAGTCAATATTTATCCTGAGAACTCCCTCTTTTATGACTATCTCTTTGGAAGAAATAAAATTAGAAAAAAACCCAAACATATAGTCCCTCCCCACACAGCACAGTATTTTGAAACTGAGACCAACAGTAGCTTAGATCAGATCACTTTGATCCCTCATAAGTCCTGTTTGATTTTCCATAAATCATTACGTAGCATACAAGAGGAGGCAAATGGTGAGAAGTCATATTTTGCCTAAGAAGAAATCCTGTGATGATGCTGTGACAATATTAGAAAGGCAAAAGCAACCATTTTTTAGAAAAACTTGTTTTCTACATTAAGATGATACATCTTCTTACAGCCCAGAAAGCCAATCATATCCTGGGCTGCATAAAAGAAGTGTGGCCAGCAGTTTGAGGGAGGTGATTCTTTCCTTCTACTCCACCCTGGTGAAAGCTCACCCAGAGTACTGCATCCAGCTCTGGGGCCCTCAGCACAGGAAAGACATAGACCTCTTGGAACTATTCCAGAGGAGGGCCACAAAAATTATGAGAGCTGCAACATCTCTCCTATGAAGAAAAACTGTCAGAGATGGGGTTGTTCAGCCTGGAGAAGAGAAGCTTCTGGAGAAGAGAAGCCAGGGAGACCTTATTGTGGCCTTTCAAAACCTGAAGGAGTTCGTAAGAAAGATGGAGAAATTTTTTACCAGGGCCTGTAGTGATAGGACAAGGGGTAATAGTTTTAAACTGAAAGGGGATAGATTTAGATTAGATATAAGGAGGAATTTTTTTACAATTAGAGTAGCTAGACCCTGGAACGGGTTGCCCAGAGGAGTTGTGGATACCACAGCCCTGGAAGTATTCAAGGCCAGTTTGGATGGGACTTTGAGCAACCTGGTCTAGTGGGAGGTGTCCCTGCCCATGGCAGAAGGTTTGGACTAGACAAACTTTAAAGGTCCCTTCCAACCCAAACTATTCTATGATTCTATGACTGTTTGGAATGACCAGCTCTTTGCAGGAAATATTTTTGTCATGGGATCATATCACAAAGATTGTGATCTTAAATTAGTTGGGGTCTACACAAGAATGAAGCTGTTATTGCTGTTGTTCTGCATGTCTCTGTTAAAAAGCTACAAGAAATACCAGGTTATTTCAAATTAACATTATTTCAGTAATGCTTAAGCTTCCTCTTCTATAAACAGAACATAAGCATTAAAGGGACTTCTTCTTATCAATATCAGAGTCTCAGAAAATGACAGTACTGAAATGAATTTCATATACTTCAGATGCTCCTGGAATCAGACTAGCTTCCATTTCAAGGTAAAAACATCGTTGAACTGTGCTATTGAGTGAGAAAATAGGTCTTTCTGGTCATTTGACTGAGAGTTCATCCTGCATCTGTTATTCATATTCAAAACATCTGGAAGGAGACTAGAATAACGAGTAGATTTCTAATGCTTTTTGTGGTGGTGATTATAGACCAAGAAGAATGTTCAAGAACCAGAGAGACTTAATTTGTTTTGTATTTTCAAATGAAGCTGATGCACTTAATCATTCCCTTGTAACACAGCAAATACAGTACCTAAAGCAAATAACTAACTATTGCTGACCTAATTCATCTATTAGGTACCTCTGTTTTGAGGGGAAAAGCCTAGAGACTTTCACATACTACCAAAATTCAAACAACACAGTTTTAAGCTTTGATGATTCTTTGCTAAATGGGCTTCTCCAAGTCCTTGCTCTTAGCAACTCCACAGTCAGGCTTGAATCTTCTCTGTCATAAAGGAAATGTAGAAAAGGATGATCCTGGAGAAGCAAACCAAAGGATTTTTGGTGGGGATTAAAGCTGGCAGCACATTTAGAAACCTTGAATTAAAAAGGTATCTTTGCATTCAAATTTCAGATAACTATAATTCCTCTTGTATCAGACTAAAACCTGGACCCTCTCTTGGTTTTTGCTGCCTTTACTTTATCCAGTACATTATTAGGACGTGTAACGTGATAAACTCCTGTCCTCAAAATGATGACTTACAACATTGTTGCATATCATAATAAAGTGTCAGTGTACAAATTGCTTAAAGATGATACCAAACTGCAGGACCCTCACCTTCACTGAGCAAGAGGATCATGTTGTCTTCACTGTGTTTGCTTTGCTTTCATTCAGTATACTATGATAGAGCTGACGCTGTTTTTCAGAGAGGCTTACCTGGGTGACTCAAGATATACTTAGTGAAATGAATAACTGTTCTAAAACCTTTTTCTCAGTTGCTGAAGTTTTCATAGGCTAGGTGTTCCACATCCGTTCAGCTATCTTAACAGATTTCCATAATACCTTGTGTTTCTCCAGAGAAGAAAAAATGGAGGGAAGAAAGGGTAGATAAACCATGCTGATAGGATTGGTACCTCCCTTAATTCAAGTGGGAAATTCAGTCTAAAATTCCTCTAAAATAAATTGATGACACAGCAAACATTGTCTACAGCATACTGTGTTAAATCTTTGCCCACCTCTCCTGTGAAAACAAAGGAATAAGTTCTGAAGAGAACAGGGGCATGAATTGCATTAATTATGAAGGAAATTGCATCCGATAATCCTTGCTATGCAAACCACAAAACTTCACAACATCCAGGAGGCTTCTCCAGTATAAAAAATAGCCCTCCTCTTCCCTGTTCTCAGGACCAGTGATGCACTCCCTTTGTTCAGAGAAGCTGAATTGGCTTCTATATCGCAATGGAGGTTAGAAGATGGCACTGCTTCTTGAGGCCCTGGGAGCCCTAGTATTCAAGAAGGGGAATAAGATGTTTAGATGATTTGCTCCTTCATCTGCATTAATAGCTCAACGGGGAAAAGTAAAGAGAAGTATCAGCCTAATAGTAATCTCTGGCTTTAACTGAGTAAAATGCCACCAACTGGCTGCCTGAACTTCAGCTTGAAATAACTAGGTGCAAAGCTGGCACATTGCTCAAGCAACAGCCCACTATAACCCAATGTTTTTTTCAGAGCTTCAGTGCCAACAACAGAAGATGACCAGGGGTGTATGTACTTTGGGGCAACACATCAACACATGTTAAAATCCACACTACACTGCCAACAACAGAAATAAAACAATGGTTTCACAATCATATTTTCATTGCTAATAGAGATGCACCTTTTCCCTTCAACGCCAAGTCTTGTACATCTTTCATTGCAATGCTCTATCCTCAGCTCCTTACAGGAGATGACTAATTATTTCAAGAAATGATCATGAATACAATTAAGATCAGATCCTCCCCTTGGTACACTGTGCAGACTGCTGTGAATCAAGAGATGATTTTCTTATCAATTACATTAAAACAAGCAAGAGGGAGGCCTTTTATTTTAAAAACTGTCCTTCCAGGAGCCAATCGCTCTCTTTCTCCCTCTCCTTTTTTATTTTTTATTAAAACTTAACATTATTAGCATGAGAATAAGTGATTGCTGCTATTGCATGGCTGAATTTCAAGCAGTATTTGGATACCAAATACAACAGCACTGTCTTTTGCACTGTTTATGCCATACAGGTAATATTGAGTACTTAATCTTTTAATTTATTGTTGAAGGTAACAAACAAAAATTAAGACAATCTCACATAGTCTAAATAAATCTTAAGGCACAACACTTCCTCACAGTGTATGAATTTCTAAACTGCAGTCAGTATATAAACTTGTTTGTCATCATTAAGATTCATCTATAGTTCAGCAGGAATACCAAAATGTCTTATTACATGTAACAGCCTACACAAAAGACCAGCAAATAGATTTTTCTCTTAAACTAATGAGACTGGTTAATGGACCTTCTGGAGAAAAGGTAAAATTTGCAATCATGTCAAAGACTATCTGAAAACTGAATTAATATGCAGGATATAAATTATCCAGAACGAATCAAATGAATCCAGATCATGACCATTTTAAGATAATGTACTTCCTACTTTTGCTATTAATATTTAATTGCTTGTATTGCATGTTTATATTATCCTAGGCATTTTTTGTTGTTTTCTTAGATAATTTTGGCCTGTAAATGTGCAGGGTAGGCCAAAAACTTTTTTCAAAAAAAGCCTGTCACTATTTAGAGGCAACTTACAGTTGGCTCACACACATACTTTCATTTCGAATACGCAGTCCCCAGTCTAAAGTTAAATCAAACCGCCCTATAGATCAACGGAACTTCAGAATACACCCTGAGAAACTATTCCCCTTGATATACTCATAAATATTAATTACAGTTATAGGATAGCAATACAAATTCTACCAAGTACCACAGGACCCTGCAGTTATTAAAGAGCAGCAAAAATTACTGATGGAAAAGACCAGAGTAATTATTAGTATTCCTGAAACTTCAAACTCTGTTCAACAGTTCACCAGATATTTGTGTCCTCCCCCCAAGTTTTAACAAGAATCATTGGAATAAAATTAATCCCATACTGGTAATAACACAAACGCTATAGCTTGTAATAAAACAGAACATCTAGTAAGTGCATAACAGAAACTACTGGTCCTAAAGTAAACATCGTAACAGTAAAATTCTAATAGGAATAGTAAGCCATCAAAATTTACAAACTAGCACAAAAAGTTAAAATTTCACAGAACAGATTTATTAAATACAATTAATAAAAGAGGCACTCTTATGCTGGAGCAAATACACTACGCATTTTAATTTTTCAAGAAGAAATGTAATACGCTGCAGCTAAAGGAACAACAAAGCAAAAAGAAACAAAGTACAAACATAACGATTCTCAAAGGGTAACGGTTACACCACTGGCTTATATTCAGTCATCACATTTTTACTACCTATAGCCTGCAGATAATATTATTTTTTTCCCCCTGAAGAAGGTAAGACTATTATGTGCTGACTTTTGTGTGCATTTTTAATTGTCTTGCCTGGGAGTGCAAATCTCAAAAATTAGCATTGTAGAGCCGAAAAAGGAAGAAAAATAACTGGCAAAATATTGGAACAAAAAAGTTATTGCAGAGAGATAGAAATTCATTACTTTCATGCTCTGTCAAACTTATAATAATATGCACTTAGAAAGAAAAGCAAAATCTTATTTTAAGTGGCATTTGCTAAAGCTAGGCTAACAAAAGGATTTGTGGCCCTGTCACGAAAAAACATTGACCCTTGACCTTTTTTCAGTTTAGAGAAGGAGAACAGCCAGAATCTTCTGTATCAAGCAAATGTTTGTTTTGTATAAACGTTCTCCCAATTTTCTTAGTTTGCTGCAAAAGCGGAGAAAAAAGCGGAAGAAAAAAATGAAAGCAGAGAAGAAGAAAATGCCCCAAACGAAAGGCTCGATTCGGAACCCGTGCAAGGCTGCTTCTAAACAGTCATGTGACTTTTTTTTTGCTAACAGCCATGTGCTCGCGTATCATTTTACTCTGAAATAACTCTGCGGATTTCAGCTCAACCTGCCTTTGCTTATAATGCATGACATAGCCTGTGAGGGAGCCTGAGAACCGTCCCTCTTCAAAAGCAAGGTTCCCATGCTTGGCCTGTAACCATGGAAGCAGATGCCTTTTTTGCTTACCCCTGCTTACCTCTTTGCAGCCACGAGCTGCTCCCTATTGTTAAAAGGGGTACGCCTCGATTTTTCTTCGTCGTGACCGAACTTGCCTCTTCTTCAAAGGGCATGATGCTGCAGGTCACTGGTCTAGACTGTTTGCACGGTCCAGAGAACAGCCTTGATGTAACCCTTGCTCCGTCTGTGCCACACCACCAGCCGTGCGACTGCAGACTGTAGGGGGACATCGGAGATCTGTATTTGAAAAGAAGTCCGTCCGATTTTGCCATTGTGCCTTTTCAGTCATCGATCGAATGAATATCGAACCTTCTGTCGTTGCATGTGTGAAATAGATAGCTTAGCAAGCACTTTTGTGCCCAAACCTGTGCAGTGGGCCAAACTCTCTTCCTTTATTCACAAGTATTATTGTTTTTTGTAGGATAGTCATTTCTTAGGTACTTTAATAACGGTGTCGTAACATTAGACCAGCTTCACACCAGAATCTCTTTGTTTTAATCTGCTTGATTTAGCACTTCCTTTTTTTTTTTTTATTTTTTTATTTTTTTAAAGGTGCTTTCTCTTTTAGTCATTCCCAGTTGAACCTCAGCCCTCTTAAAGTGCAAGGGAGGCTGATTTTGAATCGGTACAAATAGCCCAGAATCATGAGGGGTTTCAAAACGAGATACCGACTGGAGGTTTGCTACCGTAAAGCTTTAAAAATAACACAGAGGAAAAAAAGCGAACTTGGAAAGCGTCCAAGGTAAATTCAAAAAGTAAAAAAATCCAGAAAATATGGCACTGTTGTTGTTGTTAAATACAGATAAAGTAGATAGTGGTAAGGAAAGACAGATATTGTAATAGATAAAATAACTTGACAGTGGTGGTTAAAAACCTAAAAGAATCCCATGTCCTTTTTCCCCCTCGATATACAAATAATTTGGAAATTTAACATCTGGTAACATGGGAGCTCTAAAATACTTTTTACTCCTCTGTACTATTGTACAAACATTTTCAGTATTCACTGGCAAGCTTATTTTTTAAGATGTATCTCACTTAAAAAAACACAGATAAATGTCCAAACCATAGCAAAAAATTATAAAAATTATGCTAAGCTGCTGAGAAAACGTAGCTGAAGTGTTCAGTATAAGAGTTCAACAGAACTCTAGGAATTTCAGGGGGGAGTGAAGAAAAAGATGCTCTAACACCTTCGAATAAAAAAGACAGAACTCTAGCTAACATGGAAAATGATACATACTTGAAATCGGTCGGTAAGCAAGTTTTTTCTCTTCTTTTAACAGAATGGCAAACTCTCTGACCACTGCCTGTCAAAAAACAATAACCTAGTGACAGGCATCAGCACCTACTCATTGTAAAATATGCTTGCCTCTACTCTGTTCTAATAAAATTCGGATTGCATCAAAAAGGGCTTATATATTCTTCAGGGTGTTGCTTACCCAGCGTTGTCTGTATATGACATCAGTATATATATTTTTGAGATACCACTATCTCATACTTCAAGGCATACCTATTTTCTCTAATTGCCGCAGGCAAAGGGGAGGTGCACTAAAGAATAAAGAAGGTTATTGTGACAGATGAAACATAATTCACAATGAGTACTCTTTTCATCCAGCCTTAAGTAGCAGAGGATTACTCCAAGCTGAATTTTAGGGGAGTATGTATGATCTGATTTAATAATATGAGGACAGGCCACAAGCTGAAAGGCAATGTAAACCAATTATGCTTTTGCTGATTGTTTGGGGGGTTTTGTTGTTGGGGGTTCCCCCCCCCCCCCCCTCTTTTCTGGAAGTAGAAGAAACGTTGACATGAAGAGGGTCTGAAGAAACATGGGGAAAAGTAAGACATGCCGAGAAATAAAAGTTGGGATTTTCTGGAATGGATATTGATAAATGATTATTCTATATTTCTGCTTCATGACACTTAAATGAAATAAGATCATGTCATTTCTTCAGTAAATATGCGCTGTGAAAGTAGGTAAACTAATTTTGATATACTTACTGAACTTGTATTGCTTCAGAGAAATTCATACTTGAGTCTTCTAAAAATGCTGTATGATATCAAGTTTAGATGTAGATAACTGTGACAGTAAAATAACTTTCTGCTGAACGTGTGTACATTGCTTTTCTGAGTCACTGTTTTAATATTTAAACAGTAAATAGGTAAGCTTGCATGTGTATTTTATATGTTTGTTTCCTTATAGTGTGCTTTGGAAAAGACTTGCTAAGCATAAATTACTGTATTGCATTCTGAAAGGATTTATTTTTTTACTGTTTCAGTTTTCATATAACAACTGTCTTTTTATGATCTAAAATTGCATTCAGAGTGTCTGGATATGTGTAGCTAGTTAAACTGCAGAAACTGTTAAGGTACTCGCTAAAAGGAGTAAACAGTATCACATTTTGTCTCTAGAAATGTTAATTTAGATTAATTACTTTTTTGAGCAATAGGTAACTTTTAAAAAATGCATTTTAAGGCAATTGATAATAAAGTAATCATTGATCTCCTCAAAAAATGTTTCTATACATTTTGTATAATTTAGTATGCAAAATAAAACCATTTTTAGATACAGATTCTAAATGTGTTTTTAAAGTGTTCATTTTATTTGTAAATCACAGACACAAAAAACCCCAAACAACCGTGAGTTAAATGTTTGCTTTCATATATTTTGTACTTTTTAATTACACAAAACCAGCTTAACAGTCAGAGCTAATAAAACTGTGTTGCTAAGTGAAAATAAATTATTACTAGGGGTTATTTCATACCTTTCAGATTTCAGACTGAAATATAAAATAAAGATTAATTGGAACAGACTTTCTGTTATTCAAGTGCTGCTATATATCAAGACCAGCTACGATGATTCAATAACTTAACATCAAATTTTACATAAATAAATGCAAGGAAATGGCATAAAAATATGCATGTGAAATTACTATTTATTATATTTTCTAAACCAAAAAACGAGCACTGAAATATTGTTTTTCTATAGGCTGTGTTACTGAACTATTCTCTCATATAATATGATTTCATGCCATTGTTAAAAGCAAGCCTAAAAACAATATAAGAATTTCATAAACACCATAAGCAGATAGTTAGATTTTGGTGAAAAAAGAGTTTGCATTAAGCACCCCTCGGTATTATACTCTTAAAGAAAGAATGAACAGTCAGAAAACGTATCAAAATACAATACGAAAACTGCTAGATTGAAAGCATACATTTTAATATTTTAGTTCGCAAAGGGAGCAGCAGCCAAAAGATCGTTCTAACCGCCTGACAAATAGCAACAAACAACAGCTCCCGAGTCAAAATATTTATTAGGGTGTCATGTCAATGTACAGGCTAGCATATGTGCTAAAGAGAAATTATTCTATTATCTTCAGCTGAGTGAAGTAGTAACAATGAACATAAAGATTTATAAATATATATAGAACTGAGAATGTTTCTTTCAAATCAAACAACCATTTAAATTTCATTGATCATTAAAAAATATATCAAAACGTGTAAAATACAAGTTAGTTTAATTCTTGTGACAATTTTTATCCAAATGTTATTGTTGCCATGTCACACTGCACTTGCCATACATCTTAAAAGTTTCTTGGTAAGAAATGGATTAAGCATTTGTTTAAGGAGTCAAGTGGCTTTTTAGCTACACTGAATGACATTAATTTAAGCAATATATCTTCTACTAATAAACTTTCAAACAATGTATATTTTGAGATATTCATTTTGGTAGACTGTTTTCATTCTCTTTAAAATTAGTTTGAAGTAGAATTTATTATTGACATTATGGCACATAAAACTTTCTGCAAAATTGCAGATGAAGGTTGTCTTTGGAAAAGCAGGGAAAAGAGAGCACCTCAGATCATGCCTGCATGCAACAAAAAAAGGACACATTTCTTAAGATGACCAAACAATGCTTTAATACTGAATCAAACTGAGCACTCGCACCTTTTACAAATCTAAAAATATTAGTATTACACATTATTTTAATTCCTTTCAGTAAAACATACATCAGGCTGACTGAATATATATCAAGTTCACTACAGAATTTTTAATAGCTAGTGTTGAGGTTTTTTTAAAAGTGAAGAAGGAGGGAAAAAGAGCTCTTCTCCCTCCCCTGCAAAGAGCTCTGATTTTAAGCAAATCTTAGTGTGCAGGTATAGTCTCATCCCATACCCTATAAAGCTTTAAAAAACTGTGAATGAAATTAAGATTTGTAATATTTGGGGAGCTGCAAAGAATGCAGCGGCACAGGAGACAACGCTGGGAATGTAAGAAACCACAGACTTTGATTCTATACGACAAGCTGGATAGGAGTCAAAGCTGCCACATGTGGTGTGAAAAAATGCCACCCCGGTGTGAACAAAGGGTTTAAAATGGAGTCAAGAAGCGTGCAAGCTCAATGTCTAAGCTTTTCCTGTGAATTGTACTGCCACAACCTGCAGGATATCAAGTGGGCTGCGAAGAATAGAGTGCCTTTGGAAGCCACAATGGAGTAGCGGTGGCCGTCGGTGCGTTAGGGTTTCTATTGTTTTGGTCTTCTTGTTTGTGCATCGTTACAATGCGCTGCTTTTACTTCAGCGAGAAACTCAGCTCTGAGCACCAAAAATAAAGTCACAAAATTCACCGAGAAACTGATGAATGCAGCAACCCTGATCTTTCTCATTGTAGTCCTAGCTTACAGCTCGCTGAGAGAATTTACCAGCTGGATTGTTCATTTTACCGGGGCCTGAACCACAATCTCACACATACAAAAACCAGAGTAATAAACGTCGCTCATAAATATCTCTATGGCCTTTTACTGAGATAATAGTTGCAATAATATAAACATTTGTTGGGGTTTATTCAAATCGAAAGAACGTTGTACCTTATTTCAATCTACAGCTTTCCTTCTTTTATTACAACATAAAGCTGTTAATCTGCATATTCAGTTCAGAAAACATTATTTTTTGGAAATAATCTATGAAAGGGTGCAGTAGCAACCCAAAAATGTGTGGGTCGTACGCTTGCAAAGACGCTGTGCTAACAATGTTTGACAGCAAAGGTACTGAAAATAATAAATAAATATTGTACTTAGATAACGGAAAATGGTATGTACTGAAGGCACAAGGAACAATAAGAAAGGTTAAATATATTTGCCCAAATGATACAAATAGCAAAAAGCACAAGTTCCTCAAAAATAAAATGCAATACAGTTATTAGAATTCCTAAACAAAATCAATTAAAATCCAAGGAAACAGGCCCACATAACCCAATAAACAGTAAATTTTCTAAGAATTAAAGAAACCTTCCAATTTCCTATATTACATTTACATTTTTTATTAAGGATTAGGTCAAAAGCCACTGATTTTTAGTTTATGAATGCAGGTCAAGACAAGAACATTTTTCTATTTACTCTGTGTAACTCTGTACAGAAATCAATCTGTTACTTTCATTACAACCACACAATCAATTCCATTTAAAGTACAATGCAACAGCCAAGTCCAAGGACAATATGGATCACTGAAAATCCTTCATACTATCTACAGAATTTATTCAGTATGACTGGGATGATTTTTCTTCTCATTAGTATGCAACAAGCTTTCACAAACAAACTTATCCTGCCTTTGCTTGTTTTTAGTTCAAAGCAGAAAAAAAAAAAAGGCATAGGCTAATTTACTGATACTAGCACTGATGAGTAAGTATTGCTCTTCAGTAAATAACACAAATCATTTATTAAAGAACAATTTTATGGAGGAAAGTATCTAAGTCACACTGAGTCACGATTTCTACAGCTGTAGTAAGACAGGGCTACATGCTAGATAAACCATATGACATACACACATGCAGACACCCATGATGAATGTAGATAACGTATTCAAGCAGTCTATCTTAAAAGGCTATATTTTATCAACCTACAAATATTTGTAAATATGCCCCTCTCATTTTTCTGTTCCTCAGAATGTGTCCTAATGGACACAAAGCCATGGTATTTAAAAATTGCAAAATATTATCAATGTCTCTCCCTGCACACTCAAAGACTTTGGTATGATCATTTGGACAGATGCAATTTAGCCATTTTTATAAATGTTTTAAATGTTCATAATTACTTTTACAGTCCTATTTCAATGTATTAAAATCTAGGCATTATATCAGATTTTAAAACTACGAACTGTACTTTTATTTATGGTACATTTATGCAGGTTTGTTTTGCTGGTTTGTTTTTGTTCCCAACCTATTTTCTCAACTTATTTTCTCCCACTTCTTAGTATTTGTAGGGGTTTTTTTAAATATTATTTTTTCCTTCTGACTGCCTGAAACACAGGTCTGTCAAATGAATATTGCTATAAAAGAACAGAATAGACTGAAAAATGTTCTGTTCAGAGATTTCTGCAGAATAAAGCTGGCTGTGATTTTCAAGTAAAAACCTTATCTTGAATATTCTTAGCATTTGCTCTTTATTTGTTCTTTTTATTGATCACTTTGTTCAACCACATGTCTCCCTCCCCAGTAACATATCAGAGAAAATGAAAAATGAATCTTGGAATCGTGCTCCAGAACGTGCAGTCAGATGTCTGCTGACGGCGCTGAGGCTGGGTTTCAGTGTCCCTGCTTTGCCCAGCTTTGATAATTTGAGATGGCACTGATAAAAAAAATCTCTGAGTGTTTCTTAGGGTGCCATCTCCTTTTTAATCCGGTGTCTGTTTTTAAGTCACCCTTAAGTTGTTGTTTCAGCCAAGTGGCCAACCAATTAGCGGCATCCTCTCTTGGGTAACGAGAGGGCATGCACACACGCACGTACATGTGTGTGTCTGTACGTATGTGAATGCGTGTATTCTGGCTTGTTATTTCAGCTGAGTCTCAAACTGGGACTCTCATGCACCAGTTAAATTTACCTCTGCCAAACCTCACTGTATGCATTCCAGTCATAAAGAAAATTGCATAATGCCAAATTTCTTACTCACATAAAACAGCATGTAAATAGACAAAGGGTTCACAGCACCGTGAGCAGAGAAACTGTCCTGACAGACTTGCATTTATCCTCGCTGCAAACCTTAAATAAGCATACATAAACATCTTTTTCCTCTTGTTCAGCTGTGTTTACTTGCCACTGCTTCCCTCCCCTGGCTTCCACCAGCTCATTTTTCCCCACCTCCTGAACCTGTTTATTTTCTCTCTCCCGCCTGTCTGCCAGCAGCGGCGCTGAAGACTCCCCCAAAAGCTGCAGCCCCACGCATCCTTGTCCCAGGGGCACCCCGAGCGTGTGAACGGGGCACAGGAACTAACAGGTTAATTCCATACAGGCAGGAGCAGGCATGACTCAGGCCTTGAGAAGATGAAACTGGACTATCTGGAAGGATTGCATTAAATGTAAGACATCATATCTG
>KZ506073.1:397042-407367 GCA_002844005.1 Limosa lapponica baueri | reverse complement strand
GCGGAGGATGGCTCCAGCAGCCAGTTCTCCTGCGAGGGGGAGATGCACTCGGTGGTGGAGCTCATCCGCTACATGCACACCTACTGCCTGCCACCAAGGAAGCTGCCCACCCGGGATGCTGCAGATGCCAAGCCCCAGCCCTGCAGCAGCCCCTTCAAGAGAGCCAAATCAGACTGTCCCACACAGCTGGGCCCCCCCAGCAGCGCACAGAGCCGGCCGGGCTGCGCCTGGCAGGCGGCCGGGGGATGCAAGAAGCCCGGAGCATCCTTCTCCATTCTGAAGGAGCTGCTAGCACGGGACCTGCTGTGCGACGTGAGCAAGCCATACCGCCTAGGCAAGCCCGTGTACGCTGCCCTAGCCCGGCCACCCGGCTCCCGATCCCCTGTGCCACTGGCCCAGGACAGGGAGGACACTGGTGGGACCTATACATCCAGAGCCAAAATGGCACCGGAGAAGGGCGAGCCACAGCAGAGCCCCAGGGCCGAGGCAGAGGCACCACAGGAACCGGGTGGCCTCGAGGACGATACTGGGAAGCATGTGGGTGCCCTGGGCACAGCCGCGGGGAAGGTGGCCCGCAAGCAGGAAAGCAGTGTTTATGCCGTCCGCCGGTCCAAGAGACTCAACCCGGAGCTTGGCCACTGGCTCTCCTTCCTTGATGAGCCACCCCCTGAGCCCTCTGTCCCCCGGGAGGCAGGGGACAGCCGTGGCCCTCGGGATGCCCTGGCCTGCAGGGAGCCCACACCGTGCCCGGGGCTGGAGAGCTTCTCTGCCGAAGAGCCAGCAGCCGAAGTGGAGGTGGGGGGCACAGAGGAAGGAGACAGCAGGAGCTTGGCACCGCTGGCAGAGCCCCAGCCCCTCTCTGTGGGCTCTCTGGGGGATGGCATGGTGGGCGACGGGGCTGAGAGCCGGCACTGTGCCCTCCTGGAGCAAACAGGTGAGGGGAACGGGGGGCTGTGGCTCTGCTACCCCTCCCCGGGGCACCTGCACTGCCCGAGCTGTCCCTGCCGTGGGTGAGCGCTGCTGCCCAGACACTGGGCCCCCAGCTGGCAGTGAAGCTGTGAGCAGCCCCAAGCACAGCCAAGCCCTGACCCATGTGCCAGCTGGCTGTGGGGTCCCATGCATGGGGAGTTGGGGCCCTGTTCTGGTTTTGGGGTGCTGTTTCAATCCTTGGGGGCTTTCTGCCTCGGTTTCCCCATCCTGATAAGGAGATGAAGGAGTTGGTGTAGCACTAACCCAGCAGGGACCGGGCTGCCCCATCCCTCTGGGTCCCTCTTCCCTGCCGGCTCACCCTGTGCCTGGGCACTGGGGTTTCAGCTGCACCAGTGCCCCAAAATCGCAGCTATCCGCAAGCGCTTGGTGAGCACGAATGGCTCAGCCCTGGCAGTGTTAGCCCTCCCACAGCCGCTGCCACCTCGCAGGCAGGCAAAGCCCACTGTCCCCAGCGCCCCCCCAGGCTGGGATGGGCAGAGGGGTCCCAGCTCCCACCAGGAGCACCGCGGGCGCTGGAGGGAGCACAGCTCTGCTGGTAACCCTGCTTCTCTCCCTGCCTTTCAGAAACACCCAGGTGTCTCACGCTGTCCTTGGCACAAACGTAAGTGCACACGGGGCTAAATGAACCATGCTGGGGCTGGGAAGCGGCCTCAGTTTGTCTGGCTGGGCATGTGTCTGCAGGGAGCAAGAGAAGCTGCTTCTGCAGAGCAGACTGAGCCGTGCCGTTGGGCACGGGGCTGGGGGGAGCCACAGCCCTCGCTCGGGTGCAAGGAGCTCGGAGAGCCCCGAGCCGAGGGCAAGGCATTTCTGCGTGCCAGGGGCAACCCGCCCCAGGGCTCTGGCTGGGAGGGGAGGGCACGCTGCTCGCCCCGCTGCCCCTCGCACCCCTCCGTGGGGTTACTGTGTCAGGCACCAACCGTGCTTGCTCATAGGCAGCGTTTTCTCAGCTTCTTTTTGATCTCTGGGGACTGTGGTTCACCTAAACACCTTCTCTCTCCTTATTTTCTCCTCTTCTCCAGTGACCCGACCTTTGGGAAGAGAAACTTTGAGCCGATGGTGACCGTGGAGCTATGTGGGACGGCAGGTAAGACAGGCTTTTAAATTTTTAATTTTGCAAAAATCCTCCTTGGGAGGGGGCAAATTTACCTTAGATTCAGCCTAGAGTTCCCAGCTCCAGCCAAGCCCAGCTGAGCAGACATGTTCTTGGAATCATAGAATCATTTTGGTTGGAAGAGATGATCACCAAGTCCAACCGTTCCCCTGGCACTGCCAAGTTACCACTAAACCATGTCCCTCAGCACTACTTCTACATCTTTTAAATGCCTCCAGGGATGCCTACTCAACCACTTTCCTGGGCAGCCCGTTCCAATGCTTGCCAACCCTCTCAGTGAATAAATTTTTCCTAATATCCAATCATCCCCCAGCCAGGGAGTCCCACTTTGCACCACAAATGCAGGGGACTTCCCCTGTGCTGCCTCCACATCCCAGCACTGGAAGCAGCTCGCACGCTGCATCCTTCGGAGGTGCCAGTGCTGGGGGCATGCATTTGGGATGGGGGGGCAGTTCAGGGGGCCCCTGCATGAGCCAGGAGGGAAGGGAAAGTCCTCTGGTCCTTTCTGGGATCAGGCATCCTTTTTCCCTAAGTGCCACTGGATGGATGAAGCTGCAGGGACTGAGCAGCCTCCCTCCCTTGCAACGTCAGGGTGGGACGGGGCAGGATGGCAGGGGCAGAGCTGACTCCTGCCCTTTGTTTGGGGGGGTTCAGGTCTCACACCGCCCACCACTCCACCATACAAGCCTGCTGAGGAGGATCTGTACAAGCCAGACATCCCCCAGGAGCCAGGGAAAGAGGACGGGACAGCCCCCAGCCCCGGGGGCGCAGGGGACACGGCAGCCTCCCGGAAAGCCCCCAAGAAGCACCCTGAGAGGACAGAGCTCTTCGCCCACCTGAGCCGAGCTGCCGGGCGCCCCCCGCTCCCCGAGCAGCAGGGCCTGCTCAAGCGGCCGTTCTCCCGCTCCTTTGGGGACCACGACTACTGCCAGGTGCTGAAGCCCGAGGCTGCCCTGCAGAGGAAGGTGCTGAAGTCGTGGGATCCCCCGAGCCAGGCGGAGATGGAGCACAAGAGGAGGGTCCCCGCCGCCCACTACCAGGGGCTGGACCTCGGTGGGAAGGAGGCAGGTGGCGAGATGCTGTGGAAGGACGGTGTCAAGCAGCTGAGAGACCAGGAGATCAGAGCCAGCTTAACGAAGCACTTTGGCTTCCTGGACAGTGCTCTCGATGATGAGGACATGGTCTTCTGCAAGACCCCTGAGTACGACACTGTCTTTGAAGACAGTTGCAGTGAGAGCGGCTCCCCCGTGGAGGAGGAGGAAGAGGAGGAAGAGGAGGAGGAGGAGCATGGCGACACCAAGCTGTGCCTGCGGAGAAACCCCCTTTCCAGGACCAGTTTGCATTACTGTTCCCGGAGCAGGTCCAGCTCGGGATCTTCATGCTGCCGGTCCCGATCGCCTGCAAGCAGACGGACCTTCAGGTATGGAGGACAGCGGTGAGGGGGGCACTTGGGGCTGTTCTTGGACTCTGGGTTTTTGCTCTGGTGTGTGGTCCCCTAGCCCAAGTAATAAAGATGTTAATTAATGAAAGAAAACCCATTGAAATAACTGGTACTACATCAGCAGCTGCTGAAAACATCAGCCGTGGCCAGAGAAATCCACACTGAGGGGAAGCAGCCAGGGATTTCCATCGTGCTGCAAGTGATGGGGCAGGGGCAGGGGCTGGAGCCATGCCTGGGAAGGGGCAAGCACCAGCTGGGACTCCCCACCCCTGGCATCTGTCAGGAAGGACTTTTCAGTGTCCTTTCCAGTGTTTGCAGACCCCCATCTCTCCTTGGCTGCTTCTGAGCACCCAACCACCCACTGATGCAGACGCCACGTGTCTTGGCTTCTCTTTGAGGTTTGGAGCTTTCCCCACCAGATCCCCTACCCCATTCCCCGGCTGACCCCCTCTCCCTCGCTTCCCAGGTGTGAGAACAGCGAGCAGTGTCAGGGCGGGAGCGGGCACCGGGGCCAGCTGGAGAAGAGACGGGAAAAGGCCATCGTAAGTGAGCGGGGACCCCGCGGTGGCACACAGCAATCCCCAGCCCTTAGTTCATCTCCCACTCCGGAAAAGCTGCAGCGGAGCCTATTAGCCCTGGCTTCAGCATCCCTTGGTGTGAGGCCAGTGTTAAACAAGGACATGGGAGTGGAGGGGGGAGAGAAAAACCTAACGTGAAGCGGAAGCCACCGGCGATTGGCAATACATGGAGTCCTTGGCACAGAAATGCCCAGAGCATCCTACGCTGGTGCTTCAGCGCACACGGCATTAGCAATTAGCGGGGTGAGCTGGGGAATCCCTGAAGCTGCTCAGCCATTGTGGATACGGTCCCACTGCAGAGGCAGCGTCATGCACCGGGAATCCTGCGTGTGCCCAGGGGTGGGAGCTGGGTGGGGTGGTGGGCACGTGGGGAAATAACTGTTGGTCTTCTACTGTTGTACACACACACTTGTGCCTCCTGCATTTTTTTTCTGCAATGCAATTGAATGTTGCCCCTAGTTATTCTTGGGAATATTTCCTGGCATCTTCATCAGGAGAAGCTGAAAAAGCTGCAGGAATGCAGGAGAAATTTAAACAAGAAGGTGCTGTTGGTGTCTGCTTCAGCCTGGCTGTAACACCATCCTAAGAGACGTGGATGTGGCTGTCCCCTGCAGCAGTGGTGGCCTGGGGCTGACACCCATGAACTAGCCAGAGCAGAGACAGCCAGACCCTGGAGATGTCAGGCTGTGCCCATGGTGGCATCGCCCTGTTGCAGCCTGGTTCCAGGGGCTGGCTCCTTGGTGGCCCTGCATTTCCCATCAGCAGCACAGAGGGACGGCGCTCCCGGAGCCTGAAACCTTTCGCTTGCTTTGCCAGGGGGAAGGCCGGGTGGTGTACATCAGAAACCTCTCCAGCAGCATGAGCTCCAGTGAACTGAAGAAGCGCTTCGAAGTGTTTGGTGAAATCGTGGAGTGTCAGGTCCTGTCCAGGACTAACAGGTGGGTGGCGAGTGAGCTGCAGTCTGGGTCTCCAGCGGCTACGGGTGGCCCCTCTCCTGCGGCAGCATCAGTGCTGCCAGGAGGTGCAGGGTCACCCCTGTATCCAGCTGTGTGTGTACCAGTGACGCGGTTGTGCTGGTGGGGTGAAGTGTTCCACGCCACACCAACCTCCTCGGTCAGCCGAGCTCATGGTCTCGGCACTTTGGGCAAGGAGATGCAATGTGTTCCCAGGTTCAAGGGCGCGGGGAGGGCAAGTGGGATGGGGGAACAGCGGGATGGAGGAACAGCGGGATGGAGGGACGGGGGTGCAGTGCTGGGCAGAGCCACGTCAGAAGGGCTGCTGGGCCCATCACAGCTTGAATTCTTTCTCTGGTTGCTCAGGGGGGATAAATATGGCTTCATCACCTACCGGTATTCAGAGCATGCCGCCTTATCTCTGAAGAACGGCACCTCGCTTAGGAAGAGGAATGAGCCTTCGTTCCAGCTCAGCTCTGGTGGCCTCGGGCACTTCTTCTGGACCAGATACGCTGACTTGGGTAAGAAAGCAGGAGCTGCTTTTTCCAAAGCATCCTGCTTATCAGCACAGAGCCAAAACGGCACATTGCACTGCTGAACCCTAGCCACGCAAGGATCCTAAACCTCTTCAGAGCCTACAGGGAAAGCCCGCTGGCTCTTCTGTGACTCTTAGCTCAGTGGGATGGCTTGGGAAACTGGGGGGAGAGAAGAAAAGCAACTGGTGTGAGGACCCAGAGTGTGTTGGCTGCAAAACATAGCATCACACCCCAGAGCTGCTGGGTCTCAGCTGACCACAGCCCATCCTGTCTCTGCTGCCTTTCTGCACAGCGCTGGACCCTTTCCAGCAGAAAGGTCCCTTCCTAGTCGTTAGAGAAAGCAGTCAGCAGCATCTCATTAGTCTAAGAGTTGATCTGGGTGGTTCACTGCTCTGCAGGACAGATTCACCACACTGCACACACACTTTTGAGCCAAAATGACAGCACTGAAATGTGCTGCGGTCGCATTAACTCTTTCTGTGCTACGTGGGCTTCTGCAGGACCTCCTGCCTCACTCAGCAATCGCGTTAGCCAGGGTCTTGCTGGACCCTGTCCCTCCGTGGGTGGTGGGGTTGCAGGCTGAGCTGAGGAACAGAAGCCAAACTCTATGCTAGTCCTGCAAGAGAAATGCGATCCAGGCTTCACTCAGCCCTTGTTGCTGTGACTTCAGGTGTTTCACAAACGCCACGCATTTATTTCTGCACCCTCTGCAGGGGTTCTAGTATCCCACTTCATGCATCACAGACTGAGGCCCAGAAAATAAAGCCCTAAGTCTTGACTTATCTCTAGATGCCCAGTCTGATAAGAGTACTGCCCAATCTTTTAGCAGCTTATAATATCTCATCTGCTCAGAGCAGCAGTCCCTCTGGCTTTGGCTGTGGGTGCAAATGCCTGTTGATCATCTAAATAAATCCCGGGGCCTCTCAGTTTGGGCACGGAGGAGAGAGAAAACAGAGAGCACCCCATGATGAAGATGTTGGCACATGGCTGTGCAGTGCTGTGGGGAGAGGGGCAGAGCTGTGCAGGAGAAGCCTCCTGAGTGCTCCTCACCTGCAGATTGCTGCAAGACCAGCAGCCCCCACCTTGTACTGCACTGCCTGGCTCCTTCCTAAAATCCTGCTCGCCCTGGCACAGGATGAGATGGGGAGCCCATGGGCAGAGGTGAAATGCAGCCGTGCCATTCATGGCTCCTTCACAAATACACACCCAAAAGGCTTAAGCTGCTGATAAATTAGGCAGCCTTATTTCTGGCATTTGCTGAATGTCCCAGGCTTTGCGGTGGCACTGTTTGTTCAGCCTCTGACGGAGGGATGGGGAGGCTCCCCCTCCCTGTGACCGGCACAGCTCCCGCAGGGATGGTCCTGTGTCAGCACCTCGGGATTCAGCTGGATCCAGCAGGTTTTTGCACGCCTGGGAATGGGTATCTGCGATGTGTGACCTGCGGGGCTGGTCAGCCCCTTTTCAATGGAGGAGGGACAGCACCGTCCCCGCTCCCTTTCACCATCACCGCCTTGTCCTGGCTGGCTCCCGGGGCAGATGGGGAGTTTGTGGTCCTGGGGTGCAGCACACTAATAGCGGAGGAGCGAGCGGTGTCCCTCCGTGTCTCAGTTTCCCTCCTCGCTTCCTGACCCGGCTGCCTTGTGTCCCTGCTGTTCCCAGATTGCAGCGCAGAGGAGTCCTCCCCAGCTCCAGTGAAAAGCAAGTATGAGACCATGGATTTCGACAGCTTGCTGCAGGAGGCCCAGCTAAGCCTGCATCGGTAACAGCCTTAACCTTGGAGGAATACCTCAATACCTCAGTCAAGGCACTTCCAATATGTTTACGTTTTCAAAGAAATTATTCAGTCTATGGAAAGCAAGAGAGCGAGAGAGAGCGAGAGCACGCACGCGCGAGAGAGAGAGACTGCTGTCCCTTCGATCGATGTTTACATTGAACAAAGCTGCTTCTGTCTGTGAGTCCCCATGGTGTTGATGTCTCACTGCCACACGTTAGTCACCCCGCTTCTGACTGGTTGTTTTAGGGTGAGCCTAGGAGCCCCCCGGCCCCTCTCTCCCCTTTCCCCCTCTCCCCCCCCCGGCCCCGTGCTCCCGCCGCGGAGTTGCAGCTGTGTTCACCATAACATTTTTTTGTCCGTAGTGTGTGATGATGAAATTGTTAATTGTGAATAGAATCAGGATTATAAACTAATTTTTAATAGAAGAGAAAAAAAAAAGTATATACTTAAAAAAATGTATTTATGGCTCAGATGTACTGTAATTCAGATTTATTGTACCGCTTCCTTGATTTTTAACTATGCACTGTAATGAGGCATTTGCCACTCAGCAAATGGGGGGTCAGAGCAGAGTCCCTGAGCCGGCATTCACCCATCGGCTGCGGAGGCGCCTGCCTCCCCCACCGGCAAACTGGGGTGCTCAGCGGTCGCGTCGGGATCGCCCACTTTCCTGTCAAAGCCATTCTTTTTGCATGCAGGGCCCGAGCCCCCCAACCCCCAGCCCGGCTGGGTGGTGGCACCCAGATGCTGAGCTCGGTGGCGGTGGGTGGTGGAGCCAGCAGGCGGTGGGGCACGCCAGCCCCGTGCTCTTCTCGCTGTGGGGCCAGGCAGCTTTGCAGGCGTGAAGGAGAGGGGTGGTAAGAAGGATGCACTGCTGGGGGGATGCAGGACTGATGCCGGCCAGCCAGCACTGCTTCCAGCCCTCCACTGCCCTTGGAGCCAGGAGAGAGGGGTCAGGGAGCCGGAGCCGGCCAGGCTTGATCTGGTGGGTCCTGGGGGACGGGCATCTCCGGGTCCCTGCGAGGGAGCTGTCTTCTCTCTGGCTCCTCAGGTGGCTGGGAGGCTGGACAGGCTGAGCAGCTTGCTCCCCGCTCGCTTCCACCCCCTGCAAAGCAAGTGGGGCGAGAAGACCCGTCCATGATCTCTGCCCAGCAGCCGGCCCAAAGCCCAGAGAGGCAGGGAGGCGGGGGGTGCATGGCTCACCCACCACCCTGCCCGGTACCTGATAAGCCATACACTTCCCAGCACCTGCTTGGCACCCAGGATCTGTCCCCCATGCTCCCGTGGCATGCTCTCCCGCTCTGCCTCTGGCCAAAGGCCCTCGGGGCTGCCTGGCAGCGCTGGATTCAAGGCATGCTCAAGCAGCACCCCCCTGAAGTATGCTTGTAAACTTGCCCTCCATCTCCAGACAAGGTGGGAGGAGGAGAGAGCCCACCACTGGCTGGAGCAAACCCCACCATGAGCCGGCCCAGAGGCACCATTTTCCTAAGGGAGTGGGAATCTTGCTGCTCCTCAAGCCATTGCCATCATCTCCCTTTATTTTTCAGACCCAGAGACCACTAGGGATTCAGCCATCCGATGTAGATAGAATATTATAGCCTTAACTCTGCCAATAGATAGATTAGAGTCTCCTGGGGTCTTCCCTCTTCATGATTTAGGGATTTTATTCTCATTTCCCTGGCGTGGATACAATTTTGTCTGCAGGAGAACTGCAGGAGATGGGATGCCAAGAGCCTGAGCCCTGCCGAGGTGGCCCTTGGCTCCGGGGCCGTGTCTGCAGCTGGTCTCCGGTGGGAGCAGGGATGCCGGCGTTGCCGATACCAGCACAGTCACCTGCCTGTTTCTCCCCGCTTTCGGGGAAGCCGTGGTTCTGATGATAACCAGCCCGGCGGTGCGAGGGCCCGTGGGCCACCGCAGGGTTCGAACTGCGGGTCCCCGATCTGCCGCCGGTGACGATCACTGTCAGGGAACAGTCCTTGTGCCATGTCCGTCTCAGCAGCAAGGTTCAGCGTCTCTCCTGCCACAAGCTCACCCCACTTCTCATCCCACCTTAGCAAACACGAGTAGCTCTGGCCGAGACTGAGCATCTGCTATTGGCAACTGCCTCATTGTAGCTTTGCCTTTTTCTGTCCTAGTATTTCCTCACAACGATGATGTTTACATGTGATTGCTATAGAGCTTATGTAGAATGTATATAGCGACACATTTAGGGTGGGTAGTACTGTCCTGTGCTGTGCTGATGTTTTTCAGAAAACGATCAATCCAAAAAAAAAACCAAGAAAAAAAAAAGCAAGGTGGAATTCTTCCATCTCCTGCTCAGCCGGGGGCACTGAGCCCCCATGGCCGGGCCCTGCCAGGGATGCATCAAGCGTGGCAGAGGGGAGGGTTAGTGCAGAGCTGGGAGGCTCCGGAGCCTGGGGGAGCCCTCTCCTGGGGGGTCACTCAGTCGCTTCCCAAGCAGGGGTTTCCGTGTACCCAGATATAAAATTTCTCATTGTTTTCCTGCGGCTGGGCGCCCTGGGCCAGCCTGCAGCCCCTGCCCCTGCCTGGCTCCTGGATGTCGAGGCCGGTGCTTGGGAAGGGGAGGGCTCGTCCTGCACAGAGCCCATCAGTACTGCACCCCTAGG
Source organism: Limosa lapponica baueri (assembly GCA_002844005.1). Classification (NCBI taxonomy): domain Eukaryota; kingdom Metazoa; phylum Chordata; class Aves; order Charadriiformes; family Scolopacidae; genus Limosa; species Limosa lapponica. Next base: position 397,360 of record KZ506073.1, on the reverse strand, counting down.
ATAGGAAGAGATGCAATAAGTGGTCTTCGTGGTGCCTGAAGCCTATAAGTGGGGTTGGGTTTTTTTATTTTATTTTTTGGTTTGGGGTTCTTTTTTTTTTTTTTTTCTTTTTCTCCTTTGAATTGGGATGGTTTGCTTTCCCTCCTGCCCCAAGAATTTTTTCCAGGACTTATGCACTATGAACAGAGGTGTGCACGGCACAGAGGCACAACTGTGGCTGGGGCAGCCCTGTGCCCCTGCCTGTGCCTGCCACAGCAGGGAAAAGCAGGGGACACGTGCTGCCAGCCCTGGGGACACGTCCTGCTCCCCCGGGGCTAT
>KZ506073.1:373554-395652 GCA_002844005.1 Limosa lapponica baueri | reverse complement strand
TTTTTTTTCCTTTCTTTTTGGAGGTATGCTGAAAACTGAGATACATCGTTGTTTGTAGCTGAGCCCTGACACCCTTTCTGTTCTAAGCGCCGAGGCTGAACTAAAAAGGGGCACATCTGCTTTGTTATTTATAAAAAAAAAAAAAAAGCTAAATTCTGTCTTTTTTTTTTTTAAGTAAAAGGACACTGCTAATAATTATTAGGGGCCAGTTCTGCCTCCCTTCCTCATGCTGAGGAAGTACTACTTAACTCTGCAATTTTCTACTTGCAGAGTAAGTAAAAGTAGCAGAATTGGTCCCTCTGTGATTAAGAATCAAGTTTTTAGTCTGTTTTTTTTTTTAATTGGTAGTGGTTTTTTATATTTCACTTAATTTTTTCCCCAGTTCCGTTCCGTTGTGTCCTTATTTATGTAATATACTTTAACCTTAAAAGATGGCATGGATTCTTATGCCTTTCCTTTATTATTATTGTTATTATTTTTAAAAAAGAGATTTATTTCTAGTGTGATTTAACTGTCTACCTTCTAAAACAAGAGAACGTTTTCTTGTATTTTTACATTGTCAGATTCTATAGTTTCATAGATAATTTAACCAAATCGCTCAATGTATTATCTATATCTATCCGGTGGGTATAAAAGTTCTATTTTAAATTGTGTAAATACTTCAGAACTGGCTTCTTTTTCCAGACTCCCCTGCCGCGGAGTTACTTGTTTACATCAAAAAGACTGTAGAATCTCTACGCTCATGTACTGTAAATAGTGAAGTGATCTGCCTATAAATAAACGATAACATATATACTATAAAGTGGAAAGAGAAAAAAAGGAACAAGTCTGTGCCGCTAATACTTTCGTTTATGAAGTAAACTTAAGTTGACTTTTGTTGGCTTATGGTGGGGGCACAGCCAGGGCTGGGGGGGTGGCGGAGCCCCCCAGCTCACTCACACCAGCACTGCACCACTGCCAGGGATGCTGCTTATGGCAGGGAATCTTCCCAAATATTGCTATTTTAAGTGTGGCTTCTTCCAGTTTAACATGTGCAGGAAAAGCCTGGGCTCCACACTCAGGAGTTTGGCAGTGGTGCCGCTGCCGCAAGACCCCTCGCAGAAGAAACCCCCTGGACTAGGGGGGGTTAAAAATGAAGTGGGGCACGCACCTCAAGTTTCCTGGAGTGGGAGTAAGAGAGGAGAGGGCTGGATTGCAAGAAAAAGTGTGGAAAAGACTCCAGATGGTGATGCAGCAGTTGTACAGCCCAGGCAGTCGGTGGCAGCATGGGGGCAGCTCCCCCCGCAGCACCCAGCACATGGGAGCCCAGCGGTGGCCATTGCCCTTGCGAGGGCTGCCGGCTCGGAGGCGTTGCACCGAGTTCATCCGGAGCACGGCGTGGTGATGCTGCCGGGCGGGTGGCCCTCAGCAGCCTGAAGGGAGGAGGTCTGCAAGGTGCTGACCTGTCCTGGCTGCGGGCTTTTTCTGCCAATTTGCACCGATTTAGGCAGCGGCCCTAGACCTGCCCGTCTCCAGCACAGCCCATGGGAGACCAGCATGGGTCCCCCCGCTCCCAGCCACAGAGCCAGAACCAGCCTCCCACCCCAAACCCAGCCCTCATCCCTGCAACTGCTGCACCCTGAGTGTAGAACTGACAGGAAGAGCAAGGAAACCCACTTCCCTGCTGCTTTCCTAAAAAACAAGCTTCAGGGCCACCAAACAGGAATATTTTTTCTAAGATACATCAGGGCACATTGATGCTGCCAGTGCCAGGACAGAGTAAAATAAGGAATTACAAGGAGGAAATGCTGGGATGCAGCTGGGGCAGTCGGCGTTGGGGTGTCCAGGGTGGGAGCGAGCGGGAGCAGGGGCACAGGAGCAGGGTCTCCATCTGGCTGGGCTGCAGGACGGAGCGGGGACACACGAAGGGAGGGTCTGCAGGGAGGGACAGACCCACAACTGAGGCTTCTCCTCCCAGCCTGGCCTGCGCCGCCCGGCGCTGCATTCCCAGGCAGCTCTCTGGAAAAAGACGGGCTGGTGCTGCTCATCGAGTATTACCCTGCAAGCAAACTGAAGGGAGCTGTCGGTGAACCACGACATCAGTTCAGGATCTCCTTTAGCCCCAGCAATTAGTTACAGTAATTTGGAAAAAAAAAACAAACAACAAAACAATGCAACAGTTTTCCTTTTGGCATAACTTTGTGATAAATCGGCTTCTTTTCACACAGAGAGTGCTGCTTTTGCAGTAGCTTATATGGCTGCGCTCCGGCTGCCGGAGTGAAGAGAGGTGGTGTTATGTCCTGTGCGAGGCCCACCATGCCTTGAAGGAGGGGAAAATCAGTCAATACTGGGTTTTTATGAATAGGGACAGGTTTTGCTGCTGACCTTGGCTGGCTGGCGCCTGGCAGCAGTGTGGGCAGCGCTGGCAATGCCGGTAGCGCGGGGGTTCAGGGGCAGCGAGGGCAGCATGGCCGTGCCCACATCTGCCCGGCTGACCCAGCCTGGCCAAGACCACAGCTGCCCTGGGCTCCACCAGCTTGGTGGGATCCCCTTGCCTCACGGGTGAGGGCCCACAGAAAGGTCTGGCGGTGGTCAGGGAGGCAGGGGCGCAGCAAGGCGATGCCTGGAAATGCCACGCCAGGCTCGTGCTCGTGAAACGCCTGTTGCTCGGGATTTATTTCGCTGCCTGGCAAACCATCCCGGGCTGCCCTTTGGAGATTCAGGTGTCCTCCACACACAGAGCAGCGGGATCCAACACCAAATCCTGCCCTGGGCTAGGAGCTACCTGCTCCTCAACACAGACCTCAGCTTCTGGAGGCCATACTTAGAGTAAGGCTGGCATTTGCCCACTCTCAGCATTCATCAGTCCCAGTGTGTTGAATGGTTCTGTCCAGGTGTCTTTGCAGGGAGGGACAGGGACAGGGACAGGTCTGGTTTCCTTGCTTCCAGCCAGCTCAGGGACTTCTCTCGCCTCTGGTCCCTCTGCTGCCCTCCCTGCCCCCACGGGACTCCTCCTGCTTTCTTTCCCACCCTCCTCTTCACTTTTCTTCGCTTTCTATATAAATCAGTGCGCAGACCCTGCTTTCTTCTTCCACTGCTCTTTTTTGAGTAAGTGGTATCATTTAGGTAGGTGGTCAATGAGTTGGTGGTCGCGATCTCCCCCTGCCGAAATTACCTTTTACCTACTTCTCCTCTAATCTTGCCAGTTCCAGGTGGTTTTCTTGGTTTGCAGACCAGGCCTATAGCTCATCACGCTCTTGACAGCAATATCCTGCTTATCAACAAAGTTACGTCGTCTAGTAGTTCGTTCCTTAATTTCATTTTAGATAAATTATGTCTAGTTACTATTTCTCTATAAATGATCAAATAGGGCTGGGGCCGTAGAGAGGACTTTCAGCAGCAGCAGTGGGTTCCCTCGGGTGCTTCGATTACATGTTACGGAATCACGGAATTGTCAGAGTTGGAAGGGACCTTCTAGAGATCATCTAGCCCAACTCCCCTGCCAAAGCAGGATTGCCCAGAGCACATCACTCAGGACGGCATCCAGGCGGGTCTTGAAAATCTCCAGAGAAAGGGACTTCACACCCTCCCTGGGCAGCCTGTTCCAGGGCTCTGTCACCCTCACCAGAAAGAAGTTTTTCCTCATATTTGAGTGGAACTTCTTATGTTCCAGCTTGTGCCCCTTGCCCCTCGTCCTGTCACTGGAAACCACTGAAAAGAGTCCGGCTCCATCATTTCGTTTTTCTAGTTCATATCAATTTTACTGCTGCCCAGGGAGGTCGTGGAGTCCCCTTCTTCGGAGATTTTCAAGACTCGCCTGGATGCAGTCCTGAGTAGCATTCTCTAAGCAATCCTGCTTCAGCAGGGGAGTTGGACTAGATGATCTATACAGTTCCTTCCAACTCTAAAAAATTCAGTGAAATTCAGTGAAACCTCAGGAATCATCTACCCGAGGGCTGGGACAGAGAAGAGTTGAAGGGGGCGCAGCCGCTGGGTTCCCCGGTTTGAGGCGGGTGGCCTCCCCGGTCCGGCGGGGGAGGCGGGGGCGCGGGGGAGATGCCGGAGGGCTGAGCTCCGCCGGCCGGGGGGTGGAGGCGGCGGGTCCCCGCCCGCTCCCCGCCCGGAGCCGCCCCCTCCGCAGCTGGTTTCGTTTCTCTGCCCGGGGAGTTCCCTCCCTTCGGCGCCATGGCCCGGGTGGGCGCGGTGGCCGGGCTGGAGGAGGAGCTGACGTGTCCCATCTGCCTGGGCATTTACAGCACCCCCGTGTCGCTGGGCTGCGGTCACAGCTTCTGCAGGGGCTGCATCCAGGAGGCCCGAGTCCAGAGGCAGGGCCCCTTCGGCTGCCCGCTCTGCGGTGCCCAGGCCGACCCCGCCGCCGAGCTGCAGCCCAACGTCCAGCTCCGCAGCATCGTCGAGAAGTTCTTGGATGACCAAGAGGAGGAGAAGCGGAAAGGGCAACGCGAAGAGATGGAGGAAGGTTCGGGACGGCAGGACGAGGTTATCCTGTGTGATTTCTGCCTCCAGGAGCCCCAGCCAGCCGTGAAGACCTGCCTGACCTGCGAGGCCTCCCTCTGCCAAGCCCACCTGAGCAGGCATATCTCCAAGAGCCCCCTGAAAGACCATGTTCTGATGGAGTCCTGTGATGCTCAGGTTTTGGCTGAGATGAGATGCCCCCAGCATGGCAAAGTGCTGGAGTGCTACTGCAAGACAGACTTGGCCTGCATCTGCATGCTGTGCTGTATCACCAGCTCCCACAAGAACCACGAGGTCATCACTTTGGAGGAGGCTTTTGCCCAAGGGCAGGTAAGAGGTTGCAGGACAGTGGCCTGGGCACAGATTGCACTAGGAAAACCACGGGGGGTCTGTGGCATGGAGATCTGCCCGCAGCACAGGGATGAAACATCTCCCTGGTTTCACATCTGCAGACTCAGGGTGGGGCTAAATGTCCAGCTTGGGATATTGGGCTTTTATTCCTAGTTTTGCCCCAGATTCCCTCCGGTCTTGCCCCTCAGGGTATCAAGCAAGATGTTACAAACGCTGTCTTCCCAAACTGAGGAGACAAAATGGAGGGACTGAGTGCTTGTGGCTACACTTTCAGTCCTCAGTGCACTTTCAAGCTGGGAGATGAGCCTGAGCTGCATTTATGGGAGGAAAATTAATGACAGAGTAACAGAAAGGAAGCCGTCGGCACTGAAAGTAGCTTTACGTGTGGCTATTGCGCATGAGTTCATTTCAGTTTCAAAATATCTTTCCTGGGTTTGTAATTGTGGTATTTGCTCAGGGATAAAATCTTTCAGTAAGCCTTTAAGCAGTGATTTGTCCTGGGAGCATGCAGTGGACAAACTTTTTTGCAGGTCTAGCTTAACCCGTTTCCATAAAGTTCCTGATCTTGTGCACATATGTTGATCCTATGCTGATATCTCCCCCTGCTTATTTTTATAGAGCGCTTTAGCTAAAATTCTGGAAACAGTGAAAACAGAAAAAGCTGCGCTGGACCAAATCATAGCAAACCTGCAGGAACAGGAGAAAGAAGTAAAGGTTGGTTTGTTCCAAGGTCCCATATCGCTTCGGGGATGGTAGCATGCTGGTAGCTGATAGGATAAGATTTGCTTTTGGCCTCCCCCAGATCATGGATTCTGAAGCTTTTTTTTTAATTCCTGGGTGGTTTCTCAGATATCTTCTAGGTTTCTTCTTTGTGGGAGGATGATGAACAACTTGCTTATCAGTAAGAAATACATTCTTAGTTTCCAAAGGACCTTAGAACTTGAAAGTTGCTGTTAAGGCCATGCCTCCTGATTGGTGGATGGTGATGGGCCTTTGTTTCCCCAACCATATTTGATTTGCAGACTCTAAAATATTTATGGAAAAGATAGACCATGTTATAGTGATTTTATTTCTCTTTACAACAAGAAATCCCTTTAGGTTAGCCTGTGGTTCTAAGAAGTTGCTCCAAAGTGTCTGGCTTTTGCTCCCAGCATGCAAATGCCTACCTGAAAGCTCTGAAAGTGCAGGGAATTTAGCACAGGTCTCCAAATCATGGTTCACTCTGCTTATGCAGAATTGGTACTTGCCCTCCTTCACCAGTAAAAGTGATGGAACCAGAAGTCCTGGCACTAGGCAAAGGAAGTGTTCCCTTCTGGCTTGAAGACAAAACCATACCTGTTGGCAGTGTCCTGCCTGGCAGCACGGCTGCTTCCAGACAGTGAAGGAAGCTTGGTGGAGGCAGGAAGCAGAGAAACTGTTTTTCCTCACCCATCTTTAAAAGGACCAAATGTATCGGTAGAAAAATAATGAAATACATGCATAGTGGAAAGTCTTAAGCAAGCATTGGGCAAGAAGCACTACTTTTTCATCTTTTTCTGGTCAGGTGCCAGATGCTGGGGAAGGCCACTTAGGTCACTTGGCCTTTCTGCTGTCAGTGGGACATCTTGGTTTGTTGCCATATGGAGAAGCACTAAGTTAATAGTTACTTCTCTCAGCCCAGAAAAGACCACGCTCTTTTCTGAGTGAGAGTTAGCATGGAAAATGTAAGATTCAGTCCCTAACAGCTTTGAAAGTGTTTTCTTATTAGACTAAGGAGAGCCTTAGGAGGAATCGGCTGGAGAGCCTCTTCGAAAAGATGCGTCTGCTGCTGGATGACAGAAAAGAAGAGGTCCTGAAAGTTTTCAGTGTCAACGAGGAGCAACAGCTTTCTCAGATTCAGACGCACATACAAAAACACAAAGAGGAGAAGGATGCAGCCAGTCGTGATGTACAGAAGCTAGAAGCTCTGAGAGATCAGAAAGACCGACTTCTTTTCACCAAGGTACTTAACAGCATCTCCCTTTCCCAGAGATACCCAGCTCTTGGGCTGGCCTTTGCCTGCGCTACGTTAATTGTACTTTCAAAATGTCTTTTGCAGGCTTTTGCAGCAATTCCAGCCAGGTAAGCTCTTCCTGCGGTGGTCTGCTGTTGCATTTCATGTTGCTTCAGGTGAGTGGTAGTCCAGCGGTGTGGGCTGTAGCCCAGCCTGCACGCACTGCGGGCCCACAGCTCCCTGGGCTCACCCAGCCGCCCCTTGGGCACGCTGATGGCACGCTCTGAGCCTGGCTTCCTCAGAGACCTGGAGAAGCCCCAGAATCTTAACAGAACTCATGTGTGACTCTTTATAGACAACACGGCGTATTTTTCTGTACCCTCCCCACCCCGAGACCCATTCTGAGGGCAATTCATACAGAACTGTAGGGGTTGGAAGGGAGAGTTGGGGGGTCGGAGATCATTTAGTCCAGCCCCCCATACCTGAATATTTAGGTCCTTGGATGGCCATGCAAAGGATGGATGAGCTGAGATACCTCGAGTCATCCTCCGCTTTGCATTGCCTTCTGCTTGTAAGAAGCAAATGCGGCGGGAGCAGAAACATGTAGTGAAGTTCTGAATCTATAAAGATCATGGCTTTTCTCCTGAGCTGTTCCCCAGTGCCTGCCCAGTGCTGTTCCTCCACCACAGCCCACCACTGCGTGCACACAGGCTTCCCCAGCCTTGCACTTCAGGGGCAGGAGTTGCCCCTTGGCTGTGAGAGCGCAGCACTTCTTGTTTGTTATCCCAGCAGCTGGCCCCTGACACTGCTTCAGCTCCTGCTGCTGTAACCACAAATGTGATGTTTGGGTCTGTCCCGGCAACAGCTGGGGCTGAGGGGCTCAAACAAGTTCTTCAGGGGACAGACATTGTTCCTGGAGTGAACTTTATCCTAATGATGTTGAAGGGATTTGGGGTTCTGGGAAAAAAACAGACAGAGGGGAAGATCCCAGTAAAACTGCAGAGGGAGGGGGAACAGAAGCTGCTTTTTGTATCTCCTGTAGAGGCTGGGTATGGAGTGGTGGATGCTCCATACCCAGTTGGCTCAGGGATAGGCTTAGGGATGGTTTTCTGAGGACTTGCTGCGCTTCTGATGTCTTTCTGTGTGTTTTAGGAAATGCACACCGGTTCATTACAAAGCTGATGTACAGCTGCCAACGCCACCCATTATTTTGGATGAATTAACAACAAAAGCTACTCTAAGGCTTTTCCGGCAATTCCTCTCACACATGCAGTCCGTATTTAATGCACCACCCGGTAAGTGATCATTTCACTACATGACGAGCAAGATGGAGAAGCTAACAAAACGTATTTAAGGAAGGACTGTAATAAGACACCAAGTACCTCTAGAAGAACTGATTACTAATGTTGTATGTATATTTTCAGATATGCGTATATAAAAGGGTGGTTGTTTTGGGCTTCAGTGCTCTGGAATAGGCCTGTTAAAATGGGCTCTGGGTAAAGAGGTGTGGATGTCCTAGGAGTTTTCTGGGAGGATTAAGAGCAGAGAATAGCAACACCTCTTCTGTCTGTAGCAGCATCACTTTGATTCAAAGCACAGGGAAAGTTGAGAACTCATCACAGCAGTGGCAGGTGGAATTTGTCTTAGGATGTAAATAATCTACTCTTTCTAGGTAAATAATTCTACTCTTTTGTAATATTTTGTAAGATCAGCCTACAGTGCTGGTGCTGTGCACAGTGGGATGCTTGTCCAACTGAACTGAAAAAATTAGGGTTCCCTTGTTACTGCTGTCTTGATGGTGCTTGAGCCCTTACTGAGAGTGAGTCAAGGGACAAGACTGAGAGACAGCTGGGGTGGGAAGCTCTGTCCAGAGCATGTGTGACAGTGTGTGACGTGCACACCTAATTGGCCACCATCCATATAGCCTTGGGTTCAGTAAGAAGCACACCATGCTCATGGACACTCCTGAGCTCAGTCTCTACCATCCCTGTAAGCATACTACAGACCTATTCTGGCTAGAAAGCCTCAGATCCATGTTTTCCTAGTTATCCATGCCAACTGAGCAACTTGGGTTGGTTGCCCAGGTCACTGCCATTGTTCCAGTTTCTTGAAGGAGCAACTTCCAGAGCAGAAAATGCCACAATATTGAAATGCATTACCTGCAAGAGAAGGTTTGAATAAAAACATTCTGCAAATTCCTGAGTGTAGAATGAACTTCTTGCGACTGCCCGCACTGGGAATTTTTGAGAGCTCTGGAAAATAACTTCAAATGATCCGGAGCAAATAAGCTTTTATAAAATGGTTGTGCTACTGTTCACACATTTCTTGTACATGGAAGTTAATCTGGGAGGTTTTTAAAAATGCCTAATGAAGCTCTGCAGGACAATGATAGAAAACTAAAATCTAAGAATTGCTGCAGTTGGAAACAAAAAGCAAAAAGACACTTTAAGATTGCGAAAGAACAGCATTTCTTGAAATGTGGTATCAATCCCCTGTAGAATTACATAGGAGCAGCTAAGAGAGGTGCAGAAGGTGTTTCAGTTAACATATGCTTTTAATGACTTGGGTGGGTTGGACTTGGATAGGATGACTTAGATTGAGAAATCTAGCTTTCAGCAATGGGAATGTATGCAAATCTGCACAATTATCTGTTAATCATAATGTGCTTTTTTTTCTTTCTATAGTTCATGAACATCTGACTCTTCCAGTGTGTGGATTAAAACAGAGTAGAATTGTAGTCTCTGCATCCCCACGCAGTTCTTCCCAACACTCGCAGAGTTGCACTCCAACCCCAGGCTTTAGTTTCAGTACGGGGCAACAAATGTTTTCAACCACCAGTGCCACCCAACACAGGCAGGGTGGATTATCATTCGGGCTACCAGTGGCTGGAAGCACCGGTGCCACCCAACACTGGAACAATGCATTTTCATTTGTGTCACCAGCGTATGAAAGTACCCATGCCACCCAACACAGGGAGAGTGACCAGAGCTTCTCAGAGGGCTGTCACTTCTGGGAGGTGGACACCAGCAGCGCGAGGTGCTGGGAGCTTGGAATCATTCATGGCAACGTTAAGTGCTACCTGGAAAAGTCTCGTGATTACCTCCATGTGTTCCTTGGTCAAACAGAGATCACAAAAAAGCAGTCTCCTACAGTCTTTACAGTGGTCAGGGTAGAGCTAGACTGCGGAAGAAATACACTGTCATTTTATAACGCATCTGTCAAGGAAGGAGCTGCTGCTGAAAACCTCAGGCTTATTGAGAGAGTAAGCATCCCTTCGAAGTATCCTGTCCGTGCTATCTTTGGTACGTCTGATGGCTCTTTGAAACTCCTGTAGTGATGTGGGGACAAGGTGGTGTTTCCTATTTCCAGGCCCAGGTATTGGGACCGCTACTGCGTGGAGGCTGTGCTCAGTTGACATATTAGAAACTGGTTTTGGGCTGCTGTGACGGCTCATCAGTGTGAGGGCAAGGCCCTGTGGGTTATATCACAGTGGCCTGCTGCTTACTGCAAGAGCTCCTATCTTACTTGTTCTGTTAATCACCACAGAGATACCATTAAGTTGCACTTTTTGCTCAGCTGTATCAAGTGTTCTGTTGGCTGCATGTTATTAAAATAATATGGATTGCAAAACTCAGTGGCAACTTAGTTTATAAAAGAAGTTGACAGCACATTAACTGCTAGAGGGCTAAGCAGCAGCAATGCTGGCCTTTGCTCTAACACATCAGTTTGTCCCTCTGCCCGTCCTGCACAACCAAAGCAGCCCATTGCAGAAGCGAAGCTGGCCGGGGAGGTGTGTAGAGACTAGGTGGTAAGACCCCTGGTTTCCCTTGCCCTCAGCTGCTGTGGTCTCTCGTGAGCTCTCTGATACATCACTTACTGACTTCCTGCTTCATTTTTAATTTTCTCCTCACCTGTGCAAATATCTCACAGCAAAGGGAGTAATAAAGAGGAAAACTCCTGTGCTTTTAGTCTCTGCCATAATGGGGCCTGGATTAATTTGTTCTTACGATTGTCCAAACACCTTGGAGCGAAAGAGGTGGTATTCCTGCCTGCTGCCTGTGGTTCTGCTGCCTTCAGTCAGAGCCAGAGTATTTGCACAAAGCAGCCCAGGCAGGAGCTCTCTGTCCCAGCAGGGGCAGTGGAGGACCTTGAGGGACACTACAATTTTCCGTATGCTAAAAGAAATCTTTATTCAGTCTTAGAAGAAAGAGGCTGTGTTTTGTGTTCTGCATTTTATACACCAAAATGATATGGAAAACCATGCAGGTAGAGGTGGGTCTCCTAACTGCACCTGCAGTGGCTGCTGCTCTGCTTGGTCTCGGGAGACAAAGCGAGGTAAGCAAGGCTAGAGACACGGCGCAGGGATATTCCTATCCTCAAGTGCCTTTCCAGGAGCCTTTCCCAGCCCCCATTTCCCTGTCAGCTGGCTGCAAATAGGAGACCAGCCTCAACACGTCCCAGTAAAACTTTCCCCTGGGTTCTGCCTATTTTACCTTCAGGGGAGCATCTGTAACTGTCGTGGAAAAGAACCAAAGGAGAGGGAATTCCTGGCTTACCCCAGCCAGGCTGATACCCTTCTCATCCAGGGTTTATCTTTAATTTGCTGCCCTGGCATGGGATTGAGGATTTTTTCCAGGAGGGCAGAGAGCTCTAGGAGAATTGTCCCTCTCGTTCCCTCCCCAGCAGCCTCACGCATGGAGCGATGCTGCCGGAGACAGAGGGCAAACATCTGAAAATGGCTGCCCCGGCCCACACGAGCTGTTTGCAGGGCTCAGGGGGAGCGTGTCTCTGCCGGCCTGTCACGGGGCGGAGAGGAAGGACTCCCAGCCTCTGGGCTGGATCTCCTGACAGGGCACGATGCCAAGGGCCTCCTTTTCAGTTTCGTTTCTCGTAAACACGCCATTTCTGCGGCCATGGCAAAAGCTGAGGAAGGACCTGGAGTGTGTGCCAGCCTGGAGGATGAACTCAGCTGTCCCATCTGCCTGTGTTTGTACAGGAACCCCATGTCGCTCAGCTGCGGTCACAGCTTCTGCAAGCAGTGCATCCAGAAGGCGCTGGGTGCCCAGCAGCAATCCAAGGCCCCTTACTCCTGCCCCATGTGCAAGCTCCAGCTGGGGCCCATCCTGGAGCTGCAGAACAATTTCCAGCTGAGCAGCATCGTGGAGGCATTTCTGGCCACCTCTTCCCAAGGGCAACAGGGCAAGGGCGCTGCGGAAGGGGAGAAGGAGGTGGTTCCCTGTGACTTCTGCCTGGATTGGTGCCAGCCAGCGGTGAAAACCTGCCTGATCTGCAACGCATCTTTGTGCCAGGCCCACCTGAACAAGCACAGCACCAAGGCTTCCCAGCGGGACCACATCCTGGTGGAGGTGGGCACGGCGGAGGAGAGGAAGTGCCTGGAGCACGGCCGGCTGCTGGAGTGCTACTGCCAGGACGAGGGGGAGTACATCTGCATCCTCTGCTGCATCGCAGGGCGCCACAAGGGCCACAGCATCGTCACCCTGAAGGAGGTACACGACAAACAGCTGGTAAGGGCTCCTCTCCCCTCCCCACGGCCCCTGCAGGGTTTGCCCAAAACTCCTTCCTGAGCTGGAGGAAGCCACAGTAAGGCTTTCAGCAGGGAATCATAGAATGGTTTGGGTTGAAGGGACCTTAAAGATCATCGAGTTCCAACCCCTCTGCCATGGGCAGGAACACCTCCCACTAGACCAGGTTGCTCAAAGCCTCATCCAGCCTGGCCTTGAATACCTCCAGGGATGGGGCATCCACAACTTCCCTGGGCAACTTGTTCCAGTGTCTCACCACCTTCATAGTGAAAAATTTCTTCCTAATATCTAATCTAAATCTCCCCTCTTTCAGTTTAGAACCATTACCCCTTGTCCTGTCACTACACTCCCTGATAACAAGTCCCTCCCCATGTCTCCTGTAGCCCCCTTTTAGGGGCTGTAAGGTCTCCCTGGAGCCTTCTCTTCTCCAGGCTGGACAACCTCAGCAATCTCTCAGCCTGTCATGGGGATGGGGGGACGAGGGCAGGTGGGCAGTATCTCGGGGGATTTCGTGTCCACCCCAGAGGGTGGACTGGTGTGCTGTGCTGGAATTTGCTTTTTGTTTCCTCCTTGGTGTTGCCAAAGTCAGCCTGGCAGGCTAAGCAGAGGGGGGAGAGCAGGGAGAGGTGCTTGGGGCTGAGCGGGTCGATCCTGCGGAGCGTGTTGCGGTGCGGAGGAGCGAGCCCGCACTGCTGATCTGCATGCCCGTGGCCCTCATGTGCAGCCCTGGGCAACTGCAAACTGCCACTTACCAGGGTGCTCCTGGCTGGGATTAAGAAGTATTCCTGCAGAGATTAAGAAGTTGCTTCCTCCTCGGGGAAATCACCACTGCTGAACTTTGGGTTGGGAAACAGGTTTTCCCACTGGAGGCCCTTCCCTTGGGCTCCCTCCTCCCTGAGGGCTGCCCAGCCATCCAGCCATTGTCCCCGCTGGCACAGAGACCCTGCCTTTGAGTCCAGCTGCTGTCCTTGAAATGCTCCAGAACCAGCTGAGACTGAGGGGATAAAATGCATTTGCTATACTTACTCACTGCCTTGCATTTGAAATTTCTGGGCTCGATTTAGAGCCCAAGCAGAACACCCTGCAGCAGCCCAGTGCGTGGGCAGGGAACACCTGGCTGGCTCTGGCCCTCAGGACAGGAAGCATCCTTTCTAGTTGTATGTATCACAAATTAACTTTCTCCCCCAAGTTGCCTATAAAAATTCAGGGTTGCCAACAGAAGTGGGCTGTGTAGGACAATAGCCATTTCCTTCATCCCTGGAGCTGGTGAAGGAGCAACACTGCTCTGTTTATGGGGAACCATCTCCATGGGTAAGCTGAGATCTCAGCTGCATGCTCCTCTTGGGTTTTGTTTTTGCCTTTTTTTTTTTTTTTAAAAAAAAAAAAAACAAAACAACTCCCCAAGATAGCCAGCGTAATCAGGAATGCAGCTCTTCAGGAGAAATTATTAAAGAGTTTTGGTGCAAGGAACCTTGGTCAAATTTGCTTATTTGTCTTGTAATTTTTCAAAAATTAAAACTTCCCAGCTGTGACAAATATCTCATGGAAAACCTAAGCTTTCTGGCATCATTTTTATTAAAGAAACAGGAATCCAGCAGCTGTGTCTGTCGTGGCCATTCATGGGTGCTCGAGGTGTGAAAACACTGCTGGAGGCAGCCAGGAGCAACCAGAACCATTCAGAGACTGTCTAGTCCCTGAAGAATGAGGTTTAATGTCCCCTCCGAAATGTGTTATCGCGTGGTATAACAGCACTCAATGATTGTGGTATCTGTTAAAATAAACAGCTGGGTGAGTAAGTACTGCTATTTCACTGATCTTCAGAAAAGATGGTTGCTTATTACCTTATCCTCAGATCCCACAGCTGCTGACAGATGAGAAAACTAAGGATTTGGATCACATTGGGCACATGTGAAGATTCTGGCAGGAACAGAGCTTTAACAGATAAAGTGAGATTTATTCATTTAAAGCGAAATTTACTTATTCAAAGGGAAAGTTGTTTATTAACCTAACAGATACAAAGTTACACATATATAAAAATAGGACATTGACTCAAAGGATTTTAAGATGGTATCAGCTTTCTGTTACGCCCTATCTTTATGAGGAGGTGAGTGAACACAGTTCATTATAGGCCTCACTGGTGAAAGCAGGCAGGTAGAAGGAGCCCATGCCATTTCACCAGCTCCACAAATCGCCAGTCTGGTTTAAAGTTCCCCGTGCTGCTTCCCGGCTATGAAGTTCAATGCTGTCTTTCTTTCTGCTAGGGTGAGCTCTCGGACACTGTGACGTGGCTGCAGGAATGTAAAAGCGCTTTAGCTATCGCCCTAGAAGAGCTTCAGAAAAGCAAGAATCAGCTGAAGGTTCGTACCCAGATCATCGCTCATTCAGAGCAGCTTTCCTCCACGGTTTTCCTGAAATAAATGATGGCAATTATACTGTTAGAAGGAGATGAATAGAAAGAGCTGT
Source organism: Limosa lapponica baueri (assembly GCA_002844005.1). Lineage (NCBI taxonomy): Eukaryota > Metazoa > Chordata > Aves > Charadriiformes > Scolopacidae > Limosa > Limosa lapponica. The sequence continues at coordinate 380,871 of KZ506073.1, read as the reverse complement.
GGTCCAAAGCAGGGAACACACTGGTGGAAGAAACTGCCAGAAGCCAAGCTTTCTCACACCCTCCCAGCATAGCTCCATAGGAGAAACTAGCTGGGAGACTCCACCGTTTATTGTGTCTGCACAGACCAGGTTGCAGGACTGGCATACCACAGATTGTACATGTCATTATGTATTTTTAAAGTTTTCTATCTGTTAAGTAAGAGAAAAACAAACTGAGTCTACATGTGGGATTTTCAGTGTGTACTGATACAGTTCTCACATTGCTAGCTGCATTTTATCTGATTTTGTTACTGTATCAGGATTCATTTTCATAACCCTCTGTTTAATCAGATATTCTAAGCAAATGCTTATTGTCCATTTCCTTCTAAAGCCAGTGCAAAGGATAGATACAATCCTAATTAATAAACAGAGATGCTAAGCTGAAGTGTTGAGTTCCTGAGCTAGTGCACAATTTTCTTATCTGTTCATTTAGACCAATACAAAAGCAGTGACTTCTCAGGTGCAAAAGCTGTTTGAAGAGATGAAGGCAGAGCTGATTCAGAAAGAGAAGAATATCCTGAGTGACATTCAATCCAATGAGAAAAAACAACTGGCAGATATTACCAAAGTGAAGCAGGAAATGGAACAGAGGAGAGATGAGGCTGCGCAGCATCTTCAGTCTTTGCAGATGATGAGAGAGCAACCAGATATTTTCCTCTTCCTCAAAGTAAGCAGCAGCATTCTGCTTTTCTTCATGAATATGCCTGTTTCTCAGCCAGCTGCCCTTTCTGGAAATCACTAACAATTTTTTTTTTTTTTTTTTATTTTTTTGGCAATCCTATTTGTAGGAATTTCAACTCGCCAGGGACAGGTATGTTCCAGCTGAAAACACTTGTTTTCTTCTTCGAAAAAATATGGTGTTGATAAATGGGATCAAACCCCACTGGCTGTGCCCCTCTGTCCCAGCACCCTACACTGCAAAGCTGCTCCCTGTTCCAGTCAAGCCAGAGGGCACCACGTCCACACAGTTAAGGATGGAGAGATATCTGCCGGCTCTTCCAGATCCCTTTAAGTTTCAGTTTCCTTGGCAGCTTCACAGTTGCTGGATTCTAGTGAAAAACACTGGCTTTTATTACCAGAAAAACATTTTTGTCAGAGATGAAGCCCATGGGGTTCAGTTTACAGCTAACACTCTCTTGGATGCAATGCTCCTGCATCAGTGTAAGTCCCAGTGAAGAGCGTCTAGTTGTAGACGTAACTGGCTCATTTCCCAATGATTTTTGCTTCTTCTTGTGGACAAGCTCAATAGCTAGACAGATTTATTATCCCTTCTCTAGCAAGTGATATGTTTAATTTATAACTTATCACTTCCTAATTGACACCTGGGTGTCACCTGTAATTTAACGGTGCAAAACCACCAGTAAGTTACAGATCCACAAGAGATTTTGCTGCAGCACCAAACTGCCCAGGCACATGAAGGGCTAGCTCAAACATCTAGCTGGATTTTAAGATGTCATCTCTGCAACTTGTACAAATTAAAGCTGAGTTTGAACTTGGATTGTAAGGGTAACTTTGAATCGCTGTGTACCTAGGGGCTGTGCTGGCAGCAGCACAGTCCATTACTCACAGCTGTGCTGCAAGTCAAACTCTAGCCTGTGGGATCAAAGTCATTTTCCAGAAGCCTGGACACCATTTAATATGCTTGGCATTTTCTTTCTATCACGACGGCGGTTGTGCTGGAACAGTAAGAGCCTGCCTTAGGACAAAGCGCTATTCGCACAAGGATATTAGCAAAACGTCTCTCCCTTTCTCATTTTCAGCATTTGAAAGTTACCATCCAGGTTTGGTAAGCCAAAGGCATTGCCAAATAAATAGCAATGTATAACAATTCCAACTCCCTTAACCTTACCAGAGAGCTGTTTACCTCTGTTTACCTCTTCACATTGCTAAAGAACCCTCCTCTTTGTAGAGCCCTTCCTAAGGAAGGAGTTTGTTAACTTTCTAATACTGAATGGTTTTCCTTGGTGAAATGATTGCCTGCGCCCTAGGATTGCGAGTCAGAATTTCAGCGTCAGCAAGATGAACATGGTGGGAGTGCTGGTGAATCAGTCCTGGATGAACCACCACCAAGGCCTGATGTGGAAATTCATGGGTCACCTGGCCTCGCTGCAGAAAGACGTGCAGAGTGAGTGACCTGCCCCGACCCTGGTGCCACTGGCCCCGAGCGGAAAACAATGAGCCATGGGGTTCAGAGCTCCAGGCTGATGGGGCTAATGAGGAGTTGGATGGGATTTTGGTGGTGCTGGAGAGGGGAGGACAAAGTGGGCAGAAAGACTGTTTCTGGGTAACAAGGAAGAGGTCTGCTCCTAACCAGCATAAGTCCAGCTTCTTCTCTCTCTGACATCATCTCCTGCTCCCACCTTCTTCCTGAGTCTTCAGGTGCTCAATCATGCTTTCAAGAAATGTCCTCTTTGTTTGCCCACCCCCACCCCCACCTAGTTTGTCCCCGACCATGAGATCCAGAGGCACAGTACCAATTCCCAAACTTGAATGCTTTGCCAGCTTTGTAAAACATTCTTCTCCATCTTTCTTAGGTGCACTCACCAACCAAATTATATGGAACAGGTAAATCCTTTTCTTTACTTAGAAAATATTCCCTGCAAATTTCTCCAGCAGCTGTTCATGTAAGGGTCATGTATCCTGAGTTCCTCTGCTTTGGTCTCAAGGAGAGCCAAGCAGAGTCTAGAAGGTGGTCCTTCATCTCAAAAGAGGGGGTCAGATCTATGTCTCTTATTTCGTTATTAACAAGATGTGATTTGTGTTTTACAAGGCACTAACATTCATCGCTGTTTCTTTACAGTGGGGCTTTGGATACTGCTACCTCTTCAAACTGTAAGTGTTCAAAAATACTAGTTATTCCTCAGGACTCTGGCCTGGGGCTGTGAGTCTGGCAGAGAAAATCTCTCACCTAAAAATGTGAACAGCATTTCGTTGCATCCATCTCCTCTCCTTGCCAGAGGTGAGATGAGCAGGAGTGCAGCCTCAGGGCACTAAATCTGCAGTGGGCAGAAATCTCTGGGATCTCACCAGGGCAATCATTAATCTTCAGCCTGGGGGAGGGACTGGGTTTCCTTCAGTTCTCAGTAAAAGTTTGAGCCTGCTCCGAGGAGAGCCCGTGCAGGGGTTCCCACCAACTGAGCAGGAGCTGGAGCAAACCCAGTGCCTGAAAGGATTCCCAGACAAGTCCAGATGCTGCAGAGATACTAAATCTCTAAACAGTATTTCTCTTCATATAGCACTAGTCCAATGCTCAAATAAATCAAATAGATTTCTGCTGGGTACAGTGGTGCATCTTTTCTACAAGCTTTTTTAAAGAAAAATTATTTAGAAGTTATTTGAAAGGGTTTTTATGTCTTTAAATTGCTGCAACTAAAGTTCAGTTTGCAAACAACTTCAAAATAAAATCCTACCTTCTTCACCACTTTTTAATTTTTGGAGGGGAAAAATACTGTCTTCTGACAAGCATTTCTTAGGGACAGGTTAATGGTAAAATTTTATTTTGGAAAGTATGTGTTTGAGAACAGCTGTTCAATGTGGGGGTTGAGGACAAGGTACTCTTGCCCTAAATGCAAACATATTTGTTTTGCCAGACATGTTTGAAAATCTTGGTTTTTTTTTTCAAAAATTCATGTAGCTGATAATGGAAGGAGAGCACAAGAGGCATGTGGTGCAGGTAAGCAATTAAATGGAGTTTTAATTACACAGCGCAGCTTAACAATGCAGTTGTTTTCATTTAACATAATGCCAGCCTCAAATCTAGAGGTGTATTTTTAAATCAGTGTACATGGCCATTTATTTGTCTTGTGAGCTGTCTTCTACAGACATATTGTCTGTGTTCTATACAGAACCAGACAGTTACTCAAAACAGGGGAGAGAAAAGAAATATTTTTTTCTGACGCAATGCAAAGCTGTACTTGGAAGCAACTTGTCACAATGTTATTAACATAGCAATTAAATATTACTTTATTATTACAGTAAGTGAAGCTTTTCCATCTTGTGTATTCCTACAGCACAAAAGGATCAAGTGACAGACATGAATACAGAGTATGGTCCTTATATGCTCAGAAATAAAGGAGAGATGAGAAGTCAGTACCGAGATGCAAAGAAAAAGTTGTGGTGACCATGTTGTCATTATGTGTTTGGATAACGAAATAAATGGCTAGAGATACAGATAAGCAAGGCTGTCTGATTTCATACCACCACCAGGAATTAATTGTTGAGAGCGCTGTTTGTGGATGGCTGCTGTAGAAAGCTGTTCAGGACCATGCCACAGATTTGGATTATCATATTAACACAAGTGATTTTTGTAGCAAATAATTAATTAGCTTTGTACGAAACCAGATAAGTCATTGTCTAAGCCCCATTTTTAACACTTCTCCTAGAGAGCACTCTTAAGAGCCACGCAAAATACCATAGAATCACAGAATCACAGAATCGTAGTGGTTGGAAGGGACCTCAGAGATCATCGAGTCCAACCAACAGTAAAAAAAAAAAAAAAAAAACCACAATCAAAACCACCACCCACCACCTGAACACACAACAACAACAACCAAACCAAAAACCATCACCCACCCACACAGCACCCCACCACAAACCAGTAATCTTGGGCACTAGAGCATGCCCTGAAGAACCATGTCAGCAGTGTACGAAGATGCTTTACTGGCCACATCTCCATGTGTAGAGATGCTCTTCTCTGATCAAGCACATGTTGTGCTTTCCAGATGTAGACCTTACTGCACATGTCAGCTCTGCAAAGGGATGTCACGGACACTGCCAGGCAGACAGGCTCACTCTCTGTTGCTGTAGGCAGCTCTGTGCCTAGATGCGGTGCAGATCCAACACGTAGGTTCACAACCTGGTTGTTTCTTCTCAAAATGATAAAAATATTCTACTGCAAACCAGGGTTGCCAACATAAACATTTTTGAGAAATAAAGGTTAAAGTTCTGGGTGCTTCTATATAAATTAGGATTCATGGCTACAATTCTGTTCTGTCACTTGTGATAATCAGGGATTAAAACCAATAAACTCAGCAAAATCCATCTCAGATTTAGAGTAACGTCTCCCTTCATGGTTAAAATGGACTCACCAAGCTGTAATGGATCCGCAGCCCTTGCTCTGCTGCACACATCAATTGTCAGCATATCAAAAAGTACGTGCCCAAATTTTGGGAGCTCAGCAGTAGCTCAAGGTGACTCTGCAAATATTCTCTACTGCTGGAAGCTAGTAAGACACAGAGGACAGCTGCTCTCAACCACTCAAATGAGGCAAAAGAAATGAGCCTGTCCTTCGGCACTTTTATTACCTGGGCTTCTCTCTGGCTGCCAGGTAGTTATTGCTTTCACCCCAGGCGAAGGAGCTGTGACCAGCCAAAGCAGTTCAGTGCTTCTGCTGCAGGCAGCAAATTACTGCACTGCTGCAAATCTACAGAGGGCAGGAGGTTTCCTCAAGCACGGTATTTTAAGTCCCCCCCATCTCACAGCGCATCCTACGTCGTCTACACCCGGCTGTGGTGTGCGGGGCTGCCCTGCAGAATGTGCCCCGTGGAACAAAAAGGAGCGTTTTTCAAGATAATTTCGCAGTCCGAGAAACTGGTCTCTGGAGATTTGATCTCATAAAGAGGATGGGGCAATCTGGAGACTGGGAGGCAGCGGGTTTGGGAGGCAGAGTGAGTGGGCTGGGCAGATGGCACTGGCTAGCGTTTGTGTGTCACCAAGCCCCAGCTCACCGGTCCTTGGCAGGAGATCCTGGAGCGTGAGCAGCCCAGAGGCACGTTTCTCCAAGGCCAAAGGTTCCCTTAGCACAGAAATACATTAACCATAAAACTTAATATATGCTGAGAAGAGGAAAGCAGTTGGAAGTTAAATGATTTACTTATCTTAAATATTTATGTGGCTTTTTTCCCCCATTGTTTAGAAAATCAGTGTACAGTAAAAAGGAAAAGAAAACCCTAAAAATGCAGTGATTCAGAAAAAAATTAATGCTTGGCATTTTTTTTAATATCACATTACTTGCGTTCCAAGAAGATATTATTTCCCTGTTTTTTCCATGAAGACATGATGTGTTTGATGATCCAAGTTGTTCCACAGCCAATGCCTTGAGAACAACGATGAAAACGCTTTAACACCCGTTGCTTGGTTTTGTGGTTTCTTATTAGGTTTCTGCAGAGCCCCTACACAAAAGGCAACTCTTAATGCTTTTGTCATAGATGTCACCACTCGCAAGGATTTGCTCTGATAGTCTTGAAGTCATCATATACTTCAAACTCAATTAAAACTCCTGCAGAAATCCCTAAGAGGACTGGGAGGTCAGAGCCACGGATGCTTTTGAGGGTGGGTAGCCAGGGGAAAGGGAGGGGAGTCTTTTATTTCCTTTGCAACTTGCCCGTTATAGTCACCATCACATCTAGTTAAACCCTTGTGGAGATGGTAAGTGTTTACTATTGGAAATATTCTGTAATGCTGTATTTCTACAGCAAGATTTTTACAGCATTTGCCTAACACGAGCATGGATTCTGCCCGTCCACAGCTGGTCTTGCTTTCTCTGACCACGTACTGTCAGGCTTTTGGGAAGCTCGAGGTTCCACCTGAAATGCAAATATTAGGCAATGTTTCAGAGAATTTCAGAGAATGTCTGCTTTTCTGTGCAAATGGTGAAGGTAATGCAGACAGGGCTGGGTACGGCCCCTCCGACCTTGAACCTCCAGATCAGAGATACCGAAAGAGCGCTGAACAAAAAAAAAATGGTATCTTTCAGCAGCAACATTGTCAAAAGCCCTCTGTCCTTCCCAGCTGGAAGTGCCTCCCAGACAGACCTGGACACCGGACCAAACAACACAGAGGGATTTCAAAACTACTTTTTATGAATGCTAGTGGGCTCCCACAGCAAAATGAGGCCATTTTCTCTGTCAGAAATTGTTAGGGTACCCCTATCTGCGACGGCCATGGGAAGTTTAAGGTCAGTTTACCTCAAGTTACCACCACATAATTAATCTTTCAACTGAAAAGCGTGAATGCAGCTTAATTAACAAAGAGGTGGCTTCTTCACTGAAGTTCCTCCGGTTTGTTTTTCGTTTGAGGGTGGCTGTTTTTCCGGCGTAAGGAGCAGAACAAGTGAGTCACCCTCTACGCTTCTGGGCCGCTCGTTATTCAGAACACAGTTGGAATTAATTAGAAAGTAAAAACCGTAAGCTGGGGGGCCGACTAGCGTGGGCGGCCCGGTAGGCTAGGCCAGGCCTTGCCCGCCGCGGGCCCCCCTTACGGCCTCCGGGGCGGCCCGGC